>VXBH01008985.1:63515-404067 GCA_013400035.1 Rynchops niger
AAAAAAAAAAAAAAAACACAGCCATGCTTCTAAACCCGCTGCATGGCCCATAAATACATGTTTAGCCTTATCTGGCTGTAAGAAGTGATGGAGACACGCCTGCAGCCACTGCACCCCCCCTGCAGCCCTGCCCCAGTACGGGGACCCACAGGGGTCTCCACTGCAGGTGACTCACGGCTCAGGAAACCCACCCTGAGAGGCCGTACGCCTTTCTACTTGCTCAATTTCAACCCATCACTCAGTCCCATCTTTCCAGAGAGCCCTAACCAATTCCTCCTTTTCCCCTGCTCTTTACACCCCTTAAATTTATGTTGTCGCTCCCTTGCAGTTTAAAGAGTACGGCGTGCTTTTGCGGTGCCTGTTTCTGAATGCGTTGGTACCTATTGAAGGCACTGAAGTGCTCACTCCTGTGCCGTGCCAGAGCTGCTGTGCACGGTAAGCAGCGATGATGGTGGGGGGAAGCCAGCAAAGCGCATAGAGGCTGGGCTGGCGCTGGTTTGCCCATAGCACACACACCAGCAGGGTGGTGGTGTCCCCATGGTGGTGCCATCACCCAGTCTTGTTGGCTCGGAGCAAGATGGGGGGGGAGGGAGCGGCCAAACCATGGTGCCCAAACCACTGGGCCACACAGGGGAACAGATGACATGACCCCTCACCAGTGACATGACCCCCTCGCAACACACGCCTGGAGAACTACTTTGAGATGTCTTGCCTGTTAGCTGGGCGCGAGCAGAGGACAAAGCCCGTTCCTCCCCATTAGCAGGAGGTTTCCCTGCCCCCGTACAGCTGTTACCAGCCATCGCCATGTTTACTGGGGAAAGTGGAGCTTGGTGCAATTAGAGGCTGTTGTTTAAATGTGGCCCATAATGTCACAGGAGAGCAAGCTGGGGTTTGGGTCCCAGCTCAGCACATTAACCTCAGCACCTCCCTTTCAAAATACGTAATTTGCTGTTCGCTTTTGGTCTCAACAGAGCTCCTCTTTCCCCTCTAGATTTTCTGCTTTCCCGTTCTTTTCCTCCCACTGAAGCTGTTACTAAATATTATTCCCCACATGTATTCCCTTGTATTTTTCCAAGCTGACTCTCATTTTATTGTTTCCTGCTCATATTTCTTGCTTCTCTGTAGGTCCCTTTGTATTAATTCTCTGTCCTCAGTGGGGTTTGCAACATTTTCCTGCCCAGGATCTCTTCCTGAACGAGTCACTTAAGCCTGTGCCATCCTTTCTCCCCTTCCCCATCCACCCTGAATGGAGCCAGTGCAGTGGGACTCTGCCCTCCCTGGGGGCTCACAGCGTCCCCTGTTCTGTAGCAGAGCATTTAATCCCTCTGATAGTATTTGTGTGCAACCTGAATGGCCAGACAACACTGGTCACTGGTGCTGTAACAGCCTCCTGTGCCTCAGCGGTGGGGAGATGCCCAGCACGCTGGCCCACGTGGCACAAAGTACCAGTGTGGCCTTCACCCGTGGGAAGCCCTCCCGTGAACCACCACCACAGCGTGGCTGCTCGGCACCAGCCAAACGCCATCAGCGTTGGCCCAGCTGTGGCAAGCCCGGGAGGCAAGGTTGGGTGGGTGATGTCTTGCCTCAGCTTTCCGGAGTGTGACAGGGCTCCCACCCCCTGGGTGGGACCCAGCCCAGGGCCGGCTTCTCTCTCCAGGCTGCAGAGATATCCTCTCCCATCCCAACACTTACCGGTTTTGTAATTTGCCCACAGGAATGCTGTCCTATTTGCTTGGCTTAATTTGTTCTTTACATCTGCAAAATCTCAGCACGCTGACCCCAGGCTTTTTTCGCCTTGCTCGTGACCCTGCACCTCTCACCTTCTCCAGTTCCTCCGTGCTTGCCTTGTTCACAATGTTTTCTCGTGGCCGTGTGTCTTCTCCAGCTCTTGCTTGTCCCCAAACCAGCCCTGTGCCCTGCAGGGAGCCGGGCATCGCGCTGCAGCGGCTGCCAAGCCGGACCTCTTGTGGGGGAAGCTGCACTGAATGGGGACATCTGGTTAACGAGCGGAGGCACAGCTTCGTTAGGAGACTATGTGCCCATTTAACAAAAGTGATGCCTTCCTGGTTTTCCAAATACTCCCAGCAAGGCAGCAAACATTTCACCCGGCACAGCTGAAAAGTTGTTAGGTGTGCCAGAGGCCGAGTATCCGCTTACTCCCTAATGTTCAGTGGAAGAGGGGAAAGAAACCTCTCTGGAGCGTAACGTGAATCACAGCTCTCAGATTGCAAGTGCCTCCCGCATTGTACCGGCTGCTGGCTTTGGCAAAAGAAGGTTAATTTACTTTGTCTTTACAGTTTTCAATTTTGCTGGTTGTTTCTGATGAGATGAAACGACGCAGGTGGGTACATGCAGCTCGCCAAGGACAGGTATCATTTCCACACCTCAAACTTTGGAAACAGAATCTTGTCTGTCGTCACAGGTTCTCTTCACCCACTTAGTAGGCTTACGACAGCAAAAGTAGCATTCAAATATTCAAGAAAGAGTAGAAATAACATCCTTTCTCCTAAACATAAGAATCCTTCGGTTTCAGGTAAGGAATCCCCTTTTCACTGTTAACAGTCCTTCAGAAAATCTCCAGCAAAATCAAGGCAAACAATGATAAGTTGAGCTCAAAAATGTCATTTACTTAAAAAATGAGTCACTTTCCATCAAGCCTTCCTTGTATTCAATGTTGAACCAGCTCAGGGTACGGCCCAAACTGGTTTGTCTTTGTAGGTTAACTTGAAAACAGAACCAAAAAAGCAGGAAGGCATCGCTTTGGATCCTGTCAATGCTATGAAGCCGGGGCAAGTGAACATCATGTCAGAAGCAGTAATCAGAGAATGGTTTGGGCTGGAAGGGACCTTTAAAGGTTTTCTATTCCAACCCCTCTGCAAGGGGCAGGGACATGTTCCACTAGATGAGGTTGCTCAGAGCCCCGTCCAACCTGACTTTGAAAGTCTCCAGGGATGGGGCAACGACCACCTCCCTGGGCAACCTGTGCCACTTGTTTCACCACCCTCACTATGAAGAATTTCTTCCTTATGTCTACTTTAAAACCATTACCCCTTGTTCTATTGCAACAGGCCCTGCTAAAATGCAGCAATAAAATAAAATTACTTATCTATCATCTCCCTTCCAAGATACTGAGCAACTCCCTTCACTCAGGTTTGGAAAGCACTTTGGAAGCTGTCAGGGACAGGCTGGCAGAGCCTTTGATGCTGCTGGGCACAGAGCTGAGCTGCGCCGGGCCACAAGCTTCCCCGAGCTCGATGGCCCTGTGGCCACCTGCACCAGGGCAAGCCTGACCCGTTACAGGACGTGGCTCCTCCAAGATGAGGACGCCAGCATGTTGTGCAGTCTCTGCTGTGATTTATTACCTGAACAGTACATATTGGCTTATGCAGCTGCTAATTCCCACAATATTTGCTTTTGGGAGAAAGAATCCGATTGACTTCACACCAGACAGCCTGCGCAGGATCGTAACTGTTTCCTTATGGGACAAAGTGATCCTCAGTTTACATCGGGGCAGACTAAAAGCAACTCCTGTAGACCCGCCGTGCAGTCACAATCACACCCTCAGTCTAAAAGCTAAAATGCCACCTTCGCTATGTACGGGTAAATACACACAGTCGTTATACAGGATTTAATTAACGTGGATGACAGAGGTACGCAGTTCAAGCTCTGCTACCAGGCACATCCAAATGAAGTGGCACCAGGAGCACATCACCTTTTATTCCAGACAAACGCCTGCTTTGCCATGCTCGCATGCGCTTCCTGCCGCAACATGGAGAAAGGAAGGGGGGAGACGGACCAGAATAGTTACAAAACCAGCGCATTATACAAACCCAACCCACAGCCCCTTTCTTCTGGTCTCCATTCTCCTGAGGGACCAAGACATGCTCCTGCTGCCTGTACTGATGACCAACAAGTACCACCAGCTCCACGGCATCCGTCAAGACCAACAAACTGGTCTTGCTTGTTTTACTGTGACAACTGTGCTGAACATCTGTGGCCAGGCTGTAGGTCAGTGCGAGCCAAGCCATCAGACACAAGGTGGTGAGACTGCTGAGGCTCCTGGGCACTTCACTGCGGGATTTACGTGCCAAAACACCTTGAAAGCTTGGAGCTTCATCACTCAAGGGCCTGCTTCATGTGACTCAGCAAGCTCAGTGTCCCCACCACTCCAACAACATGACACCCTCAGGGGCACCACTTGATATCATGGGAAACACAGAGGGGAACCAGGACCACCTCTTCCACCATCACCCCGCCATCCATGGGAG
Organism: Rynchops niger; assembly: GCA_013400035.1. NCBI lineage: Eukaryota > Metazoa > Chordata > Aves > Charadriiformes > Laridae > Rynchops > Rynchops niger. The sequence goes on from VXBH01008985.1 coordinate 67,784, forward strand.
TAGTCATGGCATCAAAAACGCAACATGAGCTCCCTCCGACCAAGCTTCCTCATGGCCTGTGTCCTAGCTGAGTGTGGCCGCTGCAGCAAGGTCTCACCAGCATGGTTTCACCATTCCCCCACCTGGGACACAGCCCACTCACCATCTGCCCTAAGACCTCCCTCCTCAGCATGGACAGCCAAGAACCAGCAGCAGCTTCTAGTGACGTTTCAAGCCTTGTTTCTCTGCGACTTAGTATTTCTGTCGAGGAGAAACTTGCTCCTTCCAGGTTTCTGAGGACCCACAGCACCCCGAGCACTGGGGTAGGGGGGTAGGGGGGCGGCTGGGGGCTGCGCTGGAGGCAGGGCCGGGGGCAGGCGGCTGGGTGCTGCCACAGGAGCGCTCACACAAAGGGATTACGTTTCTGAAATCTTCTTGCTTAACATTCCTCAACCAGACCTTTCTCAGTTACACTTTTATTTTTTAATGCCCCCATTTCAGACTTGAGCATTAATCTATGGGTTTAGGGACTTTGATTCTCCTTCGGTCTGGTATGAGGCACCAAAGGCTGCCGGCAACGCACTTAACAGCTGCTCCGGCAAATATTTGGCTCTGGGACCTGAGCACTAGACGCTCTCACAGCCTTGCCTGTCAAACTGTTAGGGGGAAAGTCTCCGAGGTCATTAGTCAACTAATATATCTAATAAGGGGTTTAAGCAGCAATCCATTATATTTAACAATTCTGAGAATCATTTCCCTTTTAGCGCGCTGTACGAGAGACGACAGCGCAGGGAGCAGCCACCTAAGCATTGAGGTCTCTCACCACCAACCGCCCAAAGCTTATTCAAGTTTATCATCAATTTTACTTCGGCATAATTGATTGCCCAGATGTGTGAGCAGCTTTTACATACGGCAAAACTCCTGCTGCCTCGCGCTCGCGGGCTGCGCTGCTGCTAGGGAGGCCCAGGGAAGGAGCAGGCGTTTACCGGGATACACCAGGAGTCTCATCGCCATCTTTTTGTTTCTCTACAAAGAAAAAGCAGGTTCTAGGATCCGGCTTCTGGGATAAAAGCATTTTGAAATGTGCTCAAGCCATGGCTCGTAAAGGGAAGAGGGGAAGTTTGGCTTACACCTCCTTTTTGTTTCCTAATTTAAAAAATCCAGAAGTAATTTGTTGTTTTAAAAAAGCCTCTCTATGCCCTTAAAAGTGGTTCTGCCGGCAATCTATAAGGAAAAAAATAAACCTTCATCAAGTTATAGCACCCTAAGGAGGAAAAGTTTTAGCCATGCTATATATAAATATTCATTTTGTTCCTGATAAAATATGCTTAATTCCAGTATCTAATAATATTTGGACAAAAAGATCTCTTTGTTAAAGCTCATACACTACTTTACCTTCTGTAGGGATCTTATAACGCGTGTTCCCCATGGTCACCAAAAACTGAGTAAGGCCAACCTTTTCTGCTAATTTAACTTCAGCCACGACTTGAGTATCCCTCCTGACTCGTTGCACGTGTGATGGTTCTGGTCAGGAAGGATCACAGAGTCACAGAATGGTAGTGTTGGAAGGGACCTCTGGAGATCATCTAGTCCAACCCCCCTGCCAGAGCAGGGTCACCCAGAGCAGGTTGCACAGGAACGCGTCCAGGCGGGTTTTGAATGTCTCCAGAGAAGGAGACTCCACCACCTCTCTGGGCAGCCTGTGCCAGTGCTCTGCCACCCTCACAGCAAAGAAGTTCCTCCTCATGTTTAGGTGGAACTTCCTATGTTTGAGTTTGTGCCCATTACCTCTTGTCCTGTCCCCGGGCACCACTGAAAAGAGCCTGGCCCCACCCTCCTGAGACCCACCCTTTCAGTATTTAGAAGTGTTGATAAGGTCCCCCCTCAGTCGTCCTTTTTCCAGACTGAGGAGACCCAAATCCCTCAGTTTCTTCATAAGAGAGGTGTTCCAGTCCCCTAATCATCTTGGTAGCCCTTTGCTGCACCCTCTCCAGCAGTTCCCTGTCCTTCTTGAACTGGGGAGCCCAGAACTGGACACAGTACTCCAGGTGCGGCCTCACCAAGGCAGAGTAGAGGGGGAGGGTGACCTCCCTCGACCTGCTGGCCACACTCTTCTTGATGCACCCCAGGATGCCCTTGGCCTTTTGGGCCACAAGGGCACATTGCTGGCTCATGGTCATCCTGTTGTCCCCCAGGAGTCCCAGGTCTCTTTCAGCTGAGCTGCTCTCCAGCAGGTCAGCCCCCAACCTGTACTGGTGCATGGGGTTATTCCTCCCCAGGTGCAGCACCCCAGGACAGTGCTGCCACCTGGGGTTGGCTCTGCCCTGCAGTCTCTGCTGACCGAGCTGCCAAGGCTCTCTGGCGTGCCACCCCCACTCCCCAGCATGAGGCACAAGGTGGTTTCACAGCTTGCTGGGAAAAAAAAAAGGTGTTAAAAGGAAAGAATGTATTGTAGCAGAGAGGATCACAGCACGTGTCCCCTGGAGCATATGGATGCAGAGCTACTGGGGACATGAGAGCCTTTGTGTGGTGCTTCACGCTGTCGGTCTTGCTTGAGGCAAGTAGAGGTTGAGAAGTGCTTCTCCAGGCAAGGCAACGTGGGAGAGCTCAGCAGCGTCAGCTGAGCCATCAGTGGAGAGCAGACGTGATATCCCTCATCAGGCAGAAGAAGGAGCGAGCCTGCCCCTGCCCTCAGGACGGTTTGGAGAAAGGCATCTCTCACGGTCTTGCATCACCTCGCATCTCCATGTGCCACCAGACCGCTCTCCCCCCGCAAACACAAGAGTCTGCAGGCCCAGGCTTAAACAAGCCTCTTGCAAATTTATCTGCAAGAAGGGAGTAAAGAAGATTCCAGGGCTTCGTGTTTCCCTGCTGCGTCTATGTGACTTAGCTGGGACAAAAGATTTCCACGGTTTGGTTTGGTGAAGGCTTGGCGAGATAAGCGTATAATTTGTCGGAGGGTATCTGCCCATCTAGTTTACATAAAAAGATGGTTTTCCCCCAGAGACACGATTCAAATACCAAGTACCTGCTGTAAGCTCACCAGCACTATTCTTATTTTGCCAGGCTACTCTTGCATTTGGGGCCTGTCTTGAGACCCGCTAAAGGAACTCAAGCCTTGTCCTTGGCCCTAACAGAAGCAGGTCCCTAAAACGCACCCAAAAGGTCGTGGAAAAATAAAAACAATCCACTCGCCAGCTTTGCAGGCTAAATCTCAAATGCATTTAACATTGAACTCTTGCTGCAAAACTCGTGGGGGGGATAAAACAAACAAGCCTCAGTCCATTGGGTTGCTTTAATAAAAGGTTTATTGGAAATCTTTTTGTGCAGACATACAACAGTCAACAATGCTGTTCAAAGCTACAAATTTGCTAAGTTTTCCGAACCTTCTAAAAATACAAGTAAATGACCTTCATTTGTATTCAGTCTGGGAGGGAAACAAACTCCACTGTAATGCGATGCTGTATTTGAACTACCAGAGGACATTAATAGGACGTGAAAATGGTAACACTTCTAGAGGAAAAAACCCACACACCACCGCTGCTCTGCTGGGAGCCAATTAAACATCCCCCCACAGCACTGCTCCTCTCTGCATATCCAGATGAAAACCTCCCCATCTGAAACAATATTTAAGCAATCTGAGTACAGATATGACAGACAAGCGGGCACACGACTTGACTCGCTGATGAAAAAGATGCTGTTCAAGAGCCTGTCACTCAAGCTGCCGAGTATTTGACCTCCCAGCGCAATGGGCTGCACTTTGGGGGCAGGAGGAGGGACGGGGGTGGGGGGTTCAAGTCCGACGACTCTTCCAACACACACGTGCTCACGCAGTCCCAGAGGGCTTGGCTGCCTCATTGCTTTATATTATCTGGAGCCCCATTTNTAAGAGCTTGTGATGGTAAGAACAGCAAGTGCCTGCACTCCCTCTCTCAAAGTATCAGCCAGAAGGGCAAAGGAGAGCACATGCACTGTCTGTTAAACCCCACGTTTTCTAAGAAACCCTGCAGATGTTTTGAAACTGATTAATTTATGCCAAGACGACATCTGGAACATCTTCGCAGGAAAGCCACCCAGTGAGGTGGTCAGAATTTAAAACAATCACGTCTTTCTGCTAATGTTGGCTTTTTCCCTTGGCTTCATCACTCCATAATTACCAGGGTGCTGACCTCCCAGCTATGCACAGTGACAGTTTGGCAATATATTAGTCTTTTCTTCATCGTTAAGACTTCTGCACAACTGCCCAGAGCTGGGCTTGCCCACACAGAATTTGTCATTTACCCACTTCTGTTTCTCTTCAGTAGCTACACAGATGCTGAGGGGAAAACAATCCCCTCATGGCAGACTTCAGGAGAACTCAACTCACCTTCTACATACATAAAGAAAGGCTTTGGAGAAACACCAGCACTCAGCTATTTTACCTTCTCCCCAAACCACAAACGAGCAAGCCACAAATCCATATGAAACACCTCCTTGGCTTCACACTCGTATCACAACATGACCCAGGGTCCCCAGATCAACAAGCCCCTTCCACCAGCCTGGGGAACAGGAACCTGCCCAGGAGCAACACCCAAGAAGAAGTCCCATTAATTCCCTGTGAAAGGCATTCTCTGTCAGAGCTGAAATCATTTCAGTGCTCAATTCCCGTGGGTCCATGAGGCAAACACCAGCCAGTGAACGATTGTCATAACCCAGAAAACAACCTGCTAGAGCCAAGGGATGCCAAGCAAGGGGGCTTCCAGCAGGGACACGTTCCCTTTCTCCAAGCCCAGGACTCAGCTTGGTGCCACAGAAAGCTCAGCTTCAGGAGATAATGGAGCTTTGCAAGCTCTCAACATAGCTCTCTTCCTCCCTTCCCAGAGCTGCAGAAAGGAACTGGAGAAGCTTTATCACAGGTCTTTAGGGAGGACCAAGGAATCCCTCCCCTCCCTTGCCTTTAACAGCAGCAGCGGTCTCAGCCAAGCTCGCTCGTTTCCCAGACCCTTCACCCCTCCAGATAGTCCATCTGAGAGCACGTTCCTGGCCAGGCTGCAGGTCACCGAGAAGCGATCACCTTTGGGTTTCACTTGTGTGACGCAGGGCAGTTTCTGGTTTTCATTTGCAAACAAAGCTCGAAGTCTCCATTAATCTTGCTGCTAGGTATGAAAAGGTATGGAAAGAGTTATTCTCTGCACCCACGCGGACTTCTTTGCTTGGCATCTATTGTACTGATGTGGTCTTCTCCAGACACACAGCTCTGGTCACAAGCACTGAAGGGTAAGGGAGGGTCTCTTGGGTGTCTGGAGGGTAAGGTAAGAGGATCTGAACTCTCTCCCTCCTGGAGCTAGTAAGTTCTGAGAAGTCAGTGTAAACAATAACATAAGAGTAGTGAAAATAAAATGGGAACGGGGCTGTGTTAACCGTGTAATCAAACCAAGGAGACTTGCGCCAATGCCACACAGGAGGAGAAAGCTCTAAGAAAATAATGTGTATGGTTTCAGCAAACAAAGCACCGAGTCTTTCATGTATGGTACAGAAAATGTGCAAAAGCACGCTTTGCTCTATCCTAACAGAAATTGCTTACAGTCAACCCAGAAGCTCAGCACCAGGAAGAATAAGCTGTAGAAACCATCCATCTGAAAGCTCAGGTCACATCAAAGGCCTGACCTCATCAGCACTAATAGGTCACTTCCAAAGAAGCCCGAGCTGTGCTCCTGGAGCAGCTTGTTTTACCCCTGCTGCTGCTTGGAGAGTCCCACCGGACAGTGTCTACGATACAAAGACAACCATGCCACCATGTTACAAAACCTGGGGGCAGCTCCTTGGGGCTCTCTCAGCCTGGCTGGAGAGCCGCCCTTCAGAGTGGGATCTGGGACAGAGCTCCTGCACAGAGACCTTCTGAGGAACGGCAATGTGGCTACAAATAAGCAACGTGCTGAAGAGAAGCATCACTGCCTGCTCACTCACTCGCCAAGTGACACAGCTGCCCACACAGGGCCTGACCGGTGCAATGGGCATGGACTGTCTACAAGTTCAGTCATCAGATTCATAACCTGCTGAGTCGTCATCTCTTGTATACCTCTTTACCCTGTCTGCAGTGACAATTAAGAGTTATGGCAAGGGACAACACTTGGATTTGAATTGAAAACTCTCCCCCTTTCATAGGCATTCTGGCTGTGCCTCTAACAGCTTCTTGTAGGAGAGCCCCAGGGCTGTGCCCAGGGGACCCTGCAGGTACAAGGTAGGGAGGAGGTTCTGGATCCACTTGATGCTCAGCATCCTCAAGGAGGTGTGGAGCTGCAGCACAGACAGACTCTGGAAGAGGTAAGTGAAAGGGTCCTTCCTGACAGGACAGAAGGAGCCCAACTGTCTGGGGACTGAGGAACACGTATGGTCAGTGCCACATTTCAGAAGCAAACTGCTACCCAGATGCATCAGGTATAGCACAGCCACAGCCAAATTCTCCTCCAACCCATCAAGGTATTTCATATCATTGCCACTTATTGTGGGACTTGGCAAAACACGAAGAGCTCTCCCTGCAAACTGACTGAAGTTTATGGCATTGATACTGTGCGATGATCCAAAACTCAGGTAAAATATCCTCAGTGCTTTAAAACTAGGCAGAAATCTGACAAACCCAAAGCGCTTCTCGGGAGTGAACACCCACTCAAGGGCTGCTCTGCTTCAAACTTGAGCTGTGAGGCATAACAGCAAAAGTACAGTCCTCAGAGTAGTTAAAAATGAAATGAAAGTCATTATTTATAGAACCACAGAATGTAAATAGGGCATCACTAGTCTGCACTGCTGACTGGAGGCAATGCAAAACAGCAGATTTGGTGAGTTAGCCCTGAAGGGCAAAATAAGCCTGCAGGACAGGTGTAGCTCAAGGACCATGCACCTCTCAAGCTCTTGGGGCTGTCCACAGGGGACCAAACTGCACCCAGTGTGGCCGCTGACTATGCCGTAGTCCTTGTATTTCACTTATTCTGGTCCACCCGAGCTTTCTCTTATTTATGAGCATTGACTGTCCCCCAGCAAATGCTGTAAAAATAATGTAATCTTGGTAACAGGAGACTTCCCTGCAGCATCTGCTATTAGGTGCTGGCTGAGGCAGGGGAAGAGACTGCGCATTTTTGGCATGCACTAAGTGGCGCGTGGTCTAGTGAAGTGCAGATTAGCGAGGCTTGACTGTTATCTTAATTTACAGCCCATATAGTTCATGTTAACTCCACACACATTTTTAGATACGTTTGCAGCTTAGTTTGACTCAAATGCTTTTATTGGTTATTCGCCATTTCTCCTTGACAAGTTATTACTGACTTCCCATGCTAGCTCCCTGCAGCAAGACCCGAAGCCCTGTCAAGGAAAAGAAAATGTCAACAGACTTCTCAGCAGTGCTCAGCTCAGGCTCCCGCTCACCAGCTTTAATTTGCTACCAGGCAATCGTTAAAGGAACAGCAGCTTCTCTGCAAGCAGTGATTATGGTGTAACAAAAAGGAGCATCCAGGTTTAATTCAGGAAAACCACCACTTCCTTCTGAATATTCAACCCCTCACCACCACTGGTCAGAGCAGAGAGCTGCCCAAGGAAACCTTTTCTGATCAGCCCTGAGTAGTTAAGCCTGGACAGTCAAGCAGAAACCTCCCATTCCTTCTGCTCCGATACCTTGTCTAGCTGATAACACTTTCACATAGCGCTTTCAAAGCTTGCTGTTACTGCTACACGCGTTTGCGTTAATGAACATGGAATTCTGTTGACGCAGAGCAGCTGCCCTTCTCCTTTTGCTAACACACCACCGGAATACACCTCATCACTGCTCACCAAGACAAGCAACTCCACCAGCGAGGCTACCGCATATTACAATACATTAGTTCCTGCAATGCCTCCAAAGAACAAGAAGAATGCCAGGTCTTGACCTGGGTGGGCTCTACAGGATTAACTCAGCTAGAGATTAAGGCCTTACAGTGATGATAAAGTCTGACCCGCTAGCCCTAGTGTCACATACTGTATAGCCCTGCGACAAACCCCATGTGTAATTCCCATTGAGCTGACATCCAACACACGCACCTCAATCTAAGCCACTATTCACTCTAGGGAGGTTTTGTGTTTTGTGACACACACTGACCTCAATTTACAGAGAGGTCAAAATGATACAGCCCATAGTCTGCACTAATAAAATAAATCACATTAGGTGACAGCTGCTCCTCCCCGGCATCTCTCATTATGTTCTGTAAAACTTTGTTGCACTACGCTAAGAAAAGAAAAGACTCCAGGATCCTTTCCATTCTCTGCTAAACACACTTACTTGCCTTTCTTCATTATTCAGAGGGTTTTTTTCCCCAATATCCTCATGAAAAGCCTCCAAATTGTTTACATACCAATGTTTAGTGTGTGGCTTAGAGTACAAAGACTAAGCTGATCTTGCTTTGTCTCAGTGGGAAGTTAATTTTCCTTTTGTTGTTAGAAAAGGAAGAAACAGTTAGCAGTTTTGAGGACAGGCTTACACCACACATTTCCTAAATAGATTTTGTTTCTAAATAAAAGGAAGTGTTTAACAGGTTAGATCAGCATTAAGATTAAAAAGCTCCTGGGATCAGGTTTAGCCTCCCCTTATTTATTCTCTCCACTAGCATTCATGTCTTTAAACAAAATTCATCTCCCAGAAAATACATACACCCACACTTGGCCCCTTGACATTCATGCCTATGGCAAAATTATTTGCACTTTTCCCTTATTGCGTAATTGTCTCATTAGCACTGCAGAAAGAAGGTGACGACTTTTCCCTCTGCGCCATCAGCCTAACCCAAGAGCAATGCTGCCTAGCGCTGCAGGAGCAAAAGTTGCTTTTTAACGTGGTAGGGGACTCCGAGCCTCCGAGGTGGCACTGGGAATTGAACTGCGACACTTGAGTGCTGGCATTTACTTGCAACCCTTAAGGAAGGTTAAGCCAGTGGGCCAGGCTGGCGTTTTCCTTTTCCTTGCTAAACATAAATATTCATATTCAAATTGCTTTCGGATATATTTAAATCAATAAAAAGTTCTGGATGACGGTCAATAGGGCAAAAAACAGCGCCAACATTTTAAATGCACAGATGTAGTATATACATTAACCATGAAACCTGGCTCAAACACAGCAGTATTTACTTTATGCTATTCAGAAATGTGGCTTGGCGACTAAAATTAATAGAACTTGTCTGGAGGACAGCATAAGCTTTCTAAGAGCTCTTTCAGCTTTAACTTATGCCCCAGTTTTGACTTCTTTTCAAAATTCCAATCTATGCAGCAGCACGCCTGTCCTACTGGCACAGTGAGGCCATGGAGCCAGCATTCCTTCAGGGCTCATGGGTCCGAGTGTGTCAGGAAGCCTGTTGATGGATCAGATCTAGAAGAGGGGCTGGTTTGGCTGAACAAACAAACTGCAGGTCTCCTCTTCACAACGACCAGCTGTGTGTGTGTGTGTACGTGTGTGTACACGCACGTGCGTAAACCCTTCCTCACTTTCCTTTGCAAGCTTATCCTACCTGGGTCAGGGGAATGCTTCCTTAAGGTTGCAGTAACAGCCTCCTGTGCAGATGCACATCATCTTCCTCAACATCTGACAAGCTTGTACCTTTTAAGTTCTCACTGTTTGGTTCTATTGTTGAAGTGGGAATGGGGTCACGGAGGGAAAGCCCGGCTACATTTGAAATGGACGTCCAAATACAGTCCGCAGGGTTACCAGGAGACACCTACTTGAGTTCATCTTTGTGCACAATGCCATGTCCTCAGGACAGCTGCCATGCTGAGCTCTCCGACTTCCACATCCTGGCTTTGTGAGTAAGCTATTAATTGGGTTTTAGAAAGCTAAGATAGAGCCCTAATAAATCCTGTAAGAGGGCAAGAAATATTCTAAGTAATTCATTGCTATCTTGTGTTATTCTGTCATAAGGCAGCAAATAAGCATTTTTAGCTACAGACCGTGTTGCAATCCAAAATTTTGTGCCAAATTATCTGTTAAAAATTTCAGCCAAATTAGTAAACAGTGAATATTAGAGGGAGTAAGGTCTGCATGCAGCCATGTGCACTTGGTCTGTGTGTAACAAAACAGGAAATCTCAGCACCCCGTTCCAATTAAGCAAAGGCTGATTTCTCATGGAACATAAATTTTCTACTTTTCTCCCAGAACAACCTTATGCTGATGTTTTAAATAGTGGTGAAACATTGTTTTTAATTTCACACCTCACATAGCACAGTCAAATGCTTCATAACAACATAAACAAAACTTTAGGCAGAGCTTTGCGACTGAATTCAAACAATGATTTCCCCCCACAATATGTACTCAAGGTTTGCAGGGAGAACACAGAAACTTGTTGGCTAAGGCCACAGAAATGAGTTCTCTGGTGTTTTGGCTACTGCTGCCAAACCTAGTCAAGAATGTGTTAACAGTGGATGCATTGATCCAAATCCCATTATTCCCACCACCCATCAAGTAAAGAACCGTTTATTCTATTTCTGCTCTCCTTTTGGTTGTATCATAGGATCGAACAACTTGCGACTGGGAAACAACACCGTCTTCTTCTTGAGAAAACGCATACCCATCTGAAAAAGCAAAGGAAGAAAAAAAAAAAAGTCACTGGAGTTCGGCTCAAGGGCACAGTCCATTTTTAGGAACAGTTTTAGGCATCACTAAAGTTACACGACTGAGACTGCAACAACCTTCATTTCTACATTGCGCGTCTGCCATTTACAGCTGTGCAGCACCTCGCCCACGTGGCACAGAAAGGACATCTGCTGCCAGCTCTGTCTTACTGCTCCCTTCCCCAGGCCAGGTACGCAGTCAACACTGCCCTCGGAGTTAACCGGACTAATAAACTGCAGTGGGATTTGGATACCACGTTTACTCCCATAGTGGTAGAGCTTCTTTAAAGACTTAACAGACAGGTAGAGATTTGCATTTTGGCTCGATTCCTCTATAGTCTGCCTGATACCAGCATTTTTTCTGGAGGAACATGGAAATGCCTAGACCACAACTGCATCTGAGTCACAGCTTCCTCTTAACTCTATTCAGGATTTTTTTTTTTTGGTACAAGTTTCCAGAGAAATGGGAAAGCCACAGGCTATACAGAACCAGGTAATGTTCTGTAGCAGGAAAGTGGGGAAGAGTCAGAAGATGTGAACTCTGCCTGGAAGAACCCAAGAACATTATCATGTCTAACTTTCCATGGGCAACTCTCCATTTCCCCCAAACAGCTCTGGAAACAGGAGCTTGTGAATTCTGAATCCTGCCCCAGATTCACCCGGGGTGAAAGACAGCACATCAGATAAGGACAGATGTCCCAAGTACTACAGAGACCTACCAAGCATCTTTAAGAAGTCCTCCCTGACCAGGCTCAAGCCATATTCACCCTTGATCAGGTACAGAGGTGAGATAAGGTGGATCTTGACACAGAGGGACCCTGTGACAGAATGGCACATGGGGCTGAGCACCCTTGTAAGGCAGGAGGGGTGTGAGGCCCCTCAGCAGCTGGTGCCACAGACTTAACCCATGAGCCTCCAGGTGACTGATGCTGGTAGCCAGGAGAAGACCAGGTGGCCAGAAATAAGCTGTATCCCCTGAGTGAGGCTTGTTAAAGCTTCACCTTGACAACTAAGTTGAGACCAGGTGAGCTGACCACAGACACTCTAAGGATTCCTGGATCTTTTCCTCTGGCTGATGCCTGCACACAGGGAGGGTGGTCAGCGAGTCATACACAGATGTAAGCTGCTGGAAGGAGAGTCCCACAACATTAGGGACGACCACTGCTCAATTAATGGGGAGGACTCTCTCCTCTCCCACAGAATGCAAGTAAATGTCACCTCAAGCCACAGGCACAACACACACTCCCTTAGCAGGAGAGTCCACTATCAGCAGGTTAGCTGAACTGAACCACAAGCACAGTAGGACATCTTTGCCAGTACGTGGGCGGGATTCAAACAGAAATACATTATCCAGAACTAACTTCCATCACATCTCCCTCTTGGAATGACGGCAGGACTGGATGAACTTTGATTTGATTATGTGATTGATCATCCCAGCATCTCATTTTATTTTCCCTGAGCAATTCCGTGCCAATATACATTCAGCTACAGAGGTACAGGTTGGGTTTTCCTGTCTCTAGCTGAAGGTTCACAAAATATATCCACAAAATGCACTCTCTTTTGCAAAAAGTATGTGTATGCTGGATAACTGCAAAGGAAATATGATTTACAAAACACACCTTCATTTAAAAAAGGGCAAATTCACACTTAAACCAAATACCTCCAGTGCGTTTGTTCCATGCTAAGGGCCAGCATACTATTAGCTTTTTTGGCTAAATTCTCAATGGAAAGTCAATTTGGTCAAAGATCACAAGCTAAAGCCCTAAATGACTGAAGTCCATGCCCCATAACCTGGTCTGCATTAAGATGGCTTTGCTGTATTTACTTATCCAGTAAGATCATTCAGTGCAGTAGATTCTTCACTGCCGTAACTACTGCACATCCAGCACCGACCCCACCGGTGTGTGGAATCCATCAACCCCAGGTGTCTTCCCATGACCTGCTTATTTCCCATGCTGCCACAGGCCTATAAACAGCCGGGCAGAACAAGCACTCTGCAAAGCCAACGTAAAACGCATCTAAGAAATACAGTCACTATTCTTACACCAGCAGAAAACACCTTAACAGGACCAAAAAAATTGAGGCTAAGACGATCAATGGTTAAGAATGCCAGTGGTATCCTTACAACCTCATCTTCTACATCTATTCAGAAATATCAGCAACGCAATTTTTGTGCATACACCATGGGAAAGGCTGTGACCCCCCATACACGCACACCACTCTACTTAGTTGAAGCTCAGTATTCGGCAGCTTATTTAAAACTTTTCCTGTTGATCTCTATACAGGCAGATGAGTTCATATTGCATTTTTAAATTCACACTACAAGTAAAAATCGAGCTCCAAGTCGTTCAGGCAGCTGACTGTGCCTTGCGGAGTCAGAACGCTGTGAATGCTCGAGTCTCATCCGCACTCTCCACGCAGCTCTACGTTTCCACTATTTTCAGACCTTATCCAAAAACAATGAAACTTTCCATCTGCCAGTTACCAGGGAACTTTTCGGAAGTTTGAACTTTTCCCCCAACGCCGGTTTAAAAACCACACCTATGAGCCTGCCCTGGGAACAAGGCCCTCATTGTTCGGCTGTCCTGCAGCAGCCCAAGGAAGGAGCACATTTCTTGGGGACTTTCTGGGCACAACCCACTCACGGCTGTCGCAGAAGGAAGGACCTTTGTACTCAGAGACTTTCCGTTAATGGAGGAAAGGAGCACTTTTGAGTATCTGTCAGTTGGCTCACTTGTTAAGAGGAGATTCACGTTCTCATCCCATCTAAGGTTCCACTCGTACCAAATATTATCAGGCAACCCACTGAATTTTTTTAAAAAGCATCCTTTTTTTTTTTTTTTTTCAAAAAAAGCTTTCATATTCTATTAGTAGATCAGACTCCAGTCTCCCATTAGGTTTCTAATTTAACACACACTTTTTCTGCTCACAGCAGACCAATTCTGGTCTGTGCAATGCTGGATTAGAGAAACCGTCTCCATGCACGTGCCCTGAACACAGACAGTAACGCTGCGCAAGCTCAACAGCCCACTCACAACAGCTTCCGAGGCCAGGACCAGAAAGGGCTTATTTTTTATTCCAGAAAAATATGCTCAGGGAAGGACTGCGTACAGTTTTGGTCACTTCAGGGATTTATTTTAGAGGCCTCCAACTCCTTGCACTCTCCTCCAACACATCTGAACTGTGTGTCACAGGGTTTTTTAGCCCAACCAGCAAGAGAGCAGTTCTCGCTGGAAGCCTGGCAGAACCCTTGCCTTCTGCAGCAATTCACTATTTCATACATGCAATGGTATTATGGTTTAGTATAGTCCAGATTATAAAATGCATTTTACCATCATGTTGTTTGCCTTTGGAGAATAAATGCCCAGATTAAAATCCACTAAAATTAAGTTTTATTGTTTGTAGGAATAGGAGGGGCTTGTTTTTTTTTTTTTTTTAAATAAATCTCTTCTAGGAAATGTTGCTTCTTAGATACCAAAAATATATCTAACATAATAAAAATCAACATTAGGGTATCAGTTGGTGAGCCAAATTCTCTCTCAGGCCAAACGTCTGTTTCTGCACAGTTTTTAAGGAGATTTGCTATGATGGAGCAGTTCACATTTACCGATTAAACAGTAAATGCTAACTCGGTTTTGACTTCTCTGGCAACTCTCTCCCATTTTTCCTGGGAAAGTAAGAGCTGCTTTAAATCTTGAGCATTTTCACTAATGCTTACAGAGATCATTAATTTCTCTGCTGATAAACTATGCCTGTGTTTTCTAAAGGACCCATGAGGAATTCCTGATAAATGGTCCCATCTCTTTTGTCCCAGATACTAACCTACCCGTATTTGCATGTAGAAAACAGAGACAGATTTCACAGCATCAATTCTAAATTATTTTTCATATTTTGTTTTCTTAAGTTGATTTTAAAAGCTTGCAACTCTACTTGACAGTCAACAAATATGTAGCTTGGAAAAAATACAGAATGTATATCGTATTTTAAACCCATGCAAGATAGGAGGAAATGGAGTTTTAAAAGCATCTCAAGTAGCTACCCTGTTGTTTTTCAAATCAAAATGCACCAGCAGAAAAGTGAGAGGAAGAAGGTGTCTGCTAGTGGAGAATAAATGGTGGGATTAGAGCCCTCAGCATGAACACATTATTATTATTTATTATTCGCCAGCCCCCATACTGTGAAATGAACCTCAGATGACAGGTGCTTTTTCTCTGTTGATTAATAAGGTGCAAACCATACGCTCTGCACTCAGATTTACTCTATGCAATCACCATATTCTGTCAAAGGAAGAGGGATTTTCTTTGCTAGCATAGGAAATCTGGGCCAAGTGCGGTAATCCTCATTCAGGCATGGCTCTCTGCATTTCAGGGGGAATTCTGCGAGAGAGGGATTCAGCTGTTTTTAAGAGCATGCTGTGACAAATGACAACTAAACACTGGCAGGGGGTATTCTGAACTACAGGAGGGAAACCGCACTAGAGGGATGCTATGGGACTTTCCTCAAAGACAGACAGGTCTGAGGGTACCTGAGCAAGTGGGGAGCATCACCCTTCCCATCCCGCTGGTGAGGCTCTAGGGGCACAGGTGATACAGGTCAGTCATGCAGGAAAAAAGCGGAGGTCAAGAGCCATATTTTGGCGGTTTTGGTTAGACAATCATAGCTTGTCTAAAGGAGATGCTAATTCCACAGTCACAGCAAAAACCAGACATGAACTTGGATGGAGACTAGGAGAAAGCTCACCTGGAGAAAACCTCGTTGCCAGCAACCTGTCTGAGAGGGGAAGCTTTTGGGAGCCGTTATTGCTCCTTCCCTAGAGCCCCACAGCCCACTAAAGGGAAGGGTCCAAAGGCATTGTCTGAGAGGAGCCTGGTGGCATTTCCCACTCACTCTTAAGAGGCTTTAGAAAGCAGATAGCAATGGGCAATCTCTGATTTCAACAAGGCACCTTCAGCAGGAAGTACAGCAAGCCCAGAGGTCAGTGCCGTCACCGCTGCCCGCAAGATTCCATCGAGATGGTTTTAGGTTAGCATATGGGGTTGAAACCGTATAAAACTCTTCCACTGAAATCTCATGACCATGGCATCCAACAGGAGCTTGAATTTTTTATTCTGTATTTTTTTTTTATAAAGTTTTCATAAAGCTTCCCAGAAGTTCTACTGGTAGGAACCAACCACAGGATCTTTAACAGTACAGTTAGTAGCTAGATTTCCTTCATGCTTCTGACAGCTCTACATGATTCAGGAACACAAAAACAAAGCCAGAGCAAGAAGAACTGCCATGAAGGTCTTACACATTTTAAGGGCACACCCTTCCAAATGGACAGGGGCTACTCTCCAAGGCAGCCACCCTGAGCCAGTTTCTTTACTGGGAGGAGGTGTTTAAGAGATTAATCCTGGCTGCCACTCCTGTTTGTCACTGATGTGGCACTGGCTGTGCGGCTCTGTCCCCTACTTTGTGGGACGGATCTGGCAGAGCCTGGTGCTGTATGGGAGTGCCCCAGCCACGCAACCTGCCTGAAGGTCTTGTGTTTGGCTAATGCATTTGGAAAGGGGCTGGCTCACCAAGGGAGAGCTAAGGAAACACACAGAGTGACCTTCTGCCTTTTGATACAGGGCTCTGCAGACTTACCTCAGTCATCTTTTTCCTCTCACCATGGACCACTAATAGAAGACCTGAAATTCCCCATGAGATTTTTCTCCTTTCCATGTGATTGGAAACAAAGCTATTTAAGCATTGTTTCCTCTCCAAAAATTTGGAAACAGTTGTTGTCAAAAATAAAGTGACTCTCAAACCAGTACTGTATCTTTACCTTCTGTGCTAAGAAATTTAATTCCGTTTTCCTTCCTTGTTGGGACCAAGGTAATTGATTTGCTTAGGTCTTTGTCAGGTCTAACTAAACAAACCATTTTCCTGCTTTATAAGCAAGTGTCAGATTCTGAATTGAAGTCACACAAGCAATTTTTGAAAGAAGTGGCCTTCACAGGTTAGGAACTTGGAGCCTGGTGGAAACATATCAACAGTTCAAGACTTCAAACAGAGTGCTTGTAGTGTGATTTAAGATATTGGCCCAGCATGTCAAGGCTACTGCCCTATTCATCAAGTCTTTGCTTTTGAAGATTTCTAGCATTTAGTAAACAGTTGTACAATTTAGGGTTGTGAAAATAGCACATATGTTCCCTGGATTTCCCATGGCCTTGTACATACAGCAGCTATGCAACATTGGAAAATAACATTTGACAGGAGATGACAGAAGTTTTAAAGAGTCATGGATACAGCATAAAAAGCGTCTTTCAATCCTAACAGCTTCACAATCAAAATTTACCTTCATGTGAAAAACAGACTGCTGATTGTGACCTGTCCTGACTGGCCCTACTCATTTAGCACATAATCAATTGCATTTATAGGGAAGCTGGTTATCCAAATTAGAGTTTATTTTGAGATCTCATTTTTCTTTCTTTTCACCTACTAATAACCTGATAATGTGTTCTATCAGACTAAAAGCACATATGAAATCTGACTAGTCACCACTGGTGTATCTCCTTTCTGCACCATGGTAAGTCTCTACAGCAGACTACTTTTGACAGCAATTTATCTGTGCATTTTATGGATTTCTTCTGCCAACCATCACCTTTGGAATCTCCTCAAAGAACATGTTTGCATGCCCAAAGCCTTGCTGCCGTCAGCATCCCTGGCTCCTTGACACAAAGGATTAAATCCTGGCAGGAGAGCATGGTCCCCAGGACTGCTCTGTGCACAGCCTCTTTTTCCAGGAGCAATGGGATTGATTACTAAAGACCCTACACCACTTGACAATGATGGCCTTGCAACGGCTCTATGAAGGACAAAGACTAGCAGATCTGCCACTGTCTCACCCCTTTCGAGTCAAATTCCCTGTGGAAAATAGGCATATCACAGTAATTTGAGTTCTCAAATCCCAGCCCTGCCTCCATGGCCTGAGCCACAACAGTTGTACTACAGAAGATGACACAGCCGGCAGTGAGATTTGACTTCCCTGGGACTCTTAAACAGTCAGGGGCGTCACTTCTCACTACAAGGGCAATACGAAACCCAAATCCTGAGTGCCTGCCCCTTGCCCTGTGCGCAGCAGTACTGCATGCTGGGGGGCTATTTTCTTTAGTAAGATGAGTATATTTTGACCACCAGTTTAATCATAAGACAGACTGTGTTTTACCACTAGAAGGGGTTGACTGTCCCTTTGAGACAGCATCATCCTTCACTGTGTATCTGGCCTACAGAGCTGCTAAGATTTTGTTTAATGTTGCGGAAGCCCTTCTTAACACTGACGAAAAAATGTCAGGTCCAGCAGCTCAAGGCCTGTCGTATGTTCCTCTAGGAAGATGAATAAATGGATGACCTCTACACCAACAAGAAAGGCAATTTATTCCAAATTGCAGCAGTAGTGAGGTGTGACGTTGCTTCTCTTCTCCCAGCAGAGGACAAAGAAGGAGAGGAGAGGCAGCTCTGCACGCAATGGCTTTCCTCATCAGAAACACACAGAACCCGTAAGTGGCATCCCTGAAACATTACTGTATTCTCAGCTGACCACAGCTAATACGACTTTTCATAAAGAAACCATTTCTATTTAAGCTAGGCTCTATCACAACATTTATTTTATCCTGCAGAGTTTTTGATTTTACAGTATTCTTGAGACTATCAGGATTTTACATTTAGAGAACCTGCGTACTGGGATTTTGTCATTTGGGCTTGTTGATTGGATCCTAGGGAATTATCCACATTTGAGCTCCACTCGCCTAGGGCCAAATACACTAATTCTACTTCCAAGTGTATGTGTCTTGCTTGGCAGCTCAGCCTTTGCACTACATTATCTCTACCTACAATTTAATTAAAACATAATCACCCTTCGCTTCACTCATCTGGGACTGACTGCTGGGAAACACACACGCATACATGATCTGCTACTTACGTGATACACTTTGCTGGACAGAATGAGCACGGAAAAGGCTCGGAGGAGTTTTCCTGCCAAGCCTTTTTAACAAATGATCACGTTCGTTCACACTGAGGGAGAGAAGAAAAAAAAAAAACAAACCAGTGAGTAACCAGATAAATACAGTTGACTTCTACCTTGAAATTAAAGTACTTGGCAGCTTTGACTTCATCAGTATTTAAGATGGTTGTAGCATGAAAAAGAATTTTCTCCTTCTTTAAACTGCACATTATCAAGACAACTCTCTAATAATGGAAACTCCTCCTTTCTAAGGCCACTTTATATAAGTTTTCATTTAGTTAATCCATCCATAATACTATCCATACATAATACCACTGTGATTTCTGAATGCCCGACACTTATAAATTATTACAAACTGTATCAGAAGTCTGACATCAAGTGATACAGAAAATTAAAAAGGAGATTTCTCTTTATTATTATGTACCCGAATCATGGCACCCACAAACTGCCTTAAAGAGAAGGAGCAAAGCATTGTGACTTAGCACCTGGTAGAAGGCTTCTATCACACCTGCAAAACAGCCTGAAACAACCAAAGGTGGGACCCATAGTTAATTCTGTCTTCTAAAGAACACTCTCATTTCAACCTCCCATACTGGAAAGAAAACCTTCTATCCAGTTTTTGATTAAAAACCCCTTTGGTTTACACAGTTCCCGTCAAAGGCCTGAAAAATTATTACTGAATTTACAGAAAGTGAAAATACAAATTTAAGGTGAAAAATACAGTACGCTTACCATAGGTTTAACAGATGTACACAAATCATTACAGACACTCTCCACTCTGATTTTTATTAAAAACGCAAGTAATTTAATCGAGAACTTTATGTCCAGAATAAACAAGTGATGGCTAAGATCCTGACCTTTCAAAGCACTTGATTGCGTATACAAGTCCTGCTAAGTTCAACGGGGTGTTAAAAACAATGCAGGTGCCCAAATCTCATTGCACTGGAGCCTGAAGTAATGGTTACATATCAGAATATTTTGAAAAATATAATCTGATTGGGTTGTTTTTTGTTTTTCTTTTCTATTTCACCCTTGTTCCTAACACTGAGATAGAGCCACTGCATAGAAGGGATCTGTCTGCTAGTGCAGCTCCTTGCAGTGTCTTTATCCCATTTGCACCTCCACATTTACATCGTGTCTCCATTTTCGCAGCGTGCTGGTTCTTTCACATCTTTATTCACAAGCAGTAACTCCACTGGTTATGCTGCAAACATGGATACACATCTGAATGCCAACGTTGATATCTTTCTTGGATTAGATTACAAATTCACATACATTTGGTAGAGGGAATGGAAATCCCAGCAAGCACAGCTGCTGCTGTCAACAAGCTTACAACAGCTTTAAACAAACAACTCCCTTGCACCGAAGCAGTTTTCTAACTTCAAACAAGAAAGTAACCAAAGAATCTCAGAGATGCCTATAATATGTAATCCAGCCACGCAGGCTTATATTCCACTTAATAGTCCATTAGGGTAATACCCACACCCACAGTCCTCTGTTCAGTGCGCATTGAGATGTCCACAAAAGAAAGGGATGAATCCTTCTCTTTTTCCTGTGGTCTCTAAGCTCAGACACCTGAACTAGAAAATTGTTCAGTCTATGAATGTCTCCTTAAAACCTTTACAAACTGTGAGCATTTTCAGACACTTGGTCTCTTCCCCCACTTCCCTTGGCACCACAGAATCACAGCTGTAAGAGATACGCCAGGTTGCTTTCCCTGCTTGCAGTCAGTAGTATTTCGTCAATATAAAATAAAAGTTCATAACAGATTTGGAAGCAAAACTATAGATAACAAATGAGTGTCAAAGAATCTTCAAGGGCTCTTGAGTCATGAGATCTGCATGTATTCAAAGAGAAAGGATCAAAGGTTTCCACTAAAAGCCAGTGCTACAGCATGGAAGCTTCTAAAAATCTTGGAAGATCCAACTAGTTAAAAATCCAAAGACTATCTGGCTGTAAGAAAATCAAGTACATACACAAAGAAATGCCCAACTGCTCAAAGTGGGCAGCATAATAAAAAGCATGTACTACAAAGGATCACCAGGTAAGGGATGGCAGGCACAAAGCGAGACATGAGACGTCTCTAAACTTTAACAGGCTTATGAAGTTGCCAGCCTGCAGAATCAACCATTACCACGCACATGCAAACTAGGAATACGGTGTTGTGCAACCTCTGCTGACTGCAGAGAATTGCTGGGCAACTTTAAACTCCATTGACTGCTAAGTGTAGCAAAACACTGTTTGAATCTACTGCTGTCCTGTGAATGACAGAATACTACTTCATCTTCTGCAGGTCGTGAGACCCCACCTGGAGTACTGTGTCCAGCTCTGTAGCCCTCAGCACAAGAAGGATATGGACCTGTTGGAGCAGGCCCAGAGGAGGGCCAGGAAGATGATCAAAGAGCTGGAGCACCTCTCCTATGAAGACAGGCTGAGAGAGCTGGGGTTGTTCAGCCTGGAGAAGAGAAGGCTCCAGGGAGACCTTATAGAGACCTTCCAGTACCTGAAAGGGGCCTACAAGAAAGCTGGGGAGGGGCTGTTTGCAAGGGCACGTAGCGATAGGACGAGGGGCAGTGGTTCTAAACTAGAGCAGGGCAGGGTTAGATTAGACATTAGAAAGAAGTTCTCTACAATGAGAGTGGTGAGACACTGGCACAGGTTGCCCAGAGAGGTGGTAGAGGCCCCATCCCTGGAGACATTCAAGGCCAGGCTGGATGAGGCTCTGAGCAACCTGGTCTAGTTAAAGATGTCCCTGCTTACTGCAGGGGGGTTGGACTAGGTGACCTTTAAAGGTCCTTTCCAACCCAACACATTCTATGATTCTGTGATTCTAAGAAGAACATACAGGTAAGGGTCTCTCCCATCTCAGTAGGATAACTGGAGGGTGGTTTTCATAGATGGCTTAAAAAAGGAATCTTAAGCCTACCAAAAATATTTATTCTAAGGGACAAATAAGCAGCACCTGTCACAAAATTCTGACACCGAGAATGGAATTAAGCAGCAAAAGGCACAAGGAACAAATTCTTCATCTGCCTGTCTACGACACAGCAACAGATGAAGTGCAGGATGGTATCTGCTACAGGCCAGTAGCGGTTAGCTCCTCAGGCTTCTACATGCAATGTGCGGAGGAAAGTGTGTGCTGTCAAGGCATTTCTGAACATGAGTGACACATCGTAGCTCTAAGGAAGCCAAAGCTAGACTATCTTTGATATTGCTAATTATAATAAACAATTTCAGAATCCGAAGTCACATCAGATTTTCCCATTTGGGAAGTGATATTGGATCATATCTATGCAGAGAAAGAAAAACTCATGGAAGAACTAGAGCATTTGTGATTTAAGTACAAAGGATGACGAAATAGACTGCAAGCCAAGACCAAGTCAAGTATTATAAAATGAGCTCTTAATACACAGATGTAAATGCAACACAGCTCTTCTGAAATGTATGAGTATTTGAATTATTAACAGATATTAGAACTTCCAGTACAAGCCTTGAAAGGAAGGAAAAGCAAAGTTAAGTGGGTTCCTTAATTAGAGCATTTGCACTGATACCTAGTCCCTGCTTTCAGAAAAGCTTTTTGTCTGCTGCAAACAGACAAAGTGAAGACTTCTCAGTCTCCGTCACACTTCGATGCAAAACTAATGATGACATCAGGCACCAGGCTAGGCCTTGCTCACAGAAATACTGCTTGTAAATCAGTCCCAAATATAGCCGTGATTTCAAGTGTTAATTCTGCTTTCCAGTGACTCGGAGACAGTGCCTAAGCCCTCCCACGGGGCCTAAGGATGGCATCTTAAAATGCATTGAGGCAAGAGGATAAGAGATCATGAGATCATACGCTGAATATTGGATATAGTTGTGTTCATACTCAGGACCTCAAAAACAGTGTCAGAATGGAAGAAATCACAAACACAGACATTCTTATGGGAGTCAGTGACCTGGAAAGTGACAGTGAAATATGCTTAAATTGCTTAGTTAGTGACCTCACACGGGGTAAGAGAGAGAGACTATCCATCTGTAATTATATGAAGGACAAAGGACACAGACAAAATGCTTTGAACTAAACAAAACAAATAGTAGCTTCAAATAAAAACTATAAGAAGTGTCCCAATTTGGAGGGTTACTATAAAAAATATCAGATTAAAAAGAGTCATTACGCAAGTTATCTGAAACCAGATTCAGTTACTATCACTAATAAATACCTTGTGCCAGGAATACCCCTTGCAATGGCTTCTTAAGGGCGTCAAGATGATTTCTGTCTGCCTGGAAGTCTGCGCTAGCAACATTACACGAATTCATTATATGAATGACAAATCAAAAGGTAAACTAAAGGCAACATGTTATTTCATACCAGTATTTCCCATTCCATGAACAAAATGACTCTTTCATTTTCGTATCTGAATTGCTTCAAGGTGTCAACAGAGACCTTAATTTTATTTTTCTGTGTTCCCTTCTCCTTCCTCACAAAAGCAAACAGCCCTTAAATCGAGGCAACAAACATCTGGCTTTACACATTCAAATGAGGTGCATCAAAACAAACAGAATAATTCAAAGCTGACCACAAGGTCCCACTGGCTCATTTGCTCAAGTAATTAAAAAAAGATGAGCTTCACCACCAATTAACCTACTGAGCACTAATTAGCGTTAATGAGGATTTGCAGTACTTGCTATAGCTTGACCCAGAATGTCCTCCCAAGCCCACTAATTGGCTGGTGGCAAAAGCAGGGCTCACAAAAAAGGGAAGGTTAAAGTGGATGCAGGTGTCTCTTAAAATTGGATCCTCCTTGAGAAAACACACACATAGCCCAGTTAAAAAAAAAAAAAAAAATTCAAGGGCCCCCCCTTCTCTTACAAGAACAGAACTCTAAGAAATAAGTTTGTGTTTTGTTATTATTTACTAGAAGAGACAGAGAGCACAGGCACACCAAATGGGCAAGGACACTTATCTGCCATTGGTTTTAACTTGATGACCTTCTGCACAATTTAGAATTCAGTCAGACACACACAAATTAAACGATTTGGGTTTTTTTCTGCTTTTCCACTTTCTGGAAGGAATAACCAAGTTATAGTGAAGCCTGCCCAGGGCTGCTAAAGATGACACAAATAAAACGCTGAAGCACATATCCCAGCTGCTATCCCTCTGCCTTAAAAACACGCAAAGAACCCGCGGCAGAGGCATGGCTCTTCAGTGCAGGTACCCAGCATCCACGGGTAAGGCCAGAGGGCAAGAAAGCATGCAGCTCTTTTTCCTGTCATCTGAATAGCTACGAACCCACTCGCACTGCTGCCTGCAGGGGCAGCGTCACTGTTTCTTCTACCCTACAGTGCTGCTGTAGCATTTAGCAACAGGTAAATATTAAAGTTCTGCCCATAACTCCACAGCCTCCCTCCTACCCATATGCATTTTCAAATGGAGCAGCAGACAAACCCTCGTTCAGCCTCGTTCTTTCCACTGTCACATACTCTGTTAAACACGTTGTTGCCTGAGAAGCCCTGGCTGGCCTGCATTCCTCTCCTGTTGGACCAAACACCTTGAAACGTGTTGTCCTTGCACTGCGACAGCAGGGAGGGAGGGAGGAAGGGGAGAAAAAGAAGGTTTTGCAAAACATCCAGTGTGGCTAAACACAAGGTAAAAGATCAGGAAGTTTCTGTCCCTGTCATCTTTAGCTGTGAATTAGATTTTGAGGGGAAAAGAGGATACTCTTCTCTCCCTTTTTAAAATTTAGAATTAAAACATAATAATTGATTTCTTCCCTACCTTCCAAACAATAACTTACACTAAAGTTTGCTGTTTCTCTGTTGACATGTTTCTGTCACCAGAAGTTACATCAACATAAAACATGAAGAGCAAGAAAAAAGGTCTGAAACAAACAGACTTCTCAGCTTTGATCAATCCTAGTCACCAAACCGTTTTTACAAGCAGGTTGCTGATTTTCATTTCAGTCTCTTGGTTCTCAAACTCCGTTAAGAACCAGATGTTTGAGCACTATGACTTCTCCCCAGGTATGACCTGGCAGAGGGGACTCACAGATCCCTCTCTGGCTGCTAGGACATATCAACTATTCCTCAGGATTTATTAACAGGTTCCATCTCTCACCTTTCGTGCAGCGTAACGCTGCTTAAAGGCTCACAGTGACAGTCATGGTCTTGGTGGACAAAGAGCAAGAACCATAATCCAGGCAGAGTCTGTGGCCACACCTTTATAATTGGCCAGATACTCCCTGCTGAGTGCACTCCCCCAGCACAGCTGCGGGCCTTGGTTTAACTTTTCTTTCAGTTTTTTCTTTTAGTTTAGACTTGAGTGCATTACTTGAATTAACATAAGGGAGTTGTTAGGAGTCATGCAGCTGGCAGAGAGATGACAACTAACAGAGACTTGGCGTAAGGAGAATGAAAAAACAACATTCTTATAGACCAGGAATTCAAAATTAAAGCATGCAAATCATCTCAAATGCAAGTCACACTATTGCTGAGGGTTCAGCAAAACTCCATATGCTTAAATACCCAGAACATCCCAGGGCTGCGGAAGAAAGGCCTGACTGGCTAAGTGAGCAAATACACCTCCATCCTCTGGGCTTTGGAGACATCAGAGAGGAATCACCCTCCTAAAGAACAGCAAAAGTAGCAGCTCTAGGCTTCTGCTGGTTTCTGTCTTTCGGTCCACAAGGCAGAGATGTTATTTTTGGTTATCTAGCATTGGATTGCAGGAATGTTTTACTATGAGGTCAATCAGGGTAGGAGGTCTTTTTAATTTAAAAGGCAAACAGGCATTACTGATAATGAAGCTGCAGTGTAATCAAAGGAAATCTCCGGAGCATTTCACAAGGAAGCGTCTGAGGCATATAAACAGTAAAACAAAAATCAGCATTTTCTTTGCAGAGTCAGCGTCTACACACACCGCTCCTTAATCACTCAGGATCCAGCTGAAATAAAGAGACATCCAAATCCATGCTCCTTTTTTATTTTTCTGTAGAAACTCAACAAGTCATCACCAAAAAAAAAAACAGATCATGGCTAGAGGACCAAAGAGTCACTGGGCACAAACCACAAGGAAATGAAGACAGAGGAGTGGCCTGCGCCACTTGCAGGCCGAGAGGTGCAAGAAGTTACCTATCAGAGGTGACTCCTGTATCAAGACAACCAGGCTTTAGGGAGTACCACGTCCTTGCTGAGGGTTTAGCAACAGCTAACTCTCCAGGGAAGCTGGAGACCTTATGCCCTGCCATGGTATAAAATCTCCAGGCCTAGTTAATGCAGCAGCTCCCCTCCAGCTGCTTCCCAAATACGTGTCACAGCCACAGAGGAGAAACTCCCTTTTCCCTGGATAGGAAGCAACTATTTAAGGACCTTTCCCTGGTTTTGATTTATACTTGACCTTATCCAGCCAAATGTTTGTCTGTTAAGCCTTGAATCTATGTGGATGTGTGGTCGTGCAAGACCAACTTGGAGCATACTCAAAGCAGCCATGTAGTGGCAAGTTCTCCAGGCCTGCAACACGCGGTACCCAGCTCAGCTCACAGACAGCTGAAAGGTGTTTATCCCACCTGGATGTGAAAAGATTAAAAGTGACACACAATTTCAGCAGTTCCATGGATATCCATTGTGGTGACTGATGGCTAAAGTGGTTCCTGCCCTTACCAGTTGCTCAGAGAACCTGACAGTGCTCCCCACACCATTCCATTTCCTTCAGCTCATCTATCCCATGGACCCACAAACAGCATGCTACTTCACGGAAACAACAGCTTGCCTTTCCCATCACATCTCAGAAGTTTGAATGCAGGACACCAGCACAGAGAGCTTGCAGCCAGCGTTAGCATCAGGCCCCATGTCAGGTGCATGCAAGTCTGCGCACGTTGCCACACCGCCTTTTGCCACAGAACCACCCTGCAACAGCAGAGGCCAAGGCATGTCCTGAGCTTCAGCCAGCCCCCAGATGGCATATAAGAGTCCTGGGACCAAATTCCTTAAAGTTATATGGCTAAAAGCAGGACAAAGCTCTTCCTTCTGGTGACAAGCAAGCATGATTTACATTTTCTTTTGTCATTAATGATGTCCCAAAGCAGAAAAGCCAAACAGATTGCTCCCTTTGACTCCTAAAAAAAAAAAAAAAATCACTTGGACAATCTATTCCAGCCTTCCTTTTTGAGGCTGTTATTCCTCAACTTCTTTCCAAGACTACTCTTTGAACAGAAGACAGTATTGCCAAGCACCTTTTAAAAATACCATCTAAAAAAAGCAGACACTAAACATCACATGCCTGTCTGGAAAGCAACAACCCTAAGAAAATAATAAATGAGATCCCTCTTTGCTCAGAGTGCCTTCCATTTCTAAGCACCACAAACATTAGGCATGTGCTTACGCATTTCATTACAAGGGGGGAGAGGGCATCATTGTAAGCGGTACCAAAGCCAACTAACTTAAACACAAAGCTGAAGCTGCCCAGTTTTGCCTTCAGCCTTTCCAAAATGTGGGAATTGACTCAGTTTAAATGTCTGACAAGCAGAAAAGGCTAAGTGTGTCTTGCTGCTTTTCAGCTATCCTCCTTTTGGTATCAGTGCTATTTACTTCTTGTCTGTAAGTGCCTCACTTTGCACTTAGTCTAGTGGGTGCTTGGTCATATCCTCTACAGATAAGGTGGCAATACAGTTGCAATTATAACATTCTTTTCCTAATCACTCATTTTTTCAGAAGTAGTCACCTTGGAGGTTGAAGTTTTCCATGCTTGGTCTCTATGTAAAGGTGCAGTGTTGGGGTTTTTTTTGTTTGTTTGTTTTGGGTTTTTTTTTTTGTTTTTAAATCCAAACTTTCTGGTTTAAAAAAAGTCCACTTACATACGTTGACTAAAGTTAAAATGAATTCTGTGTTCAAAACCTCTAAACTCCTCCTATCAGGGTTTTTCTTCCTTTTCTTTAGAGAAAATAAACCTGAAGAACAGCTCAGGACAACAACAAAAACTGGTGAACTTTGGAAGTGTCTGGATACAATTTAGAGCAAAGCCCATGACAATTTGTTGATTTGCAAAAAACCAAATTGTTTTTCTTTAAGCTTTTAAGTGTTTTGTAATTGTCCACTGAACGTTTATTATCTAGTACAACTTTGGTTTTCTTGTCCTTATGACACGTAACTTAGTACTTTGTTCTTTGCCACGAACCAGAATCATGAGTGAGGGCTGTCCTGCCTCTCTGCTGAGACAGGGCTAGCCAGGGGAGAAGCCCAGGCAGACTGCTGAAGCCATTAGGCTGGACTAGTTGTAATGGAGCACTTCTCCTGCTGTGCAGCCTGGAGGGAAGATTTCTTCTTCTCTCCCCTGTGGAGATCCCCGGTACCCAACCCAGTAACTCAGGATTAAGCATTAGAAAGACTGGCCCCTTAATCAGTTTGAACTCTCATCTTGTTATGTTCTCTTTTTTCTAATCTTTCCTTTCAATTTACAGCTTCATTTTGGCCTTTGTGCCGATACTGTACCTCCGTCAACTTTGACTTTGCCAGCAGATTTGATCACAGCTCTAAATCCTTCTCCAGGTCACCAGGTTTTAACCCTATTTGTGCTCTGGACCTCCCTCAAGGTTACGTGATAGGCACAATCAGGATGTGAAATAATTAATTGCACTGGAGAAGGGGCACGTCAGCTCCAACCGGTTTGTGCTAGCAGCTGGGCACTTGGGTCCCCAATGCCAGTGGGAGCATGACAGTTGCCCTTTCATCCCTCTGGCCAGCTTCTGAAAACCCCTCTGCTCCTTCCCACCTCTGCCCCACGGCCTCCCCGCTGCTCAACTTGGATACAACCAAACCTAGTAATTTCAAGTGCCTCACACATAGGGGTTAGAAACGCCGGAAATTAACAGTACATATTAAAATGAGGAAATAATGTGATGATTCCTTACTGATATGGGACAGGAGGGAGAAAGAAAGGGGCAAGTGCAAAATAAAACAAAATTATGCATTTTCCACCTACCATACATGAATGTTTACCATATGGAATCAAAGAATTTTTTAAAAAACACTGATATCATTTTATGTGCTTTTTGCTAGTAAAAGGAGTCTAATATCTTTTTACTAGAAAAGTTGCAAGGAAAAATCATAAATATGCCAGTCACTTTGTTATGTATGCTGGTGGAGAAATCTCGCCTTTCCTTCCCAGAAATGGTGTGAAGAACATCTGGAAAAATTGATAAAAAGATTCTGAAACCTCAAAACCAAAATACACCTCTCCCCTCTTCAACCTCATTTTACACTCAGCTGCACTGCATGGGCCAGATTCAGATCACAGTCACACACATCCTGAGTAAATACGCTGAAGCCAACACATTCATGAAACAAGAATTTGTCTCCAAGCATCTAATGCCGTTTAACCAATTGAAAATACAAGACAGTTTGTTTCAGATGAGATTCATTGTACCTGCTGATGTGAAGTGGCCTTACTGGCACCGTCCCCCTAGTCAAGCAGAGGTAATTTGAAATGCATCAATTAAAGAGACAAAGTGCTTTGAAATATAATGAGCCCAAGCCTTGTTTCTCTTGATCTTAATGAAAAAGCTCGCCTCTTCCTCAGGAATCATGAGATCAGGTCCTCCGCTCATTCGTGGGTTTGTTAAGAGAAAAGTTAAGTTTGTTTTACTATTTCTACTCCTGCTGGCACGAGGCTGAGGGCTCTGCGGCTCTCAGCTCCATGCACAGCCACAAGCCTGAGTCAGGTTTCTCACATTCTCCTCTTGCACCCCCCCAGGGACCTGTGGAGTGGGTAAGTCTCCATGTGTACCTGTGTCAGCTCACCGATTACCCACCGGGTCAGACAGCTATTGAAATGAGATAGACATCTGCCCTCACCCACCAAATAAGACTGAGTCTAAGACAAATAAGACGGCTCACTCTCAGGGTCAGAGCTGGTCATGTGCGTTTCACTAAAGCAAGAGTTAGATTGGTGAAAAGTACTGAAATGAAAGAGAATCTCCACCAGCGGGTGTCCTTGTTGAAGGCAGCAGTTCCCCACAGTCTCTCCACTCTCTGTTTTAGGTAGACTGAAAACCAGTATTCGTTTTATGAAATGGGAGATGAAAGAAAGAGGTGGAAGAGGGCACGTGAAAGTGGCAAGAGTAGAAAGGCATACTGAAAAACGCTGCACGAAAGCACACTGCAGTGCAATTCCAAGACAGAGAAACCCTCTGAAACAGGAAATCTACTGTCGCAAAGAGGGTGCTGCACAGCTTTGCTTGCTCTCCATTACTTGGTCAGTGGAGCAATAAAGTGACATGGTTTTCCAAAGCAAAGTTTGCTTTGGTCCCTAATCAGGCTTTACTCCACCTGAACTCCTGCTGACTTCAATGAGAGGTTAGATGGAGTGAAAAGTGAATGAGGACTTGAAGATCTGGCCCTTTATGAGCCAAGATTTAGTTGTAAACTTATTTAAAGACACAAAAGTCTCTGCAGCTGAACTCAATGCCACTTTTGAGTACAAACCTGTAGAAAACCTCTTTGTTTTCTTTGTGTAAATCTTGCATGTTAACATGATTAGGTCTGCTGGGCAGGTGTCTCCACATGTCCATGTTTGCTTTGGCACAAGAGCTGCTCCTCTCACCTCTCCAAATTCACGTAAATTTAGTGTTAAATCCTGCCCTTTGTTACACGAGAGTGCCAAGGAGCCCCTCTCCCTTCCCGCACCAAGGTTTGCTCACATCGCAGCTGGGCTGGAGTCCAGCCCGGCGCCGCCGGGTGCCAGGCTGAGGAGGGCGAGCACAGGTACTCATCTTCCACCAGCAGCGTGGCATCCATCACCATCCCCTTACTGCACAATCCCTCCTTTGCTTCGCAAGCTATTTCTGGAGTTGCCAGTTTTCCAGATACTTGCTTCCCCTGATGAAAGCCCCTGCTCCTGTACTCATCCGATTTTGCAATCATCCCAGCTTCCACGAAAAGTTTTTAGCTGTCCAGATGAAATATACAGAGAAATGAGAATATAACCTTTCGCAGCTCAAAACAATACACTTGATATAATCTCCAAGCATAATTTGCAAGGTTTTCGGGACCCAGGTGTAGTGCTCAGGGTGCCGATGCTCTCCCCTGTGCTGACCAGACACCCCCTGATCTACCGCTTGCCTTGCTGTTTGCTCCCGGCCATGGGAAAGGCAAAAGTTTGCATCTGCTTTTTTAGATCAATACAAGCAAATTCAATTTTAGAAAATGCTCAAAGGGGCTAAGATCCAGAGGATGTAATTAATAACCAGTGAAGACATTTTTTATTAACCTGGAAAAATGTGTCTAGAAAGGATAGTTAGCAGGGTGAAGACCCTCTTAAGACAGAATATGCGTATTTAGGTAACAAGTGGCACATGCAGATCTCCCAGCACTCCTTCCTCAAGTGCACTGAGGACCCAGATGCTATCCTGCTCACATTTTACAGAAATTCAGCTGAGCCACGGCAAACTGTTGTGCAAGCCTAGATGCACTCACTGCTTTCTGGGCTTTGCAAATTGCTTTTTGTTTAGCAGATTAATCCTAAACATCCAGATCTTGCACCTCATTTTTTGTCTAAGGTCTAGGCAATGATAAAAGCAATTAGCTCCCTAAATCCTTCTCTTATCTGTAATTGGGTGTGATTTTCTGTTGTTTGTTTATGAAAAACACTGAATAAAAATAGTGTCCACTCTGTGGGCCAGGAAAATAGATCCTGATGACAGCCAGCTTTATCTTCCACAGCTGCCTGAACAAACCAATGCCTAATGGGTATGTTTTCAGGAACACTTTCAACCAAGAACTAACACTGTTACTTGGAGGTAACAGATGAACCCATGCAGTTTTAAGGCAGCTCTCCACTTTCCATTAGAAATGGAGAGACTCCGGTTACTCCCCCTTCCTGCGTAGCGTCACATTGCCAGCCATGGGGCTGCGGGCAGGAGGGGACAGCAGTGCATGCGCCTCACACCACTTGTTTCCACTGGCTTCAAGGAAAATCTTTTAAAAATAAAGAACATGAACCAGAGAGGCTGTAACCACAGAAAGTTCCCACTCTGCCTCTTTCCCACCCTCACTTTTTTTTCCCCTTTGGATAAGCGCAGGATTTCTAGCAGGTGTGAAAGAGCCAGGAGACAAACAAAAGAGATAAAAGACAGAACAACTCTGAAGAGCACTCAGGAGGCCACATCACAAGCACAGCACACCAGCTCCTAGCAGGCAGAGGCACTCTACCATTATCTAGTTCACAGATGGACCACCCAGAAAATCTGGGAGCAATTAGGAAGGAGAACAAACAAATGCATGGAAAGAAGGCGGGGGTGGAGGGTGGGGGGTGGAGAATGGCAAGGAGGGCCAGAAGGGATTCCTTACATCATCTCCATGCAAGCGTTTCGAGAATGAAGTGAAGCTATATGGAGGAGGAATGCAGATGAAAGAGTTTGCAGTGAGAATGCAATAAAATAAAAGGCTATGAAAACATGTAGCGTATGAAGGAATTACAACATGGCCATTAAATTTACAGAAAGTCAGGACAGTGTAAACAAAGAAGAAACCCATCAAGTTCTTGGGAGACACATAAACATACACGTATATAAACAGATCAAATGCTTGCTGTTTCTCTCACAATTGTGTGTGTCAACCCGCCTTGCAACCCAGGGATTCATCAGGCAAAAAGCTGACTCACCCTCTGGCTGTCAGTAACTGGCACTAAATACTGGCAGGAAAACACAAACACTACAAACCAACACCAATGCAACTTTACACCCTGCGCATGGATAAGAACCACAGCAACAGCCAAGGGGCTCGTACAGCCAGAGCCGGGTGCCTGGGAACAGCTCTGCTGGCCTGGATTCCACTTGCCTGGCATCTAATCGGCCTATCAGCACCTCACCACACCACGTTACGCCTTTCTCGCCTGGTTGGCTCACCTGACTTCGGTACCAAATGCTTTGTCTCCAACTGACTTCAAGGTGACTGCTCAGCCCTCTAAAAACCAGGCCAATTTTTTAATTAAATGTCTGATTTCAGGCATCTTTGTTGGCTTTAATCATGGCATAGAAGGTTGCTTTTGTTGACCAGTGCTGTAAAGTTTGCCTTTTTAAATTATTTGATGTGCAGTTTGTGACTTTTGCAAGTAAGCACAATTTACAAACTGTTTTGTAGGATCCAAAAGTCACAGCAGAAAAATGACTCAAAGTAAAAACTCAACAAACCAAGTGTTTTGAAGTGATCTTAATCAATAACACTGTGTTTACTTTGTCTTGGCCTCTGAGAAGCAAACTCTGGTCACTAAGGACATCTTATAAACACATTAAAGTTCACACAAGCATTTTTTTAAAGCTTTTCAGTTTACTATAATCTTGGTGAACTCCCTGATAGTTTTCCCTAAAAATAGTGCTTATTAACTCAGAAGTTCAGCAGAAAAATCCACTATCCGCTTGTCTTAGCAGCAGCTACAATATGGCAATTAGTTTACCTTAGAACAGACATCAAAGGCTCAAAGGATGACCCTGCCCCAGAAGAACAAAATCTTTTAAAAGCCCCATTCCACTCAGTTTGCTAGTTTATAAGGTTTGCTAAAACCCAGTTTAATGATCATGTAGTTTCTTAGCAAGTCATGTGGTGCCATATTGTGTAAGGAACAGAAGAGTCAGCTCTAAAACCTTTTTGAACTTGGGGAGCTTTTCCAACCAGCTGATGCAGAACCACATTCTGAGATGGTAAATGAAACTGTTGGATGCAAAAGCCTCACTATGATTTTCTTTAGCTTCTTTCAGAAGAGACAAAAGTTCCCACACAACACATACACTCCCCTTACAATGAAAGATTCAATAACAGCAATATGTTCAAGTCCATATGGTGTGGATATAAGGGAGAGGCACAATGAGAAACTGAGAACCCTGAAAGCAGGGGCCTGCAAGCTGCAGTGGAAAAAAGCAAAAGCATAAAAAACTCTTAAGGTGAGACTGAACGAAGTTGTAGGGCACACTGGATTAGCCAGCTCCCCTTTTAGCTACAGTACTTCATATCCTGAGACGCAAACAGTTCCCTCCCCTGACATGATTATCAGAGTGAAATTTTTTTTTTTTTAAATGACTTACAACAAAGTCCTTTCCAAAACAGTCTGGCCCAGTGGCCAGGTAATAGCACTACACATTACCAAGCCGGAGACTGAGCAGCAGTTTCTAACACAGCCTCACGGCAATACCGCAGGAGATATGAAACGGGAAGGGCTGATTTCGGTGGGGGCAACAGACATATACGAAAAGGAACAACAATAAATAATACAGGGCAGAAGCCTTCTTACCCTGTCTGGAATTAGATTTGAATGGCAAATGAGGAACAGGGAGGGGAGAGGACAAGAAGGGTATGTTTTAAACATTAGCGTAGACTTGCCCCACCTCTTTCCATTGCTATCACGAAGCATGGCTTTTCCCAGCTCCCTCGTCTTTGTCTCCAACTCCTGAACTTGCTCCAGCAAAGTTTTACGGTAGGTATGCTTGGCCCTGTACCACGAGGAAAAGACAAACAGAAAAACAATTTAAAGAAGTCATATGAACATTTGTTTTGCTACAAAGCACCAATTTTACCTCTCAGATGAGAGGTGCAGGGCTTTCCCTTCAACAATTTAGGAAATAAGGCACAGTGCATAGATGTCAACCCAGGTTCACAATACCTGGGAAACACTATATAAGAAATCATAAGGACTTCACATTCATCAGAGCTTGTGTGCTTCAACACAACACTGAAAATATAACCAAGCAGCAAAGCGACGGGACTACGGAGACCCAACACTGCTGCCGTGGGACTGCTCAGGACCCGGGCATTCAGACAAAAGAGCTGGGATTCATTGAATATTCATGGCAGTAAAACATGATTCCACTCTGTTTTTTGAGCTATGCGTGGCACTGCTCTGAATACCTGAGGAGAGTCTCAGATAATAATTGCCATTCAAACCCCTTTGTTTTCTTTTATCAGTCTCACATGACTTGGAAAGGCACTTCTCTCCCCACTGAGCTTTCAAAGTGACAGTAACAAGACTGGCTGTGTCCTGTTTTCTCAGCTTTGGGATTCAAAGAACAATCCATGTACCACACATGCAACCAAGGTTTGGAAGGCAATGTCCCCCATGAAGAGACTTGGGCCTTTTTTTCCCCCAGTTTCACCTACTGCTCCAGTGCTATTACGCCTAAATTACATTGATATTAGGAGAGAATCTAGTCCCCTCTGTCTTGACATGTACAAAGCAATAATACAAAACACAGGGATCTTTCTCCAATGGGCAGTTTTTGATCAGCTTCCTCTTTTGTGTCACTTAAAGGAGGACAAGCGTCCCATGAGATACTATTGATTTGCATGTGACTGCACAATAAGCCTGAAAACAAGATGGAGCCAAGTCGGCTGAGACACCACTTGCTTCATAGCATTAAAATAATATTCTTCAACTCTAGAGATGGCAAAAAATTCTTTACAAGTTCTATAAAAAACTTACATGCAGATACTACAATCTTTAACTGAGGATGTAAAATAATGTCAAGCTCCTTCTAGCAGAAAAATAATAACAGGTGTATATGTAATTAAAATATAATGAAGGTGCACTTATTTTTAAAAAGCATGATTCTTATTACTCCTATGCGGAATAAGAAACAAAGACCACAAAATCTTTGCTGATACTATTTTAGATGACAGTGCCTTGATATTAATACTAAGTTATCGGAGTTCTCTGGTCTTTGTGTTGCTGAATTAGGCCCCACATCTCAAAATGAGAAGCTAAAATGAAAACTACTTCTCAGAACACATCTGCATTTAAGGGGGGGCAGGGAAAGAGAACAACAAAAGACAAAGCATACCAAAATCTGGAGGTAAAGAGTATCAGGATGTGCTTAGAAGAGCACTCTATTGAAACAAACCAAAGGTGTATGATTTGCAAGGGAACACCAGTCTACTGTGACAGAAGAAATCAGTAGCAAGGATATTTTTACACAGCAAAATGTTTCAAGAATGTGAGATTACCAATAGCTGCACAAAAATTAATTAGATTCAAGCTCCTATTAACTAGTTAGGCTAATGATTAGACTGGTCTCCTCTTTGAGGAGGAGAAGCTATAGTGATTAAAATGACAAAGCTTTGAGCTATTAATTCTTATAATCTTTACAGTTGACATTACTATCTCACTCTAATTTGAGTAAATACATAGAAATTTTGACCTTGAACTCATCTCTTACCTTTTAAAGAGGCTACACCTACGACTGCAAACCCGAAGCCTGAGCGTGTTTCAAACTTAAAATCCTTTATAACCAGTTTTCCCACAGACAAGAACACAGAAATCTACAAGTTATTCAATCTCTCCCAAGGCTGCATGTTTATCTTGCCATACACTATAAGAGATGAGAGATGTTCTTCTTTTCCCTTAGAGTGAATATTGAATTAAAAATTTAACAGAATAGAGCCTGATCAACAAAGTCCAATTAGTGCAGCACAGCACAAAAGCATCGCACTGATATTTCCACAATATGGAAAAAACACTGTTATCCTGAAGTTGAGGGTACTGAAGTATTTTGTAAGGAGTGTGAAATGATGAAATATTGAGGCTCTGCTGTGGCTGGGTATCCATAAAGCAACTATAAACTCTCAGGTAATTGTTATGCATTGAGTCACTCCTTCATTTGGAAGCAAACGCATCCATGGAAGAGCCAGTAATTAAACATTTATAAAAAGGGCCTGAGCTAACCTTATCCATGCATTTCTCCAAAAACAAATACTAAAATATGGTATTACGATTGCCTCAGAGTCTGGGGTTGCTCCCATCAAAGTCAACTGCAAATATTACAAGGACTGCTGGCAGCAGGACTGGATACTTCATGTTGTTTCACAACAGCACATTATTAACTTTTGATACACAAAAATACAGGTAGAAGGTCTTAGCTTTTACCTTGTACTTTACAAGTGTCCCTAGGTGCGTGATCAGTCCTTAATAAATTACGAGATCTTGTGTTCGATGTTACTGTTCAGCTGAAATTTGGTATGTTACGTAAAGACAAAACTCATCTTTTCCTCACACACTGGGATATTAAGATCACGGACCATAAGAACAGGCAAAGGCTTATCTTTGGTTATCTTACAATAAAGGCTTATCTTATATTTTGGGTGGCTCTTCCCCTTCCAAGCCAGGGAAGTGCACAGCTTCACCTCCCTGCCCTAGGAAGATATTTAAGGGATTCAGGAGGCCAGAATCTGCCAGAGAGAAGCTTGGTTACATTCACAAACTTTTCTCAAACGTGACGCCACCTCTACTCTGGCTCATTATCCTCAACACCATTTTAGGAGTCTTGTGCTCCAGGGGCTGCAAGCGTGTGCAAGGATGGGAAGAGCTCCTCATACCTCCTCTCTTATTTGCACTGTGGAGCTGGCTAGTGCAACATGCTTCTCTGCCCATGGCAAAAAAAAAAAAAAAAAGTACATGAAGATTTTGGTAATTATTGGAAGGCTCAGGAAATTTTTCACTGTAAGTACTGAGACACAAATTATTAATAAATTCTTGCCCTCTGGCCTAATTTTGCTGGAAAGCACTCTGTGTTTTTATGATTCCCACATTGCTTTGTGGCTCAGCTATTTTGAGACCTCCTAGCACCAGTGACATGTATGCAAGTGACACGTGCCAACTGCGAGGAAGCACTCACACCTTATAAAGCTCTCTTCGTTTCAACGGTAGCACAACCAGGACTTTCATAGGGCAAAAACCAAATCCAAACTAAGCCACTGAATTCAGGGTAGTGGATCAAAGTTAACAATGTGGTATTGCAGCCAAGTATTAATAATAAGCTTCCTTCTCTTTTTAAAGAGAGTTTTCCACATTTCCTCGATTTACTTAAGAAGAAAAAAAAAAAGTAAATAAAAAAGCTTGGAGCTGCAGAGAACATGGGAGATAAGAGGTGTGTTGACAACCGTAGCCTGTGTAACAAAGGGAACATGTAAAACTAGCTCTTGCTTCCAGCATTACAAGTTTTGATAGCGGATGCAGCACAGCAGTTTAGAAACAAAGATTTGTATGGGTTTGAAACACAATTTCCTATCCCTTTTAACCTTCTTCCAGACAAAAACTCTGTACCGAATTTATGGTTTACTGGCAGTATTTTTTACTGAAATTAAGCATATACCTTTTGGGTCACATGGATGCTCTTTCTATGGACATATGCTTCATGTTGAAAAGAAACTGAAAGGGATAAATTTCATGACCATTAGAAGTCAGAGCTGCTGGAATTTTATGGCCAAAACCAAATTCTGCTGAATTACAGACGGCAACGTGGTGTAACCACTGCTGTGGAAATCTGTCGGCTGATTTCCAGAGGCCTTGGGCTCAAGCCTTTTGGAAAGGAAACAGACCTTTACTCCTTCCATATGGCAGTGCTGATAGCTGTGTCATTTCATTTATCCTAGTTAAAATGTTAATGGTGTTAATTTTTCAGTGATGGGTTAAAAAAAAAAAAAAAGGTAGTCCTGCTTGAAGAACAGATTTTTTGCTTAATGTTGATAGGAGCCTTCTGTTTAAAGTCTGTTGGGAAAATATCCAGTATATCAATCATACACATTTGTCTCGAGAGCTCCACAATCTCTGTACATTCTTGGTGTGAAATACTGAAAGGATTATGTTGCTGAGATTTCTCTAAGAAATATTAAGGAACAGGCTGAGACAGTAACAGAGTTTTAAATGAGTAATAGCTGAGGATGAGCCTGCCTTGGTCTGGCCTGTTTTACAATTCTTGAGTCATTTAGGCCACGGCCTGATAAGAACAGAGGACAACTTTGGGACATTCAACTATCATGAAAACATTTCAAAAAATAAAGCTTAATCTTGGACACCCAAATGTCTATTTGATCCCTGATGCTGCAAAACATTTCAGCTCCTCTTCAGCTTTAATCACAAAAGTAGTCCCACTGACTCCTAAGCAGGTAATTTTAAATAATACCTGACACAGGAGCAGGGCCTGTTATGCTAAAATGAATTTTGTGAAATTTTTTTTTTTCCCAGAGCTTTTAAAAGCAGGTCATAGACACGACTAAGTATCTAAATTTAAACATTCTGGCCTCAGCTTTAGAATTTTAAAATAATTTTGAATTGGAGAACTTTAATGAGTGTAACAAAACCCCTCTAGTGTGCTAGGCTATTAAATCATAGTTTGGCCCGAACAGAAATTTTACATTATGATACCTAGTTTTAATTTCAGCAGTGTAGCTTGTGAAAATTAACCTGAGGAAGAAGAAAACAGAAAAACATTTAAGAAGCACTTACTGATTGGTAGATTTGCCTACTACCAATTTAACTTAGCTGGGCTATTAACCCCATAGGGAGAAAAAAAAGATTTTCAGCATGCACATGGCCTGATTTATACGTTTAAGACAGTGTTTGAAATGTGCCTGTGTTTGGGAAACTTTCTGCTTTTTCCACTATTTTCTGCAGTTCTCTGTAAAGAAGACTGGTGGACTTGGCAGTGTTAGGTTTAGAGTTGGACTCGATCTTAAAGGTCTTTTCCCACCTAAATGATTCTATGATTCAAAGAATCTTCCTTGGCTGATTGACAGTTCATTCCTGGAGAAAAGTGTAACAATGCTTTCACTTCAAGTCTCTGTGACAAGAGACAAGCTAACCTATATTCTCTCTTCACTTCAGCTAGGATCTGACTTTTCGCCCCAGAGCTGGAATGCCCCAGGTACTCCTTGCACGAGGTATTATATATCCATGTAACAAAACCTTCTTGGTTGTAACGCAGCTTTCTAAGGGAAAGGATGAGAGCTTTGGTGTTGAAGACACTAAATAGCAAGGTGCACAAAACACCAGAAATTCTAAATCACAATCACAGAATGGTAGGGTTGGAAGGGACCTCTGGAGATCATCTAGTCCAACCCCCCTACCAGAGCAGGGTCACCCAGAGCAGGTTGCACAGGAACGCGTCCAGGCGGGTTTTGAATGTCTCCAGAGAAGGAGACTCCACCACCTCTCTGGGCAGCCTGTGCCAGTGCTCTGCCACCCTCAAAGGAAAGAAGTTACTCCTCATGTTTAGGTGGAACTTCCTATGCTCAAGTTTGTGCCCATTATGTCTNATGAAAACAATACTTCTGCATTTCCAATTGCAGCGGTAGAGAAGGTAAGTTGCTTCTCCATCCTGGTCTCAGCCGGAATAATTTTCTTTCTAGTAGCTGTTGCATTTTGGGTTTGGTGAGAATGAAGCTAACAGTTATATACTGTTTTAGTTGCCAGGTGANTTAGTTGCCAAGTGATGTTTTACATTAGTCTAGGACTTT
Organism: Rynchops niger; assembly: GCA_013400035.1. Lineage (NCBI taxonomy): Eukaryota > Metazoa > Chordata > Aves > Charadriiformes > Laridae > Rynchops > Rynchops niger. Next base: position 107,595 of record VXBH01008985.1, read on the forward strand.
TTCAGCTTCCCAAAGCTAAGAGGCAGCATAGACAGAACAAGCTGGCCAACGGAACATTCCATGCCATAGCGTCATGCTCAGTATAGAAACGGGGGTTTGCGAGACGGCAGGGATCCTCCATCACTGCTTAGGTGGGGCTGGGCAATCCATCACCGGGTGGTGAGAGTGACTTGTGTTGTATTAGTTTCTTTTGTATATTGTTTTACTGTTATTATTCCATTAGTGTTCTATTAAACTGTCTTTATCAAATCCACGAGGTTTGGTTGGGGTTTCCCCCCCCACACTTTCTCACTCTTCTCCCTTCCCTTCTTGGGGGGGTGGGGGGGAAGAAGTGAGCAGGTGGTTGCATGGTCCTAGTTGCCAACTGGGGTTAAACCACAACGGTCCCTTTAAATCAAAGCTCTTGAAATCGCTTGCCTTTCCACAATGCTTTGAATCCACAGAGTTTTAAGAGAGAGGGATTACAGAGGCTTGTGTTTCACAAGGGTTGTTCCTCCTCTCTGGGCAGGGAAGGAATCATTAAGACCTTACTTCAGCTTCAGAGTGCAGAGCATTGCTCTTCTCTCAGTTAAGTCCTGGAAGACCCCCTGTTGAAAGAGAACCTAAAAAGCAGGTGACAAGGAACTGGGAGCTTTCTGGTATGGATTATAGTGCCACGTTTTTACTTTCTACCACACCTTAGTCAAAATGAAAAAATTATTTGCTCCTTTTTAAGAATAGGAAATCTCTGATGTCTGATTGAAATTTGCCTTTAACTAAAGTGTATACAACACAAATAATCATAAGATGACACACTTTCATTACTCAGGCAAGGCTGCCTCCTTCAGATTCAGGACTAAGCATTCTCTTGCATTGCTGGTTGGATTGGCAGGTGAGAAATGACTCCCATTTCCCTTTGGCTCTTCCAAAAGAGTATCACCATTTTTCATTCACTGAAAGGCTTCATAGTTCTTTACAACACCACCAGACTAGACAATATGTGCATACAGAATAATTCCTGTAACATTGAGGACTGGTTCCGTACTTACGCTGTCCATGCCACGTCTTTAACAAGGCACGCAGTGGGCACGAGAAACAAGCCAAACCAGAAATATCCGCATCTTAACACCATTCCAGCCTGCAAAGAAACAAACAAATAAATCATAAGTATTTTCAAGCCATTACCTGTCAAGTGGTTGTTTACAAGGAAAAGGTACAATGATGGCATCAAACAGGTACAGCATCCATGGATCCGGGTGATGTTGAAATTCGGTGGTGGTGCTAAGTCTCATCAACTCTTCACAGAACATAGGCCTATAATTAAGAAACAGCAATGCCAATTCTCATTGTGATCACTCTTTATGATCTTAAATTCATTAGAAATTTTCAAGAAATCGAGTGTTTTGACCAAATCCTCCACTGATATTCATTTGTGGATCCTGACAGACACATTTTTCACCCACGGAGACGCGCAAAGTATATTTAGCTTACACTTTTGGGTATCTTTTGTGCCCTTTGCTTACTCTTTCTATGCACCAGTCTAGATCTCTGAGCAGCATCAAACTGACAAGAAAAAAAAAAAAAAACAAAACCAAACATTTCTCACTAAAATGTTTCAGCCATATTCCACGTAAATACAGCACTTCCTGTCCAAACTACTGCTGCCTGAAACCCAGAGGGGAAAAGATTCACTCCTCTCCTGCAAATGGCTTTTTTTACAAACAAAAGAACTCAAAGTTTATATTTACGTTTTTCTCATTGTTGCAATGCTTGAAGAAAAAGCTTGGTAGGATTTGAGAAGGAAGATATCTGGAAACCGTGCAGGTCCCAGCATACACATGCACTTATGGGACAAAGTTGAAATGTTGCACTATTTAGAGAAATGCTATTTTAGATCATTAGACTCTTTTACAGATAAATTAATGGTAAGTAAGGCCCAGGGGTTTGCTACACAGAAGACTTAAGACGACCTCACCATCTTCTGCATGCACATACCCACAGTTCTTGTAAGAATCACTGAAGTTCTCTAGTACACTAGAAACAGAAAAGGTGGCGTTTTTTCCTGTAATGACTCGCGTGCAGCACAGCTAAAACAGGGGCTGAAAGTGTCAACAGCATTTCCAGTGGCCAGCCACATTTTGCTCTCTTGCCAGTTACGGACACTGACTCACCCCTTTCCCAAAAGCTTTACTTCTCAATATTTCGTATGGCACATACAATACACACACACACACACATATCTACTGATGTCTGTGCACCACGTCACCGAAGGCAGGGAGGTCTATACCCATGGACACTGAATTAAAGCAGCTGTCTCACCCGTGTAACACAGGCTTGGCTGTCTCAGCTGTGCCTCACAGCTGTGGCACCCAAGAGAGCAGCAGCCTGCAATGCTGAAGCGTCAAGGCATTTTACAGACAAAGTGCAGGTACAGAACATGGAACCAAACAAAATGTCTAGTAGCCTTTGAAATACATTGTGAGAAGAAAAATATTTGTAGTTATACCCTTTGTAAGACAAAGGTGGTTGATCACAACAGAAGGAACTTCCACCACTCACTACAACAAAGCTTTAAAACTGAGAAAAGCCATCACATTGCACTGCCAGAACGTCTGCCAGTAGCACCCAGCATCTTCTCCTGGTGTTGATCTCTGCTTAAATTTGTCCACCTCGCAATCCAGTCATATTTAACAGCAACTTGCTGTTGGATTGCCAAGTAGCAACTACTTCCAAAAGCGTTTTTCACTTTTGAATGTTAAATCCCCCATGCCGCTGCTGGACTGACAGATGAGTGGTAAATCTTGTACTGAAACCAAGAGCAAGCTAGACTGTGCTAAAACATTTACGGACACTTTGCCACCCACACAGACAGTAAGCAAACACATTCCAGCCCCAGAATCAGCTCACAGTTATTTGTGAGCCCTCATGCTTACTTTAGCATGAGAATGCCAAAAGCATACGGGCAGTTCTGATCCATGCTTATTTAAGGAAAAGGATGTGCAGGAATAAGAGGGAAATCTTAACTTTATTGTTAGGCAAGGAGTGAACTGTAATAATACAGTGCCAAAACATAATGGGGTTTATCCTTATGCTTTGCTTTATTTTGGCTGTGACCCTGCTAGTGCTAGCAGTATAACCACACTGGCATTTCCACTGACCACCCTTCCATCACCTGTGCTACTAAAGGCTAAAAAGGGCCATAGTAGTCTATATGCATTTTGTGCTATTTTTGGTTCAAATATTTTCCATTCTACTTTTTGCTTTTCTAGCCAAAAGCAATTCAACACACTATCAAAGTGCAGAAAAATCTGAATATGCGTTCAGTAGAAGTTTAAATGTTATTATTATTGTTATAAATGTTGACATCTCACTCAATGGCTATGAATTTGGACATCTCACTTGTTAAGCTCTACAACAAAAAATTGTCAAGCCAAATACTTTTTCCCTGCAATTATACCTTTTACTCAATTATTATTTTGTCCCAAAACTGCACCATAACAGTAAAACTATTCATCGCATCTGAACACTGTCAGATACTCACTTTACTACTGACAAGCCTTTTTCCACACAATTGTCTCCAACATTTTACTCCATTCCTGAGCTCATCTGGAAGGCTTCTTCCTTGCTCATCTCTAGTTTCCTTTTGGAGTTATATGGGTGCTATGCTGCAGAACAGCGGACTCGTTTGTCTTGTACGCACGGCTCTGCCTCCTCTCTGGCAGGGTTACACCATCTGCTCACAGAATGGGAGCTCCTCAGCAGAGGATTCACTGGAAACCACCTACCATGTTCTGGGGACATCCACAGACAGTATTTTTAGGATATTCTACAACTTGTGGGATAGAGGGCTGGGGTTACAAACAGAAGCTATAGTAAGAGCACCTATATATCGCAACAAAGCATTCCTCAGGCTTCACAGCTGTTGCTGTGCTCCATTCCAGTTCTTCATCTATTCATGACAGCAGTGGAGACAGTGCTGTAACACATCTTCAGCAAAACATGGCATTTCCATACCCATTCCCAATGAGTAACGCCCTTCACCTATAAGTTACCTCCCTCACATAAGAAAAGCAGAGCTACTAAACAGGAACCGCCACCATTTTTTTTTTTCTTTTTTAGGTCACAGGGAGAAGAAATAGTTTGTTTTTCAAACAAATTCAAAATTTGACCAGCTCTGTCATCACACAGACCCCACAATGTGCAACTAAGTCATTTTTTTCTATCTACTGATGTAAACATTAGTGACTAGCACATCCAACGCCAACTACCAGAAACCATTCATCACACAGCACCCCCAAAACACTCAAGACTAATGCAAGTCCTCCTGCTGAAGACACTGCAGCTTAAACTGTTGCCATCAGTAGACTGCCTTCCAAGCACTGATGAGGCTGCCAAAGTAAAACAGCTCATTTTAGAGAAGTGATAACATTTGTTAAAATGAAAGAATGGGAACAAGGCGGGGAAAAAAAAAAAAGCTTAGTTCCAGTTATTTCAACTGAGAAGCAAACAATTCAGATTCCAATACTTTTAATCTCTTATAAACTGGTTTGGTACAGGTGGGTACTTTCTTTTTTCTTTTAGAAGCAGCAAAAAAATGCAATAGTACTGCCTAGTCAGAATGACTAGGAAGATCTGCTCTGTACTATTATTTTAGAAAGCCTAGGTTAAGGGTTTTTTGGTTGTGTTTGGGGACTTTTATTTGTTGGGGTTTTGTTTCTTTTAAATCAAGGACATGTTCTAAAGAAGAATATCAAATGCGAAATAGAACGTTTTAAAAAAGTATCTTAAATTGCGATATGGAATAAATGTCAAACTTTTTCTCCATTTTACTATTCTTTATTAGTATGCAAATAAGCATCATTCATAGTTTTACTGTTCAACCAATAGGTGGTGCCACTATTTTCAACAACTTCCAAGGAGCACAACAAGGCCAGAAGTGCACAGGGGTAGGAAGACAGATGTCCAGGCTGTTTTGGTATTCTTACCACAGCATGGTTAGACAACAACTGGGGACCAATAAAGGATTCCGACAAACCAAACAAGGGCCTCAATCACCTTAGATCATTCAAGAAAAGTGAGACTAAATTTAAATTCATATTTTGAAAAATTAAAGCTTTTTATTACTTCATTTCCTCATATACCCGTGCAACCTAACTCTGATGAAAAATGGACAGCAAAAGCATAAGATCACAACGAGAACAGCTGGCTACTGGAAGTGTACCTGGATCCTCATCAGAGCACTCTCCACAAGGCATAGATAAGGACCCAATAAGCTGCCCAATTATGATTTCATATTAATTCAAATTCCAGCTCCATACACTAGAGATCCAAGTCCAACCTGCAGTCAAGTGATCGCAGTCAGGTTACTTTTGTCCTCCCTAGGCAAATGTGGATGATAGCATGGCACTGCCTTTGGCAGCACTTGGGAAAGGAGGAGACAGGGAGAGGATGGCCACACGATTATTGTGAGAGATTCACATATGATGACAGCACAAGTGTTCACTGCCATCAATGAGATACTATTGATCTAGACACCTGTGACACTGAAGGACCCAGCTGACAACAGACATGTGGCTGGAGCTGCAGGTGCAACTCTTAAGACCCTTGGCCCTGCTGGTCCATCTGCATTGCCCCAATAATCAAAGCAGAAAGCAGTCCATCACCAACAGAGTTAATCCCACGTTAACCTAGTCAACTGAGGTGCACTGACATCTCTGCCAGTACCTCTCCTCCAGTTCTAGCCTAGAGGCTTGGTCTGCGTACACCACTTCAGAAGCGCTAAAGCCGGGGCAGGGGAATCCCAGCTGGTCACTCTGCTCCCATCCCACATTAGGTAACACACTTGGAAGCATGTTTGTTATTCAGTCGACAAGGACAGTCTTCTTCAAAGCCTGAGATGCCACTACTAGGCTTCCAGTCTCAGCATTTTCCCCACCAATGACAGGGTGCTGCTAGCTTGGGCAAACAATCCCACTCTATCTTGAAGTCCCAGTGCCTCACCTGATGGCATGGAGTATGGATAAATGCCACGAGAATCTCAGGCATTAACATTGGGAGACACCACAACAATGCTCCTACTTTACTCTGGATGCTCCTATATTCCTGGGAACAGTTGCCTTTCATTTGCTCTGCAGCAAAAGGGCTGATTCAGAACTGCTTTAAAGGTACAGGAAACATTTTCAGTAGAAAGTTAAACACGCTCTACCCCAATCTTGAAATTGTTGCACCTTTTTGTGATTTTACAGCTTAGACATCTTTGCTGCATGCTTTCTATGAGTAAATCTGAAGCCTAAATTCAGTAGGAAGAGGAACAGAATCCAAGCATGAAGTAACTATTACAGATTATGAACACCACCACTGTGCAAACTGCAAATATCTGATGCATTTTATACAGTTTGCAGACCATTACTCAAGCCCTGTTTTCCTTTAGAGAACTGCACCGTGCACCCCTCTGCGTGTTCTGAGTCGTCTTAAGACTGTACATTTCGGTGCCAGCACTGCGTAGTTTTCTTGTTTCAAAAGATCTGGAAGTTTAAACTTGAAAGGGCAAAAATATTAAATCCTCAGCCAAGTGGCTGACTAGATCTTAAGGAGACATAGGACTTGCCATATACTAACACTGTAAGCACATACCATGCAACAACTGGGAGATACTGCATCATATAGCAATCTATTTTTCATAAACTATTCAGAAGGCATCAACTATCAGTGGCTTTCTCCCACTTTAAACGATAAACCAGCATTTGTTAGATTCAGTCAAAACCTCCTACTATTTCTATGCTTATGTGGAATGATCAGTATCTCCACCCCATGCTGTTATATTGTACAAAATACACAAATTCTGCTATAATTACTACATAATACAAGATCCTTAAAGTGCTACAAATATCAGACCTACCTTAGAGACCAAATATATTAAAACCCAAGTCCAGAGAGATGACAGGGTTTGCTCATGGTCACACAAATCAATTGCAGAGCTGGGCAGACTGCCCAAGTCCCTCAGTTAAATCATACTACATAGAGACTGAGCCTAGTGGAGTCCGCGTATGAAATATAATCAATACGAAGAATGCAGTCTCAAGGATTTTCCCTGGGCATGTTGGAACATAATCTAGCTTCAACATGAGTCGGTGCTTAAGAACTTTTTCCCCCAATATAACTGTAGCCAGCTCCAGGCTGGACAGATTTACTAGATTCGGGGCTGACAGGTGTGATCAACAGATTTACCAGCTCCCTCTTCAACAAGCATCTTGGCTGGAAATATGCCTAAAAAATAATCCCTTTGGGTTAGTGGCAAAGTGTTAAAAAATGAAGCAGAAGAATTTGATTTCCCCTCCTGCTTACACCACTGGGAGTCAGGAGTACCTCAAATGAAATCAACGGAGCTGTACCACTGAAAGGTTGGCTGGGTATTTCCATGTCTGAAATAAAGATGTGCAATGTTTTCCATAATGTAAGCGCTTTCATTCTAAATTGACTCAGATGAAAACAATGACCTCACTGGCTGGCTGGATTTAACACAATGACACATTGGTCCAGTCTCAAACTTATTTCCTCCCTCTCCCAGTCTCCACTCATACAGCTATATCCCCTTGAGAGCAGCAAAAGGAGGAAAGAAAAAAAATAATCAGATACCTCACTCTGATATTTCACACCTTTTCCTCAGTTTTGCCAGTCATACTTAAAACCATATGGAAGTCTGGAGTGAGAAATCTATCCACTGTCTAGCTTCTATGTCATAGTTATCAAGCTTATTGGTAATTTTAATGTAATAACTGGATATAAACGTCGGGAGGGATGACAGGAGTAGTACTTTGAGCAAAAAGAAGAATGCCACCACAGTATCACAAAGGCATATATTCGGCATTCCTCGTAAAGCCCAAGATATTTTGAGCTATACATCTTCAGGAAGAAGCTTTTTATTAAAGTTACTAGTTATGATGGTTAAAAGAAAGCATGAAAATACAAACTAAAGTACAGAAAACCCAGAAAAATATAATGGCAACTCAAAAAAGACAACCTGCTTGAAGTACTTTCATGATCAGAAAATTACAGGAATTGGCAATACAAAGCTATAAACCCCAAAATTAGTATCTTCAAGAGGAAAAAACCCACAAAACCAACACAGCTTACATACACTGCCATGATTTTTGAGAAACTAGTTAGAGCTATAACAGCATAGGAGCACAGTGAAGTCCTCAGATATTCTACTCCCTTTCATTTTCTTGTTAGGAACTATTTTTCCACAATGGAGGAATACAGCAAGTTAGCAACTTATTTTTATTCTATTTCCAGAATTTACAGAAATGAATATTTGATACATCAATTAATATATTATTGGCCAAATGTGTCCCAAAAGGTGTTAATAAGCTGCCTTTTGTGTTAACTAAAAACATATTCTACATACACAGCCTTGCCTGAGAAAAAAATTACTATATCTCACTACTTAATTAGTATACAACACTACCAATTAAACAAGGAGCCTGCCCATTTTACTCTCCATTATTAGTCTGATAGCAGAGAATTAAGAACATAATCAGATGGTGTTTTAATTTGATTTTATGATTCACTGGCAGTGTAAACTCTGATGCAATTTCACACAGCCTATCATTGCTTTTTCATTATTGGTTACATTAAGCTCAACAAAAAATGTAATTGGTTAAAAAACAGTAGTAAAATCATGGTCCATGTAAACAGATATAAGTGGATTCCTGAAATTTTATTAGAGAGAACAGATCTCATTAACCAGAGAACCTTCTCCTTAAAGTGGATGAAATACCTCAGTAAGTCTTTAGCTAAATGGCACCGGTTGCTAATTATCCTTACTGGTTAAAACAATCTAAAAATATCATTCTGTGCTAGTCTGAGCTCCCCGAACACAAATTCAAATTACTGAATAGAAGTCATTCCTTCCTTTACACACATTCTTGCGCACCAGGAACACCTTGAAAAAAACCTGATGCAGAACACACTGTTCATAGCATCCCAGATTTTTTTTTCCTCACTTGAGTCAGGCTTGATACTATTCTGAATCGTAAGATAGTTAGAATTTTCTGAGATGTCTCCAACTAGATGGTTGTGCAACATAATATAATCTTCTTTTATTGCCATTTAAGATGAACTCACACTTGAGGATGTGGGAGAGTAGGCCCATAGCTAGCTACTTGCCAATGGGTGGTGACCTGCCGTGGTGCTGTAACTTCACTCAGGCCAGGTAAAATCTGTATGAAATTGTGCTTCCCAGTACGAAAGCAAAGTCACTCCTACAAACATTTTATCTACAATCTTTGCAGCTTTTCTTTCCTTCCCCCTCAAATTAAACCAACACAGGCACGAATAGAAGGAAGAAATTAAATCTGAATCAGTAACTTTGATAGACCTGACAATGATACAGTTCGTCTTGTTCACTGTTTCAAGCACTTTAGTGTAAACATCTACTCTGCATATAAAAGGAAATATATTCTTTACATTATGTTTCTCCTTTTGAAGTCATGTTCAGCACGTAACCGCTCTTGTTTGGTGCCTGTAACTTTTTCTGTGCAGGTTTAATAGTAACCACTCTTGTAGAGTAGCTGCCCTCAGTTAATGACTGTGCCTTTATCATGAAAGCTGCAGGGGAAAAAAAATTAAATTTTACAGAACCTACCTTTGAATTTAAAACTCCAAGGGAGTAATTATGTTTAGCAGAAGCCATTCTTTGCCAGTGAAGATATAAGCTATTTGTACCACCTGCCAAGTTACACCTACAAAGAGAGTCAGAACCTTAAAATTTTCTGGCTTTGTGCGTAGAAATTTTCCAACTGTGCTACTGCAACAGCACTGGCTTCCTCACACAAAACACAGTTGTTTCAAGATACTCCCTGCGCCCCAGTATTCGCAAAGTAGCATCCCTGAGTAAAAAGGTGCTCTAGCAAGAGCAGAAAGATCACTTTCAGGCATCATGATCTTACTCCACCTTACACCACGGTTTCATGGTATGAATTAGGGCATGTCTCCTAACCTCAGAGAAAACACACAAAATATGGTCAGCCTCACTGGAGTGTTCTGAAAATAATTTTTTAAACAACCATTTAAGTAGTATATTGAAAAAGAGCTTTTTTTTTATTAGTATCAAATAACACTTTCCTTGATTGTTTCACTATTTTTTTCTTAAAAAAAAAATCACCTTTGAAGTCTGCATTTATTCCTTTTCTATTTGTTTTGTCACTGAGTGTATCTTTGTGCCAGACGTTTTTCTACTTTTATAGACTGTCTTAAGAGGCCAGATTAAAAAAGAAAACATAAACGACAATAACTAAGCTACACTATTAAATATTTCAGGTAAGTATAATTAGGTATCTATCCACTTGCCTGAACTATCTGAACAATTTTCTCTACTGATTGAAGCTGCTGACCAAAACTCAAGTTTTACAGCACATACAAAGATCTCGAATGGCCATTGGCAAAACTTTCATTTATATTAGTTCAAATTAGATTCTCCATGTTGTTCTTACATTTAGCAAACAAGTTGACTTTAGCAAGGCTGCTGTTCTCCAGAGCCCTGATCTACCGATTTCGATGGGAGGTGCAGGCCCCTGTGCGTGCAGGCAGCTTCTCAGAAAGTACCGTGACTCTGCACATGGTTCGCTGCTTGCAGTGAGCTACAGCATTGGGAACCACAAATGGAAAGCACTGGGGGTTTTGATATTTTGCTTATAAGCTTATTTCCTGATATGGTTTGACATTAAGGTTACCGGGATAATACTATTCCCTGTGTCTTACATCGTGGAGATACCCTTAATAGCTCAAAAATTCCATAAAAAGGCTGATAACAGAATCACAGAATGCTAGGAGTTGGAAGGCACCTTCGGAGGTCATCTAGTCCAACCTCCCTGCCAAAGCATATAGCTCGAATCAGATCTAGTCACTGCAAGACTCAGAGAAGTAGATCTTTTCAAGTTTTTCAAATTGGGGTCTAGGCTTATAAATCAACGAGCAGGTTGAATTCTTACCAAAGTCAATAACAGCTGAAAATACATCACTTCCATAGAGGGGGGGCTCTGCATTCTGCAAAACTATGTCCTCTAAACTCAATTTTATAGATCTTCGTCTGTTTTCAATCTGTTATAGCAATGGTTGACTTGAATCAGGTAACAGTCATTGCTTACGCACGTTATATTTCTCCAGAAAGAGTAGCTACTAGCTCAGTCACCACATATTCACTTGGGATTTTGTCTTCACTCAGCTATTATACTCAATGGTTATGTTCTTAAAGCATATTCTGAATGCAGTTAGCCCAAAGTTGTATTTACCATCGTATTGCCTCCCTTGAGGCCCCTAAAGACTTTGGGCTATTTCAGCATGACTGCAGTTCAGCTCTCATCGATGGAGTCTTACCACAAATGGGTACTTTTCCCCCCATAAAACCTTGGTTCTTTCTTTCATTTTCATTCCCAGAAGAATTTATTTCATTGCTTGAGCACATACAACCTCTTGATAAAACCACCACGTCTTTGTGCCTTGTATTATTGTGTATGAGGTACATCTGCAATCACTCCTACCACACCCTCTTGCCAAAACCTGGAGACGCATCCTGTCTCCCCCTTCTTCCTTTCGCCCTTTACCAAAATCTTTATAACAGCAGCGCAATAGATGATAGTAATGATTTACATAAAGTCTCTTTTCCGCATCACAAATCACAGCTACAGATGGCTGCTCCAAATCTATAAAAAACGGAATTGCAGCCAGAAGTTAGCGTCCTGGCCCACAGAGATGCCTGACAAGCCTCATGGGTATGTGGTGCAGTATTTGACATCTGTAGGGCACACCTCATGCCAGGACAGATCTTCTCCACCGCTCAGTCTTGTTCACCTTGTGCCACCCCTATTTTTCCCTAGATGGCTGATTTCTGAGCACATGACGTTCAAAACTGAAGAGCCAGAGACGCGCCTACCAGGCTGAAGACAGGCAGTCCCAAAGGACATACTCCCTTAATCATAAAACATCGATAAAATGATAAAATGACCATGAGTGCTAGTCCAAGGTGAAGTGGCTCTCCTGGACACCCAGACCCAGGGCAGGCAGCTCAGCTGCCTCCTGCCTCCACAGCCCTTCCCAGCAATGCAGACCAGGCTGCCTTTCCATCTGCAGCACGCAAGGTAGCACTATCTTTAATAGACTTATATTCCCAGCTTTTTTGTTGGGAGGAATGCTGTAAAAGTACGATACCATTTGCTGCACTAACTTTATTTTATTATATTGATTTATGCTTTCCCCTTTAATTAAAAGGTACCGGGAAAACATTTGTTTTTGATTCGGATGCTCAAACCCACAGAGACCCATTTCAGCCGACTCCCCAGCACAGGTCCAGCCAGCCCTGTCTGCGTCTCCAATGAATTACTTCCGCGAACGCTCAGACCAAAAGCCTCCCCGAATCCTTCCCCCCCTAATCCCTGACATCTGTTCTGCGTCGCAGCCGGGCCGCGGCGGGTCCCGCCAGCGCCTGCTGTCAGCATGGCCGCAGATGAGTAAACACACCCGCGCCCGTGTCAGCCCGCCGTGTGATTTCAGCTGAGAACTCCGGACACTGAGCACGGTTCTCATTTAAAAGCATTCGTAACGTCGAGGAAACACCTGTTAAGAAACTATCCAAAATAAATTCACCATGAGTCTTTTAAGAAAGAGAAAAACCGTGATTGACAGCAGCAGTACAAGATCCGACAGCAGCAGAATTCAGAGCCCCATTACAAGCCCTGACCAATTAAATACATAAACAGCACCATTTTTCATTTCAGGGTAACAGTTACTATTTCATTTCTCATCTTCCACTTAAAATAGTTGCCCTTCACACTGGAAGAAGGAAGTTTGACCTATTTTGACCCGGTTTATTTTCATCTATGTGCAAAAATCCTACAATGCCACGTTGTGTATAGTTTTAAAAGAAACACTCCTATACAGTTACTCTTTAAAATCACATCAGCAGCGTATCATCATGAACAGTTCTAAAATGGTTTCTGCGTGGATAGTGAAAAAGGTGGATGGTGATATTCTGCTTAAAGCACGTGAAGTAGAGGAAACAAAACCCAGGAATTTTAGAATTGACATTAAAATAGTAAAGGTATTGAGATTTTCCAAAGCTGTATCAGTGACATTGGAAAGCAAACCCCCAAGTCTTTCAAGTATCTTTGAGTAACAGAGACTACTGGCACTTTTTAAAAGCTTGCCAACAGCCTTTTCATTTAAACCACTCTTTTCCCTCTGTATGGACTCTGGAGTTTTACCTAGGCTGATGGTGGGGACCTTCCCTGCCTCCCTATGTACACATCTGATCAACGATCACACTGCAGGCCACTTACTAATGATCATGGTATTTTTCAAGAACAGTTAAGCGACTTTGGAGCACGGGTCACACTGATGTTCAAGTAGAACTAGATCAAATATTTGCAATATTTTGCATTTCCCAGCTTCTTTCTATCCAGGGCTCTCCAGCAAGAACTATGCTGCTGAGCGCTACACCTGTGCTGTGAAGCAGGAAATTTTATTTCTCATACTGTAGGTAAAGAAAACCAACATTCATAGCAGTTAAGACAGCTTTCCCTGCATCACACAGCAGTTTTGAACGAAGGGCCCGTGAAGCGAGCTCCACCAGCAATGAGTGTTAGGACTTATTAGGAATGGGATAGAAGAAACCTGAACATTTTGCTGCTATAAGAAAAAGCAGAACTGTGCTTCATCTACATGCACCCTTCATTCCAAAAAGGACACTGGAGAATTAGAAAAGGTTGAGAGGAAAGGCAACAAAAATAATCAGTGTATGGCATGGCTTCAATATGAGTAATGACTAATCATAGAATGGTTAGAGTTGGAAAGGACTTTAAAGATCATGTAATGACTTTCCTTTTTAGGAACATGGAGAAGAGAGACTATATAAAGGCCTGTAAAGACAAGAATGTCAGAAAACAGGTAAAAAGAATAATTGCTCCTTTCTTCTTCCACTGCAAGGACTGGGGACACCAGATCAGCCAGCCAGTGGCAGGTTCAAAACCAGTTAGAGGTAAGATGCTTTTATGTATGTAGTGTAGGATTCCCGCATGTTGTTGTGGACCAGAGAGTAATTACGTTACTTGAAAAGCTTAACTTGAACTTAAAATTATGCTGCTTCCTGGAAGAAAAACTCACTGAGGTTTAATAAATACAAAGGTATTTTTTCTGGGTGTTGAAATCCGTGACCTACTTAGAGCTGGGAGACTACAACACAGAAGTACCATTATAACTTTTTCTATTCTTGTAGTCTTCCTACCCATCTGCCACTGGGCACTGTTACAGCCAAGACAGTAGGTTAGATACCTATACTGGGACCAAACACGCGTTATATTGATTAAATCAGCTGGAGGCTACAGATAAAGCAGATACTGAGAGCACCAGGGAGAAACCATTTTTTCCCTTCTGTCATTAAGTCAATTGAGCAAGACTGAGAGGATACAAAACAAGTGAGGGGCCCGATCTCCTTGACACTGCACTGACCCCTACCCCTCTTCTTACTTTTACTTCTAGATGCCCCCTGCTTCCTCTGCCTTCTAGAGCCCACTCCTCCATTGCTGTCACATTAAATGCTGTAGTCTCGCAATGTTGTGTTCATCCTTCAGGTGGTGACAGTGAGACCCAGCCTGCTGGAAAGCCTGACTTGAGAAAAAGAACAGAATTGATAGTTCTCTGGGACAGTCACCAACCATTATCAAGGATGCTGGTTTCCAAAGACAGACGCTGATAAAAAGCATCTGCTCTGCTTCTTCTAACCCACCAAGCATGTATAGGGTCTGCTGAGTGGGTACCTAACAGACATTCTAGTGCATAACCCGTTACCTCAAAGTGGTGACCACGTGGTATAGTTACACGTCGTTCCTTCCTCCCTCACTCTCAGATGGAGGAAACTAAGGACCTATGCACATAACAGCTGGGATTTGACTGAGTGCTCTCACAGCGAGGCAAGGTAGCCGCCGGTCTCAGTGATACTTAAATGCATTTACAGGAGTTCTTCAAAGCTTTTTATTTTGCTTAACAGACAAGTTAAATTAAACTAAACTGATGATAAAGCAATATGCGTTTCAATTAAGAAGTTAAAGGGAGAAAGGTAACTCAATGCAGACATGAGAACATTTTAGCAGAGGAAAACCAACACCAGAGTGCAGGCTCTACTGTTCAGCTCCTTCCAAAACGACAAGTTTTCAGCCCACAAAACCACACGCTGTGGCCAGCTTGCGCCTTCCTATTGAACTTTTACTGCAAAGCGAGGCTTCACAATCCCTCCCAGGGAACTATTCCCTTTTCCAAAGCACAGAAGTGAGCACAGCTGCAGAGATATAGTCTGGGGTAAATATTCAAGAGAATGTTCATTGTATCACCTCCTCCTTACAAACACACTTTCCAGCATGTCTGGGGCCAGCCTGATATGAAAATGGGGTGACCTGGAGCACATTCTGAGCCCCCAGATCAAAACCTGCTTCCTCTCCTCCTTCAGAGGCAGCCACACACACAGAAAGGAAGAGAAGGATGCTGAGAATCTGGGCTGCGCAGAAAAATGCTCACAAAACAAATCCCACAACCATACATAATTGAGTAATCCAGATTTTGGCTTACTGAAGTTTATGAGAGCCAAAACAGCATTTTAAATGCTTATTTTTGCTCTCCTTTAAGTTTAATTAAGCTTTCCTTAGGCTCACAAGCCTATTGAATTTCAGACTTATTTTTAAGATAACTGACCTGGAGAATTTTCTTACCTGCTCTGCCCTTAAAATATGGCCAAGTTTGTTCACTCTCTTTTACTGTTTTACCATAGGCTTGACAGCAACATGGTAATCGTATCAGAGGAAAAGATTATTTTTCTTTTTTTAACTAGCTGATAAACATTACAAGTGAGGTTGAAACTATTTGGTGTGGCTAGACTCAAGAGGTCCTCCTGCGAGGCTCAAGATGAGGTGAGATAAGAGTTTTTACTTATAGGTTATGCTCTCCTGTTTCTCTCTCAGCTCTGAACTTGGGGCTTTTTGAAAGGGCTCCTGGCTCCCACAATAAGCCCATTTGCTGCAGGCAGCAGAAGCATTATCAAAGACCTCATTACAGTCATCAAAAGCTGGAGCTATTCTGCAACTGACAGGAAAAATGTGGGTTTGCAATGCCAACAAATGCATCCAATAGCTTCTCGAGTCTCGAAACAGACCAGGAATTTGCCAGGAAAAAAATAATCCAGAATATTTATGTTAAACCTCCCCTTCCAAAAAAACCTTCCATCAGCAGGGAAGTATTGTTGAAGCAGAAAAGAGTGTTAAACTCAGTACTGCAACAAGGTACCACCATGCTAATGAAGTCATTCTGCTTTCGCACAGGCAAAAAGGATTATAAACATGTGCAGCGGGGGTGGTGGTGGTGGGGGAGTGTGGGGTGTAAGAAAAGAAGATTCAAACAGCTCTGAAGCCAAATACGTCAAAAAGGGAAGAATCGAGAACTTTTCTTTTGCTGCTATTACATTCGAGATTAACAAAACAATCCAAGAGGAAAAAAAATAAATATAAGAGGTAGTGCAGTGTGGAAAGGAAGATATAGCTAGAGGAAGATTTAGGATGCCAATTCCCTGTTAATGGTGCAGATTCATTCAGATGGGATATGGTCATAAAGCTCTAGGGATTCACACATCCCTGCCTCAATTCAAGGCACTAATAACCAATCAGTAGTTTAGATAAGACTCTATAAATATTTAAAATTTTTAATCTTTCGAGTGCCAAGAATAACATTTCCCATCATGTCCTTGCCTTTCCCACAGCAACAATGATGAGACTTCTCATCTGGCATTGCTGGCACCAGCGCGACGTCAGGTGGTTTTAGTAGTGGCAGTCAATTAACTTTAAAAGTTACATCTAATTGATCCATTTCCTGCTCTGATAAACAATTGTAAACAAATACTTTTCTTCAAAGGAAGAGCTTTGTTCACAAATTAAAAAAGGAAAGGGGCCATCTGAATCATGCTAGCCATGTCTGTGTCAGGGGTTTTACTATAAACACTATTTTTAGGGCTCTAAATGATGTGGCATTAAATATAACGAGCCAAATTCTTCCCCAGTTGAACATGACAGTGATACTTCCTCATATAACAATCTTTGCCTTTCTTTAACCTCTATTATTGACAGCAGAGCGTGTGTGTATTTACATTGTTTTGATTTTCCTAACCTGTATTTAGCCTTTCTACTTTATGCTAATTTCTGGCACAGGAAGCTCACTCCCTCCCCCCTTTAGTCAGGTTCAGCATTCAGTTCCCGCGTCTCTGCAGAACAGCCGCCTAAGCAGAAAAACAAAAGCCAAATCACTTCTGTTTCTCTTTGGAATTCCCATTACAGACACACCTCCCTCAACCCCCCAATTTTGATAAACATGCATTTTGTGGCCCTTCTCCAAATGTTCCAAAAGGTAGCCAGCGAAAAATTTCAGCCTGAAGTTTAGGCTTTTATGCCGATTTGAAAAAGGCCACAACACACACAGTTACTTGCAATATGTCAACTCCTCCGCAACCTTTACTGAAAAGGCATGCTGCTAGCGACACTTCACCCATTCCTCCCCATCTGTAATTCTGTTTCCTTATCCACAGAATGGAATTTGTGATACAATGATCATGAAGATATTTGCTTGCTTCTGAATTATTTCAGATCCGATGATAAAGCGTGCTACAGAAATGCTTAATTATCTTTGCTACTACTATATTCTCCTCTGGCACCGAACCAGAAATTCTTAAATTTAGGGAATTAAAACTGCCACTGTCATTTCATTAGCAAAAGCATTTGTTAAAGTAATTAGGAAAGGGCAGTCTGTTGTATTTTTAATTTTGATATGGTCACATATCTTAGTGCAGGAATTCAAGCCTACTTTTATTAAAACACACAATTCATACATCACTTGAGCAAAGAGTGATCTCTTTGCTGTCTCATAGCAGACTGTCAGCTGCTATGTCTATTTTGACATAATCCGGGTGTTTCCACATCCGATTGCCCTAACGTGGTTACAGTTTAAGACAGCTATTACCATGCCAACAAAGTTTCTGAAAATGATCCTAGCAGCATATATTGATTATACATTTTCAGGAGTTAGGTGCCTTCTGTTAATTTTCCAGTCCAGAAACCCTCTGTATTACCCGGCACAGTTCTAAAGACAGGAAATCAAGCCCAAATGCAAACTGGCAAACTAAACAATCTAACTTGACCCTGTGTGCCACTTGGCAATCAAGTTCCAGGGCATGCTCACAGGAACAAGGTGTTTCCTATAAGCCTGAAAAGTCCACATCCAAGATATTTTACCAAGCAGCAAAAAAATCTGCATTTCATTTACTAACCCAAGAGCTCAAGTGTGATAGTCCAGGACTAACACTGTCTGAACTAAGTTCTAGACATTCAACACTCAAAAGTCTGGAGAACCAAGACAAAATTCGTTTTTGGTTCTCCAGACTGCTTACAAAAGCTGCTTACAAAATAGCTGCTTACAAAAGAAGTGATTCTCTGCAAAGAGAATTCAAAACAGCAGAATAAAGATAAAGGTGTACTTATATATATATACACACAGTATCATTTATGAAGCATAACTGGTCATCAGAAAAGAAAGCACTGAAAAAATAAGCAAAAAAGAAATGAGAGATTAAAATAATTAGCAGACATCAATCAACCCCAGCAAAATAATCTAGTAACATGACCCAGTGCCATTCACTCAACTGACTGCCAACTGCAAACGAGAAGATTCGCTGTCAGGTCAGAAGAAGGTGGGATAGTATCATTATGTCATTACGTAATGTAATGCTCATGTACTGAAAGGAACTAGCGAACGAAAGGGAAGCGAACCTGGAGCTCTCCAAGGCAAATACAGTATGTCCAGAAGACCACTGCTTTACCTCCTTCACAGAGACATCACTGCTCTCAATCCCTGGCAAAGCTTCTGCTGTTGAAAACATAAGTCTTGAGTTCAGTCCCACTGACAGAATCCAGGTTTTCTTAACCTTTCCTTACTTGGGGCAGACTCCAGTGCTTGCTTAGATGTCAGCTTGACCCTGGTAGGCTTCCTGGTTAGGCCTGTCTACAACACAATTACTAGGTGTTGCATGGAAAGGCTCGAACAAGATGTAAATTACCACATTCTACCAGTAGAAGCTGATCAACTAAGAATTCATGTGTTCAGCATGTCTGATGTACCAGGAAGTAGGAGAAATACCAAGAAACCATTGCTTCGGGAGGCCAAACTGCCTAGGCTCTTTTCTGCCATATTTGCAGTTGAGCAATCCAGAAGAAAGTTCCCCCTCTGACAGGCCTTTCTCCAGAGTATCTCTCCAACTGATGACATATGTCGTTATGCCCCCAGGACTACCTTAATTTTCGCAGCATTCAGAGAACAACTTCACATATGCACGGGAATGAAAAGATAAACACGTTTCCACCTTTTTATTTTAAAGTTATAACTGGAAAACCACATACCAAACAGAATAGCCCTATTTTCAGCTAAAAGCATTATCCCATTCTGACTCAATGCACCACAAGAACTTGTAGATCTTTTTCATCAGACTGAAAAGAAAGAGGCAGACGTCTACAAATAAAAACCAAAGGGAGAATCAGTGGGTGCATCTGAATGCTGATGCAGGGGTACCATGAGGTTTGAGGGTGAGTCTGCACCATCTTCCAAGTTCATATGGGGAACAAGACATGAACATGCAGGTGACATATCCTACATTCTAGTTTTCATGGAAAAGAAATGCTGGTGCGTGGGCTGGAATGGAGCCATAGCTTATTTCAACATGTTCCTGACCTGGACAGTCAGGGTTCTCGGCAGAGCACCCCCAAGAGCCCGTTTAGACACAGTCAGTGAAATCAAAGAATAGTGAAAAAAGTCAGGCGGCTGCATTTGGTTCAAACTGGCGTATCTCTTGCTGTTCTCATTCTTGGATCACCACTTTGGATTTTACCTAACAGATACAGCGAGAATGAAAAATTTCCTAACATAGGATTAAAGTTAATTTGGATGCCGTTAAGGCAGAAAATACATTCTATTTTGACTATCACGATAAAGACTGAAATTAAAAAACACTGCGTAGGATACACTGAAGATTTACAGTATGGAAAACTAATTAATCTTAGTAACCTAGAGGGAAAAAAATAAAAGGAAACAATAAAAGAAATTAACACAGGCAATCAAATAACTGGAAGTGCTGCATAAAAGAACTGGTCTAGAAGGATATTTATAAATTACTCCCCTTTCTCAGAGGGGAGCTAAATACCATGCTTCTGAAAGAAATGAAAAAGCAGTCAGATGCTGAAACAGATGTATTATGAAGAGAGCTAAAACTAATAAACTCTTAATCTACAGCTTAAGGGAACAGAAGGAAGTGAATTACAGGTATTAAAAATGCAGAACCAGAAGTTCAATATAAAAGCTAGAGAAGCTGCTGGATATAACTGGACAGCAGGGCTGGGGGAGTTCCTGGCAAGCCCGGATGCTTCCTGGTACAAAGATCCTGTGGAGAGATATCAGCGAGGCTATGAGCCCACAGAGCTTGAAAGGCCAACAGAGGAAGAGGGGTCAGAGAGGCAATTAAACTAATGCAAACACAAAAAGCCCCAAGACCACACAGGTTTTCTGTAGAGCTTTATAGCAGAAGACGCAGCACACAAGGTACACAATCACTACCCACTCTATCTGACATATCTAGAAAGTGCAGCGGTTCCCAAAACCAAAAGTGAGGCCAGACTAGCAGCGCAAAAATAAACAGACTGTTATGAGTCTTGCACAGGCCAATCTTGTCTCCAAGCGGAAAAAAACCCCAAGCCTCTTAAAAAAAAAAAAAAAAAAAAAGAAAGTCCTCACCAGAAGAGCAATAACTCTCCTTCCTCAGTCTATATGGTTTAAGTAATGAAGCTTCCTATGGAACAAACCACTAAGGCTCAGGCACGGGCAGCCACAAGGCATGTAGGCACAAACACAAACTCGTAGCAAGGCACACGTGGTAGGGAACTAAACAGAATAACACATCTACTCTACTTCCAGACTGGTGCTGGCTTCTAACCCTACAAGTAGCTGTTAAACCCACAGCTGCTCTTCCAAACCATACATATGTATGGTTAAGTGAGGACTCTGCACAAGACGCAGTAATAACAACACACGGTTGCTACCTAGCAACGGTTTCTTGATCCTTACGGAGTGGTCTTTTCTGAAAAAACTGGTTCTTGAAGATGGGCTTTAGAAACAACATACAGGTATGCGTAACCATACTAGACACCCACCACCTACATCTCCCAAAATTAGCACAATGAACTCCACAACAGCTCAAGTACAAACATGAGGAAGACACAGGTGTCCCCAGTCTCCCCTTTTGTTATTCACCTCAAATGAATTCTTGTTCAAATAAACCCTGAAACAAGAACAACCCACACCCAAAAAAACCACAGTTGCAACGTAGCAGCATGCAGGACTAACGAAATAGAACATAAGCTGGATGAATTTTAGTAACACATTAAGTTGTAAGGTTTCCAGTTCTACTATAATATTAAGTACAAGGCTGAAAGAATCTGTAATTAAACAGCTCCAAGACAGACTAGAGTTTGTGTGGTCCGAACTAATCAAGTAGGTACTGCTCCTAACCTCAGTCAGCTATACGAAATTAGTTTTCCTCTTATTATTTTGAAAAGATTTGTAGGATAAAAAAAAGCCTACATTTTTCTTGGCTATACGCTACAGCAGTGGTTAAAGTGAAAGGATTGCTAAGAATTGCCCTTCTGATTGGGTATATTTCAGCACAGTTTACCAAACAGTATTCTAGACATCACTCAAAATGTAATAATCAGATTCTGCTCTACAAGCAAGCCAACTCCTAAGAACAATTATGGCTCCTGATAGCTTCCTTTGGAAAGACAGGATAATGATACCTACCAAAAGGCAACTGGCTGGCACAGCTTTGATTACCATCTCCTGGGAATCTTGCTGACCACCAGTTTTGAAGCAGAGGCTGAACAATAGGCTATAACATACATACGTATTCTTTGTTCATTCTATCCCCAAGTATTTTGCATCCTTTGATGCAAAAAGGGAATTACCAGGGAAATACATATCATTCGCATGTGGGATTTATTACAGAGATGTGCCTTGGGTCTACTAAATCCAGGAGACCTCGTTCTTGTCATCACACTACTAGGGCATATAATGCACAGCAGAAAGAGTGTAAAACCCTAAGCCAACTCTTCTGAAGTGATAAAACATTAAAAATGAATATCAAAGATAACATAATATTAAAATGCCAAATTGGCTTATCTATAACTGAAAATTTATGACAGATTAAGGGGAATTTCCAACTGGAACCTATCTTGCTGCTCACTGAACTCACATTGGCAGCAAAGTGTCATTTCAAGTACACATTTAGAAAGCCTTCTCTACGAGCTGCAAAGTGCTCTGGTCTGACTACACTGGCTCCTGGTGCACCGCTTCAAGTGCAGACATTTCCTAGTTTTTTTCAATATGAAATTACTCTCAGTTTGTCACCTCATGAAATTACTAATACCCTCCTCCTAAAGCAATTTATTGTTTGTTTGGGTTTTTTTCCTCTCTTGCTCTCCTACTGCTACTATTAGTGGAAAGCTGTCCTAGAATTTCCTCACCCTAGAAAGCAGCTCTTCTCAAGTACCCTTCGGCTAAAGTTTATACGGGGCTTTAGATCCCTTTTTTCTTTAGCATTAATAACACGTTTTCTTATTTGGTGCCCCATCTCCAGATATGTATTTTAAGTAGAACTACTAATATTTGAACTATATTTTAAGTAGTATTTCCCTGCCATGTTTGCTCTCTTGCAATGTACAAGGCAAATTCTTAGTGTGTTCTGCTTTCCTTAAGCATTTGAGTAGTAACCCTTTGCAGTTTTTGAATTAACTTTTCTTTCGTGAGACTGCCCAGAACCACAAACAGTTTTATAACGGAAAAAGCTGATACTTTCGTCTGGAAAACATTTTGCTCTGATTTTTCAAACTTAGGGTTAACTGGATGACAAAAGCATTGGATGTGACACTTTCATTCAAAGGCAACAGACTTATTGTACAGTTTGTTTTACCATAAAGGAATAAGTCTGTATCAAAAGCGATCACATTCTTTGGTGGAAATCTACAGCCCCAAAAGCAGCTTTACTGCCTGTATTTCCCCCATCATCTTGATTGAAAACAACCAAGTGGACCACTTCCACAGAAAGGTTAAGGAGAAAGCAAGTGTGGATGCTCAGAAGATGGGCACATCAGGGATATTAGCACTGGGTTAAGATCTCACAGAGAAGTAGCGAGGAGACATTTAGGGGCTCAGTAAACACCAGCCTGGCAGAGAACAGAGATCTTCCTCTCTGTGGATGCAATGCACCTCCTCTTCCTCAAACTTAGTTTAACTGACAAACAAAATCTCTAACTCTGGTGAAAGGTGTTAAATAAAAAGCAGTGTGAAAATCCAGCCCACTCAGCTGCATAAGGGTATCCAGTAGAGCCCTCTTGGCTACTGATTGGAATATTCTCGATTGACAAAAATCCTGGAACTTTCCATCTTGGCAGCCATATTAACTGTCAACTGTATCATGAAGTAAATGGAGTTGAGGCTCAAGTAATGGGCATGGATGTGAACTCATCATGATGAGAGGGCCTGAGAACATAAGCAGGATCCTTGTACCTTGCAAACACTTCCAGGGTGTCCAAAACCAGAACAAGCTCATCGCCAGCCAGCAAGATCCCCAGCGTGCCTCATGTTTCCTTCTGCTAATCACTCTTGGCAGGAGGAAAGAAAGGACAAGGTGATGTTCCAAGCCAAGGAGGGAACAGGTTTACAAGTGGAAATCCCTGCTGCAGAGCCTGAAGAATGCATTGCAACAAGATCTCTTTGAAGCCAACAACCTACCAAACCGTGGAGGAACCCTCCCTCCCCCCACTGGCTCTTCTGCTATGAGACCACGTAGCAAGAGCAAACCCTCAGATTTCCTACTGGAATGCACTGTGTAATTAGAGGGACTGCTTAAAGGGGGCAGCTCCTCCCATTTGCAGCTCTGTGATGACTTTCTATGACTAACCAGTTGCTTTCATGGCAGTGTAGTATTAGGAAAATATTTGATATATTTTTAGCTTTCTTTTATTGTAGCTTAGCAGCTGGATTCAAAGAGAGCCAACACTGTGTGATCAAGCTGACCTGTGTATGGATCAGTAACATATGCTTTACCAACCAGCCATGAACACTCTAAGACATGACAAAAAGGGCCAAGTCAGGGATTACAGTTTTTAGGGTATAAATCCTCATGGATCAGGGCGTAAGGTGCTCCCCACTGCCGGCCAGATTACTATGGTTAATCAGCAGCTTTTCATGTTTCAGTCAATCCTTGATGGTCCAATTCATGTTTTTTTGAAAAATACTACTGCCATGTGTAACCTGAGAGAAGACAGAGGACTAACTGGATTAGTGACCTGATACAGCAACAATTTGTATGGCTTGGCTTGCCATAAATCCTGCTTAAACACTATCCTCTTGCTTCAAGCCAGAGAGTCAGTGACCCTCAGCCCGCTTGGCCTCTTATGGAAGTGACCAGAGCAAACCACTTCTGCGTAAACCAAATCCCTGCCTGCTGAAGAGACATGCCTTCACTTGGCAAGGTTGAGAAGGGCAGTGAAGAACATGGTTGTGCTTTAGGTGGAAATTTAATCTGTGCTGAGGATATTACCAACTGTGGAAACATTTGACTTAAAGAGTTATGCGTTTCCATATATTAACATACTTCCCACACTTGCTCACATCTGCCCAAATAAGCTATGAAATAAATATTTTCCACACTGTAAATATAGCACATATTTCTAATGCTCAGTGATACATCACTTAATCAATCCAGAACAGTGGAAGCCAGTTTTTGCAACTAAGCCTTTCATGGTACAGCCCAGCAGGCAAGTAAACAA
Source organism: Rynchops niger (assembly GCA_013400035.1). Lineage (NCBI taxonomy): Eukaryota > Metazoa > Chordata > Aves > Charadriiformes > Laridae > Rynchops > Rynchops niger. The sequence continues at coordinate 132,527 of VXBH01008985.1, forward strand.
GTTTAAAAAATTCTGCAGACAGTTGACTTACCTTTCAGTTTGCACTTGTCCTGTACATAGAATATTTTTCTTTTAAGAAAAATAACTAATATCAACAACTTAGAGTAACAAGCAGCGCACTCCTAAAAATATCGGTGACAAGAAAAAATTCCTTATGTTCATCTGCTTACTCAATATTGGCCTGATGTACAGAATTAGCGAGACAGATTATTAGATAAAAGGTGACTTGCAAAACAATTGGCCTCTTCATTACATTATGTTGTATTTTAAAGATCTTGATTTATCCCATTACATAATGCCTTTCTGTCATCCTAGGAATTCAATCATTGCTATGTGCAGCCTCCTTGACTTTTGATAAATTATTATCTCAGAGACACTTTGTTTAGTGAATATTTAACGAAGATATCCTCTCTCCAAAGTGTTTAGTTAAATTTTAATCAAACCCATTAATCTGTGGGGTTTTGTTTGAATTTTATCTCTTCTTAGCCTGAGAAATACTAGGTATACCACATGCATGTTCCTCTAGGTTTAGAAATTATTTGGATATCTCCAGAACGCTACGGATTCAGTGAATGAAACAAAGACATCCCCTCTCCAAAAGACTTAGTCAGGCAACATAATAAAATAGGTGTTAAAAAATGCTGATTACAACCATTAAAACCAGTATGATTATGAAAATCTATCCACTCCTTTCAGAGCTCTCCTGTATTACCAAAACTTCACAAGCCAACATCCCTACCGAGGTAGCCAAATAACAAAGTTAGCATTTGAAGGGAAAAAAAAAAAGTAAAAAAAATTTTAGAAACACTTCAAACCTTTTTACATAGCAGAAAACTTGAATGGTACATTATAAAGACATAGTATGGAAACCCCCACAAAACCAAAGAATGCCAACCAAATGATGTCTACATTAAGACAACCATAATAAGAAACAATTAATTCTCATTCATTTTCTGGATTTTTCACCTTTATACAATATTAAATTTAAAACAAAAAAATGTATTTGGTAGAAAATAAACTGTTCATGTCAAGCTGAAGCAAGATCTCCCATACTTTGCAAAGTTGTGATTGAATGAGAACTACTTTCCCTGTGTTTAAAAAAAAAAACACCATAAAATATCTAATCATACTTCTCTGAAGACAGCTAACACAAAAATTGCTGAAGATTGAAGTCTGTTCAGGATATTGTCTAAAACAATTACTGGAGTATTTGCGCAGCTTGTATGGTAGGAAAAGGAAAGACTGAGGTAACCACTGCTTGGAAACTGGTCGAAGACTGTGAAAGCACTGATGGCTGGAGAATTCCTCTGCTTGCTTAGGCTACTATAACTGAAGTCCAGCGGTAGTCCCAGATTTCTGTAAACTTGACCATAATAAGTGCTACCATAATTGCCGCGCTATAGCTAGAGATCATGTAGCTTTGTTTACAAAGGAAGCAACAGAACAAAGAGTGAGCTCCTTCACTAGATTATGAAATACATTCTTTAAAGTCTTTTTTTACAGACAAATATTCATCCTCACACGAATTCACAGACCCACCATGCTTTCTCAACCAGAGTTAGTAAATACACTATTTTACTAAGTTAATACCAATTCACTAGAAATTTCACTGCAGTAGGATTAAATGAACCAGTCTCCAAAAAAACACCAAACCAACAACAAAAATTGTTTCTTCAGCAGCTAAGTGGTGGCAGCTGTAGAGCCCTGGCCTAGCATCCATGCTAATCAGAAATCTAAAGTGCAGCAAGAACTGTGTGTTCTAATAGCATTGCTTTTAACAACTGAGGAAGCAATGCTGCACTTGGGCCACCCATCCCAGCAGATGGCTCTCAGGGATGGCCAGCATCAGGCCTCAGTGTGGCCCAGTGACCCAGATACAGAGGAGCAGTCACTGGCACTGTACAAGCATCACAAGAGCAGAGATGCTGATAATTCTTGCAGAAATCTGAAGGGAACTGAGATGTTACTCTAAGCAGGCATGAACGACGTGTATTTTCCCTGTTTACATTGCAGTACTGCTCTAGATGCACTACTATTGAAGGTTCGCTTATTGTATTTATTTGTAATACCTCCCAGTGCAGCACATTATTTGGGGTAGTTTCATCACTTCACAGGAAAGAGATCTTTTATTAGCATTTTAATCTCACCAAACACCCCCATATTTTTGCAGCGTAAGATAGGCAGAGGACTGGTCAGTTTTCTTCATGCTACATAAAATGTGGTATTTATTTGCCAAATGCTCTTAAAAGCTTTTTCTAGGTCAAATCACCATAATCCTCTGAGCAATATCCAGTTCCTTGATTCAGGTATTATTTTATGCTTCGATATTCAAGCTAAGTCTACCTGGAGCCTGCCTGCTTCTTCTAACCACACACCACTGTCTGCAAGTCTGACAGTTCCTCCTGAGCAGCCCCTGACAAATTGCTGCTCACTCTTCTCTCCCATTCCTCAGTTTCTCTGTCATAGAGACTCATAAGGCCTGTGAAATCTCTTTTTTTTTTTTTCTCCCCCACACAAAAGTCAACCCCTCACTAATTTTCTTCTGCCTCTGCAGCAGTCTCAAGAACAGGTGATTTCTATTCTAGGATATCCTTCATCAGCCTCCCCTCTGGATAAACTTAGAATCACAGAATCATAGAATTGCTGAGGTTGGAAGGGACCTTTGAGATCATCAAGTCCAACCATTAACCTACCCTGACAAAAACCACTTCTAAACCATGTCCCTAAGTACCACATCCACCCTTTTTTTAAACACCTCCAGGGATGGTGAATCCACCACCTCCCTGGGCAGCCTATTCCAATGTTTAATAACCCTCTCAGTGAAAAAATGTTTCCTAATATCCAATCTAAACCTCCCCTGACATAACTTGAACCCCTTTCCTCTCGTCCTATCACCTGTCACCAAGGAGAAGAGGTCAGCCCCCATCTCTCTACAACCTCCTTTCAGGTAGTTGTAGAGGGTGATAAGGTCTCCCCTCAGCCTCCTCTTCTCCAGGCTGAACAACCCCAGCTCCCTCAGTCGTTCCTCAGAAGGTTTAGTCCTCCAGACCCCTCACCAGCTTTGTAGCCCTCCTCTGGACACGCTCCAACACCTCAATGTCCTTCTTGTAGTGAGGGGCCCAAAACTGAACGCAGACATCTTTGCCTTACAGCACCGCTGTGTTTAGGTCACTTCACTGACCTTGTCTCAATCCTGCTTCCTATGTACACACCTGCCTGAACAGTTTTTAATCCACACTAGCACTTTGCCCTGGATTACACAGATATTTATTTTCCTCAATAGAATGTTAGGAGGGGCATTTCGGAAGGCTTTTAATGAAACCCAAGTAATTTGTCACATCCAGGTTGCCTTTATCTTCCATAAGCTTCTTCAATAATGCTAATAATTTAAAGAACTACAATTTCCTCACCAAAACCATGTCATTTTGACTTAAGTTACATTAACCTAATTTTTCCCTCATGCTCTTCGTGTATGAAATCTCTGGGGGATGAACTCCATATTCACTTACATAAAACTGTATCAGGAAAAATTTAAAAGATAATTGATAGAGTTATCCATGGCTATTGCGGTTCTAATAGGAAAATTCATTCCTCAATTTAATTTCTAAGAGCTGAAGTAAAATTAAGTTATATCTAATTCTTAGGCTCTGCCTTGAAGACAGACTTCATTTGCATACTTTTAAGGTTTTCAGGAGCACTTGTTAAAAAAGAACAGGAAGGGATTTTGGAAGTGCTTACTATGTTCCATTCACACAACAACTGTTTTATCAAGGAGTTTATGGGGTATAGATTTATTGTTCTATCTTGTCATTATCTTCACTACAGTGTTTGCATGATTTACTACACTTGAATTTTCAGTAGATTTCATAACTTTCTCCTAAAATATTAAGATTTGCTAAGGTCACACATGGTTTTCCATAAAAAAACGCCCTTGGAATAATAATTTCCCCTTCATCTTCTACAATGAAAATAGATGTAAAATAATTCATAACTTCCCTGCTACCTCGTCATCTACTTTAGCTATCACTCAAGCCTTGGTGCTTTAGAGCGACTAGCCCTACAGTCACAGATAAAAGGAGGACAATGATCAGCTGATATTTCTGCCTACAGAGCACATAGGAAGGAAGATAAAGCTTTATAATACTGATCTCCTTAAGTCATCATGAGTGCCACCTCATTTGAACATCAGTGGGCACATCCCAATCTCACTGCTTCAAGCCCCACTGAAAAAAAAAAAAAAAAGAAATAAAGGAGCTTGAGAGAGGCAGGGAGGAAGGACACAGAAATCAAAGCAGCAAAGAAATCACAGTACAAAAGGGTGAAAATTAAGGCTTATCTTCAAATAAAGATTTCAACAGTATTTGAAGCTGTTGCCCATCAAAGACTTACTACTTTCAGCCAACGTCCTCAATTTCTTTGAAGCTGCTCCTTGGAAAACACTATCAGAGACATTTCACTCTGTCCCTTCACTGTCCCACCTCAGAACTCCCCTTTCCTGCCAAATCTGTGTACTCACCTCAGTAATGTATAGATGATCCTCTGTGCAATATTGTGTTCTCTTTGAGGGGGGGAAAGGGCCAGGATGCTCTCAAGATTTCTCAGGTGTACTCTATCAGCTCAAACTATTTGAGAGAACATGCAGCCTCAGTAGCAGTTTGATACATCCTAAAGGCACAGCTTAGATTTGGTTCACAGTTAAAAAAATATCCCTCTTCAGAGGAGACAGATCTCTTGGGAAGGATACTGTTGGGTTTACTGGACAAAATTTATCCTCAGACCTGCTCCTCTCTCCTGCTCTCAATTTGAAAACATTGACTCTGAGTGACATGTAAGGTCAGATTAGAAGCAACGGTGAAAAGTGCATTTAAGTGAAGAGAGCTTAATATGACTTCTGTATAATTAATCTATAACATTTATTTTCCATTCATACTCTGCATATCAGTCTTCAACTGAAATATTCTGTTATTCTAAACCTCTGCTGGATGTCCATGATGTTAGTTAAGGAGCATGCAAAGCAAGAATTGTCTACTTAAAGGAGCATCACATTGTAAAACTCTTTGAACTAGACTTTTTTTCAGAATACTGATGTACCATATATCACAAAAAACATTCCCAAAGGACACACAGTGGATCAACTGAAATGAAATTCAGCACAAGGAGGCAATTCCATCACATCTTTCTGGTGACCTTATAAACAACAAAAAGCGCTATTCATAGATCACCTAGCCAAGTCAATATTTATTTTCTTGCTTTATGCATGCTTTGCAGGAGTGACCTTAATCATAAAAGCAAGGCACTAAAAAGCATGGTTTGGTCCAAAACTTGTTTTGGCAGGCACTATGCAGATTTCCCCAAGTAGCTCTGCCAACATATCTCAAGCCAAACTTGCAACCATCCGACCTAAAAGGACAAGAGCCCTGTCATAAATGAGACTACAAACACTTCCCCCAGGAGCATGCTGTGTGCACAGCCTCTTTCCATGTTTGCAAGGGGGAGGTGAAGGGACTTTCCGTGTCTGTATGTGTTTTCCATATATATTTGCCAACAGTTGCTAGATTATCCCCAGAGCCTACTTTGAACACCAGGATAACTGCTCTACTGTAGACTGTATTTTCTTTCTGAACATGGAGATTTCAGAATAGAAGGCCGGACCTTGATTTCTGAGTTATTCTGGGCACACCAACAAAATAAATGAACCCTGCTTTTACTTCAGTGTCGCTGAGAACAGATCTGACCCCTCCAGTCTGCAGCATCTCCTGGGATTCAGGAGTTGAAACGGAAGGCGAGTATAAGAACAGGAGAGCAGGGAAGCCCATGTTGGATTTGTTTCTTCACATAAAAAAATTTAGGTACTTTACGTGTATCAATTGCTTGTTTCTAATAACGTCTTTTTATGTTTGTGCAAGCACAGTGAATATATGCAGTGCTGAGATAGAGATATAAATTAGGATATGACAGTAAACCCCCTCTCTCATTATCCCCACTACCCCTGGTAAAAACAAGCTCTTAAAAGCCCCATATACTAGAAGTAGCTGCGCGACGCTTGACTGTCTGCCTCATCAACGAGCAATTCCCTCCATATAAGCTGCCAAACTACCAACCCAATCCTTTTCATTTCTTGCTTTGTCATCGTAAGGGTAAGTCTAAAAAAAGCTTCCAGCGTATTTCCTCTCAGTTAAACTCAAATTAGTCCCCTCTGCCGGACTCCTACTGGGATGCCTTGGTCTATCCCAGAGCCCTTGCTGAGAAAAGCTCTTTTCAGCCCAGCAAATCACCTCAGTACCTGCTACTCTGACAAGGCCGACGCCATTAGTCATTACATAATAAGCTCTCCCTGTTGAGGGTCAACTATTCCATTGACTGGGCATTACAATAATTCTTGGTAATTAAAAAAAAAAAAAGAGGTACTTATGTGAATCTGGACGCATATTGAAAGAAACATTAGTCCTTTTGTTATCTTGGCAAGCCCTTGTTCCAGGCCCGGCCCAAGCAATTAGCATCTTTTGGCAATCCCTGTCAGCTGGGGTTTGGAAAGCCTGAAAAGAGGGTCACTCAGATGCTAATTTAGATACAATTGTGACAGCAGAGTTTAGAAGGAGCTGCTCCAAAGGCGCCATCAGGGTTTAATAAAGCAAACAGCTTGGGTCCCAGTGACCCTACAGGGGTAATTAAAAAGGCTGCTCTATGTTGCTGTGCCAAATGGGAGAGTGGCATCATCAAGCCCGGCCACAAAACCCATTTTTAAAAGACATATAATCACCCATTTAATCTGCTCATTAAACAAGTCTCTCATGCGGACTTAACAAGAATTAGCACTTTCTAAAAGGCAAAAACTGACAGAAAGCAGACGGTTCAAATGATTGTAAAGGTCGTGATTCCTAAAGGTTTTCCCACTATAATTATAAGCTCATTTAATGCTAATGTATGATATTTGAGGATATTGGTGTTTCAGACTTTTAATGCTGCCTTTACAGGAGAAATATGAACATCCACTTCTCAAAGGTAACATGGGCTACTGACATCAGCTTTAACAACAGTAGGAACCCCAGTCCTACAAACTGTGTATAAATAACCCCACACCAAATTCTGCAGGAGCACCGCTGCCACTTTGTTTCCCAGGATGCATCCCAGTAAGAGGGCTCTTGCACACAACTGCAGTCTCAACTTCTAACACACAAGTAACATTATGTACCTTATTACATCCACCTCTCGTGTTCCCCAAAGCTGTTAAAGAGTTAGAACCGTCACTATTGACAGAGAAGCGAATCACTTCCCACTGCCTCAGGAAAAAAAAAAAAAAGAAAGAATAAAATTAAAAGAGTTCCTCTTCTTTCAGTCGGGAAACCAAAAATAAAGTTGCAAAGGTTGTAGGGCACAGGGTAAAGAGTAAGGAAAACATGTACTTTGGCTTGACAATGACCTAACGTAAATCACGGGCAATCTATTCACCTCCAACTAGAATGCAAGATTTTCATTTTTGGAAAGCTATCCTGCTTTGCTTTGGGGTAACCCTACAAGAGCAAGTGAGGGAAAAGTCAGAGGGTAATGTCAGCTGATTTTTTTCAGTTTTAATTCAGCATTGAAAAAAATGATCCCTGTGCAAGGTCTGGGAGAGGATGCAGCTGGTAAGTCATCACAGAGGTTAAGTAATTATATTGTTCCCTGGATATTTCACATGTCACTATATTGCATTCAAATACAGCTTCCCAAACACCAGTCCTCTTCAGCCTCCTACTAATGAGAGGATAAAACATCAGGGAGGCCAACTTGGTCCCAGAGGGGAAAAAAAAAAAATAAATCATTAGGCATTGTAGCACAATCAGCCCAGCTACTAAATTTTGTCTCAGACTCATGAGACTCAATACGAGATCTGAGCTCACCGTCAACAAGCTGATGTTCTACTGAAAGCTGTTAAAGACTGTAGAGATGGTGCCAGCATACTTTACAACTCTAGATACAACTGATACACGCACATCTTTCACAAGGCAGAGTGCTAAGCTAGAATGATAACCTCAATTCCACAGAAGTTAAAACCAGTAGGATCTACTTGGTATGTCTACCTTACTTAGAAATGAAAGGCCAAAGTCAGTTTGAAGCCCTATGTACAGGTCATTTGCGAGATCAGTGTTGCTCATTTTGTGGTCTGTGGACTGGTGAACCATGAGACAAATGTGTAATTCCTTTTACCTGTTGCTTAGCACATCACAAACAAGATCCTTGTCAGAGACAGACACTAATTTATGGCTTCCTCCATGGCTGCTACAGAACAGAGACTGATGGACAAGGCAAGGACTCGGCCACCACCGTTCATTCTCAGAGAGATGACTCAGTTGAACTGCAGAATCACGAATATGAATTGCTCACAATTCTCAAGATCACCAACATGCTGTAGTCACACACCTGGCCACTGTTATTGACCTGACAACACCTAAGTGTGCTATCTTTTTCGTTCCCCATTCCTTAGCCCTAAAGCATTACAAAGCAGAGAAGAAAAAGAAAAGTAATACATACACAAATATCCTCTTCAGCATCACGAAGTGTCAGAGAATCTCTATTATCATAAGATCAATAGGGCTATGGCCCAAAAACTCGCCTAGTTCTGCCTAAGACAGGTGATAGGGGAAGCAACATCCCACCTTGGGAACATTATCTCTGTACAGAAATATTAATGTATCATGGTTTGGGCCGCATTGGCCACAAGGGGACATATTTTCCTCCCTCCAAGAGGCAGCATAGAATATGGAACAGGATATGTTAGAAATTCTGAAAGAAAGACCAGTCACCACCTACAGGACTTGCTGCAGTACAAAGGCGTCCTGGTTTGAGCTGTGTTTCAGATTTGGTATGAAAAGAATGTCAATAATGCATATTGTTTTCAGTTTCCCATAGAAGCTGAGAAGGAGCACAGACAGAACAATGGAATGGCCAGTGGAATATTCTTTACCATAGACGTCATGCTGTTATAAACAGGGGTTGGCTGGGGGCAGGAATCAGCGATCACTGCTCAGGTCAGACCGGGCAACCAATTCACCAAGTGGTGAGAGTGACTTGCGTCTTGTATATTCTTTTATTGTTACTTGCCTTTTCCATTCTTGTTCTATTAAACTGTCTTTATCTCAACTCATGAGGTTCCCTCCCCCCCTTTCCCCTCCTTTTCTCTCTCTTCTCCCTTCCCTTCTGCAGTGGGCAGAGAAGGCCGAGTGAGCGAGCAGCTGTATGGTCCTAATTGCTAGCTGGGGCTAAACCACAACAAGTGGAAAGGACTATAACCTTGGAAAGGGAACTCTAGTATCTTACCTGAAAAAAATGCACAAGTCCATTACCTCCCAGGGAATCACCTAAGGAAGAACCAGCACATATTCTATAGGAGTTTGCCCAAGTTAGTTAGGTCAAAGAACAACCATGATATAGGTGATTTTGATGCACGTTCTACATAAAATCTACTGACATCTGATGATCAAAGCATACTACTTACTTGCCTTAGGTTATTCCTAAAACAAACCACCAATAACCAAGAATAAAGCTCTTAGAAGTGAAGAGGACTTTTGCACCACAAAACAAAGCTTACATGGGTAGGAGAAGAAACACTCTTTCTCATCATGAAACAAAAACTGAAATGGGTGTGAGATGGGGTGTTTGGAAATAAATCAAAAACTATTTGTTTTCTGAATAAAATGAACATTACTTGAGGCTCAAGTTCTTTTTCCTTAACTCAATATGGGGAAGAAGGGGGTGAGGAAGACGATGATGGTGCGAGAAGAATGAGAGAACATAAGGAACAGCAGGAGAAGAAAGAGGGAGGAGGAAATAAATCATCAAAACATTTATAACTCTAGACTGCCTCACAGGGGAGCAGAGGAAAAAAATTAGACCATTCGTCTACAGCATGTTTGCTTATTATCTCTTGGGAGAGCTTCAGATATAATACTTGACACCATTATATGTATGTGCAGTTAACCTTAACGTATACTATTTCTTTGTACCTTTGCAGTCTTACGCATGCACACAAGTATCATCTTGTACTATTAAACCATGTCCAGTTTCCCTTAGTACTGTATAGAGAGTAATCCCTATACAAAATGATTACAAGTCTTTGCATTAAAGCACACTTTGGTACTGACATTTGGAAATAGCTCTCTCTAGCTCCAATAACTAGACTACAAACTCCCTCTGTATTCCCTACCATCAAATATATTTCCTAACACACTTGAGAAAGTAATTCAATAGCCGAGCTAAATACAACTACACTTTCAGGTCTATTTAAAACTGCAAAAACAATGTGTTCTTTCTCTTGGGAGACCTACACTACCATTTGGTCAGACAGCAACACATTTTGGACTCACTTCTAAAGTAGCTGCATGCATTGTGAAGATTTATGGTTGCAGGGGGATTGAGACAGGGGTGCAACTCCCTGGAAAACACTGAAATCCATCCATAGATGAACCACCATGGACAGTCACAGATCCAATCTTCTGACCAGTTTGGCTGTGCAGGGAGATGAGGAAATTCATGCAACTACTAATTTTTTTCTTAAAATTAATCTTCACGTCACAAATTAACGTGTTGCTTTGCTGCAATATATAATACCACTGATAGTGTTTAGCTCTGTTTCTCCACCAGCATGTGTGACAGTCATTCCAGACATTCCTTCTGCAGCTTTTTTTTTTTCTTGGATAACATTTAGAAGGCTTTTGTGTTAGTCATAAAAAAGAATGCTATTTTTAAAAATCACCACCCCCCCACCCCCCCCTCCCAACTGTGAAGGAATCATCTAGACAAAAGCTTCTGAAAGAATACATTCAGCCACAAAGTTACAGGAAAAAGCACTAGTAGGTGCCAGTCAAATTTTCTGATAAACCTTAAGGCTGAGGCTGTCGTTTTTGGGTTTTTTTTTTTTTATTATTTTATCTGAACTGTATAGTTGTTTCTTTTTTTCCCCAAAAAGTTATTGCAAATAATGATGAAAAGCCAACATTCCACTAGCAGGTATTTGTACTAATAAAAATATAAACTACTAATTGAGCAAAAGCTGACTTATTAAAAGCATACTTCAAAAAAGCAGCATTAGTTACGCTTAGAGCTCCTGAATGGAATTGAGAGATTGAAGACAATTTAGGAAGAAAAGCATACAGGTCAATTTATCCTCAACAATGAGTATTCATTTATTTCTGGTCACTGGATAAATTTGCTTTTTAATTCCTTTATTTAACTATTGGAGGTCATAAGGATATTAAACCAGTATCTTCATATTATCAGGCATATAGTTAAAACATAAAAGAAATGCAACAGGGATATGACTAGTTTAAAAACCTATGTTCTCAATGTTTATTTCTCTCTGGTTAAACAACAGTGTCAAGTGGAATTTGAAATGTTTTCTTTATTTAGATCTTGTAGGCTCAACAATAAAGCCCCGAGAGCTCTGTCTCAGCCCTCTCAAGGCCTGTACCAAATGAAGCCTAAACTCACCATTCAGCAACTGCACCGGCCATGGGATGTCTGGAATTTGTTGTGTGCACTCATCCTTAAAATGGAACAGCTGTCGTGAAAGGCTGTTACAAGACACCTAAAGGGGCAAAAGGCTCCAGTGACACCCTTATCTACAACCTGATATGAACAGCATTTGCTGCTACCCTGCTCCCATCTCTAGGTGTAAAGTTACACGATATAAAGGTCCAGAATACTTAGCTTGGTAAGGTAGAAATCTATACAGTCTCTGTTCCTTTTCATGACATTAATTGTGCATAGGATTAAATCAACTATAAGATGTAACACATCCGTACGTCCATTTTAAAAACATGCATTTTAGAAAACTGCGTTTCCACCCCCACCCCCCCCACTTTAGTTAAAGCAGTAAAAGAGTCTTCTCTTTGGGCAACACTGTGCTTCCCTTACTCTGATTGACTATATATAGCCTATAAGCCTGTAGACTAGTTTCACGAGGGGCTCAACCAGAATTCAGCCGTTAAGGATCAGAAAGCAATAGCAATATAGCAAAAATAGCTCTCTGGGGAAATATATCTTATTACTGCCAGAAAGAATATTTTTGTAAGAGAAGCATTTGTGTAATTCTTATTAGCTAAATAAAAGAGTGGAAATAACCAGAAGCATAAAGACCCAAGGGTCTGAGCTCCCATCAGAGTCAATGGCAGGTTTCCCACTGATTTCACTGGATACGCAATCAAGACCAAATGTGGAATACAAAGAGGAAGCAATCAGACAAAAGACTCTTACTCACAAATGCATTTGCATCTGCAGAGTTTGTACCTGCATTTGAATTGTGTTCATAAATCAGACTAGTGTCTACCCACCATACAACTGTGATGAGTTCTAGTTCTGGTGGGAAAATCATAAGAACTACCTCTATTTAAAAAAAAAAAAAAAAAAGAGAAAAGACAGCTTAATTTTTACAGATGCACAGCACTGGCCAGAGCCCTGTATCATCAGAAGGTGCACTTTTCCATGGACATCACCCCACCACCGCAGCTGCTGCTCTTTCCTGTGCTCACTCAGGTGACACAAAGACCTGCCAGGCTCTGCAGATCCACCTCTTCCTTCCACCAAACGCAGGTACTATTTCTTGCTAAAGTTTCTTTGATAGCTCAAATCCTCTCTCTAAACTCTTAAATTGCAGAGATTAAACAAGTCTGTAACCAGACAGGAAACGCTTGCCTCTAAACACTTTTATGCCTACATAAACATTGTTATAATTGCAACAGACCTTCATCCAAAGCCCAATACTGGCTTGTAGATGCTTCTTTCAACCAAACCACAACTTGTTATTTGGCTGTGTGAATGAAATCCCATTCCCTACCTCCCACACCTACCTTTGGGGTTTTGTCTGGACAAATTTCCTTCTACTGCTCTTCGTACGAGCTATGATTCTCAGAAGCATAGTATCCCACCCTCTACTGATATTCTGGCCTGGGGTATATATCCTAAAATATGCTCTCTAGTGGGACAGTATGGGTTAGCAGCCCTATTTTCCAAAACTCACAAATAACCTGCTCTTGCAGGGGGACTAAGAAACTGGAGTTACAGAATAGTAAAAATATCTAAGGGCGTGAGGAAGAAAGAAGCAGCAGGGGAAGATGGGACTAATGGACTAATATGGGGTAAAACGTGGCCAGGCAGACATAACAAAAGTATTTGCTGCAACAGGGTTGAGGACAAAGTGGTCCTAATTTGGGTGCATCAAGGCACAGATATGTGCAAGCCATAGACAATATTCAGTTGAGTTCTGCTCCAGAGCTTAGTTTTACTCTCCACCTCAAAATGATTTACCTGTAGCAAGAGAGACAATCCCAACACAAAAATCCCTCTCCTTCTTGGAGAGTCCTCTCTGTAATCATTATACTTGCCTTGGTTCTGAGGCAGACAGGTCATCTCAGAGCAATGGGGGAATGAATCAAAACCCCTTTTTCATCGACAACTACAGTATATACTGGTAATCCACCTTCCAAACAGATCCTGTCTGCTTTGGGCACATGTGGAAACAGATAGCTTTGCTTATAAGATGGCTGAGTCAACTGTGCCTTCCTTCCCTGTCACAGGCCACTGAAGTTGTATATTAAATGCTCATTCGGTATTAATAAGCACATTTTAGATGTCCAAAAAACAGTTTTCCATCTTAGGTTAACTATATTAAAACTACAGCGGACTAGGTTCTATCTTACAGCTTTGTCCAATCGTGCATTTTGCTTCACACTTTCACCACTTGTTCCTCGATGCTCATGATGCTATCTGAGCTTCCAATTCTTTAGGAGTGAAGAGCAGCTCTTTGAACCTTCCTGTTCGTCCCACAACAACCCTTGAGTGTGAATTATCTCTTTTAGTCCCTGATACTGAGCTTTGATTGCCTTGGGTATTTCTGCTGCTCCCTGTTCTAAGCATTATTCTAGATTCACCTTCTACATTTCAGCTACCTTATCACCTTGCAGAAACATCCACTGGTATTCAGACACTTCAGCTGCTCATTTTTAGAGGTCTCCTAGAGTTTGTTTCATGCTTCAGAATTGCCAAGTGAAAGGTTCAAAACAGGGGAGAGAGGAAAAAACCCAACCCACCACAAAAAACCCCAAACCTAACTATCTAGAACTCTATGCCCTGGTTAACCTAAGTGGATGACTTTGCCTCCAGCTGTTTCTTCAGCCTTACCACACTGAAATCCCTACTGAAACTAAGCCCTGGAGACAAATCCTGTGAGCTCACTACTCTAACTGGAGTTTTTTTTCAGTTTTGTTGGTGTCATCTGACTGAAATTTGTCCCCACAGCCATTCTCATCCTCTTCTGTGATCCAGCAATGCATTGTACAATCATGACACTCCTCTTTGATTTGTACTGGATTTTCCTCTTTCTCTCTTGTTCTTTGTATTAATCCCCACTCTTACTTTCTCCTGCACAGCTATACTGGGCTTATATTTCCAGCTACATAGTTGTATGGGAAACCTCAATTTTGTGTCTGGTCAGTGAATTTCATGACTGTTCTGTTTAATAGATACTCTGGTTTTTGTGGCTGCTGCTAGACTCATTGTTTTACATCTGTTTGCATTAAAGTGCGCTTTCCACTGAATGAGTCAGACACTTAAACGATCACAAATCCCTCTGAATAAGGTTGCATAAATTCTGAAGTGTTTGCTATTCCTTTCCTCTAACTTTGGTATCATCAGCTAACATTTACTATGATCTTACGTCTGACATTCTCATTCAAATTATTTATATATGTATTATTAAAAAGATGAGCCCCCTGGAGTATGCCACTAGTAGCCTATTTCCAGCTAGAGAAATTATCATTTGCAGACGCTGTATGTAACCCGTTTTGAGACATTTTTCAAGCCAACGGGCTATTTTTGTTCCTCAGACCATGACTCCGTGGTTTAACAAGTAAGCTCCTTTATGAAATCTTATGATTTGTTAAAGTGTCATTAATTCACACAGTTTCAATTTCCACAGTATTATTTTCTTCATAAAATGGAAAAACAGAACATTATCATGATGCATCTGGAAAGCCAGAATTCAGAGCACAGAATATATGCTTATTTCTCAAGATTCCTGATTTTCTGTTTACAAAATTTTTTTATTCTGACAAACAATAACAAAAATACAAATAAGCTATTCGAGGGAATTTCAAACATACAAACATGAGTGTTAAATTTATTTCTCCAGCCATTTTTGCTCCAGTTGTCCTGAGTTAAGGTCTTAATTTTTCCCTTAAAATGATCAGCACTTTGTATCTGACAGTTGGCAAGTAGGAAGGGAAATGGTTTTAAAGATCAAATTAAGCAGACCTGATTGAATAATTCAGATTTGCCATGGGACTCAATTATTTCTATTAGAAACCCTTATTTTTCACAGGAAAAAGAAGTTATTTTCTTTGGCATCCAAATAATTATTTCTTTTACTTCTGGAAATGTTGAAGTAGTTCTTTCCTGAGGTTTTACCTTTTAACTCTTTCTTATTTTTCCTGAGGTTTTACCTGTTAACTCCAGCCAGAAACTACTCCAAGAATACAGGAAAACAGATAAGAGATATCTTCCTCTTTTCTATGAAAAGCATGATATAAACAGATTTGCAAACTAAGCACACTATAGTATTTAAATAAATCTGTCAAAAATTTCAATGGGTTCTCTTAAAATAGAAATATTTCTCCCACTTAGTGTAAGTGCATTTATGGATACAATTAGCTGTGCTGCACGAGGCCTACGCCACCGTACGCAACGTCAATGTGTCAACTAGCTGGATGTCACCACTGTCCCCATGTCTCTCTGGAGCAGAAGATCAAAGTTAACAGCGACAATGTTAATAAACTGAGATGAGGCAGCATCAACACCTAACCACACAAATCCCAGGGCCACAGCAGCACAGAACCACCCCCAGATGATGGGTGCACCCATCCACCATTGCACCACTGAGGAACTGCTCAGCCCTGCACAAAGGCCTGAAATTCCTCCATTCTCAGCAGCCTGCAGGATCAAGTCAATCAGGCACTGGGACTATGGCTGCCTTTTTCAGCTCTGACTCTAAAAAGAGTAGCCCAAGAAAAGAAAGAGAAAAGACATATCGCTGATGTCCAGGGCCCTAAGCTGATGGAGGACATGCAATTAGAGAGAATGTCAATTAAAAGGCCTTGTGATTAACTGAAGGCTTGTTACAAACCACAATTGACACTACACAGTGCTCAAACTAGTTGGAAGAGGATTCCCTGTATCAAAGTTCACTGTAAACCAACTATATTAGACTTGACAGTTAATTTCCCAGGTTAAAAAAAAAAAACAAACAAAACCAAAAATCCAAACAAAATACCTAACACCATGCCCACCCACCCCCCACCAAATTAAAAAAAAAAAACCCAAACCCTTTTATTTAAAGACACCCCTGAGGGAAGGTGCAGGAAACTTTCTGTGCAGAAGCCTGTTTGCAATGGTAAAGCCACTTGGCTATCGCCTGCTTTCCTCACCCCACCTCTGATCTTGTTCTATTCCCCTCCTCTTCCAGAGGAAGATGTCAGCTGGATGATACGGAGCCTCTAGGAAGTTACAAAAAGCATGGAGTACAGAGCTGAAAGGGTTACTGACTTTGCACTCAATAGGTCTGCGTCCTTTCACAATAAGCCAGTTAAATCCTTTCATTCTCAGTTCTCTGCATTTATACAGAGGATTTTTTTTCTTAAACAAGAATCTTTAGATGACTTTAATTATATCTTGCCTGCAGAAGCATCAGACAGAAATAAGGCCCTGAGAGTTTTAATTTTTCAAGCAGACATGTTATCACTTTTTAGTACATTTGAAAGTATTCCCAGATTTTACAAAGAATGATAAAACTAAGTATAAGACGCTTTTCCCAAAAAAGTTCTTAAAAATTAACGTAGACTATCTTATAGTTAAATACAGTTCAAAAGAGATAGCTGCAGCTAAAGCAAAGCCTCTTGAAGAAACAAGGCCATTAGATCACTACATCTAACAATTGTCAATGAAAATCTTAAATGAAAACTGAAGTGTCAAGGCAGGATTCGAGATCATGATAAATACCAGTAATAAGCAAAAAGCCATACTGCTCTGTACAGAGCTGTGCAGAAGGCATTTTCCTGAAGCAAATGGATCCTGTTGCTCCTCGAGTAAGATACTACTTACTGTGATTGTAAAAGTGCTCCAGAGATCTGGTTGCAAGTATTATATGCTCCTCTGTACTCTACTGCTGTTACAACTACTGCGAAAGAAGCGCTTCCCCAACTTGGGTCACAATTAGCAGATTCAGTAACTAAACTCTGTTACACTGCTCTTACTCTACAATATATGTTCATTCCTCAATGAACAACTCTACTTGAGAAGCAACTGAACTAAGTGAAACATATGGAAGGGAACAGGCAGAATTACTCCGTCAAACTGTGAAAATACAGTATCACTCTTAGAGACACTTTGTGACTTTCAAGAGCACCCCTATTTAGAGGTAATGGCTATGTCTAAGCTGTACAGGAAGAATAAGCTCAGCAATTAATGTAGGTGTATTAAATTTGATCACCTACTTGTTCTCCCCCTGTACCACATGCTACTGACCTGTCTTTAAGCTTCTCCTCTGGATCATGCTGGAACTCACAGATTTCATGCACCTCCCTGAAGTCTGGGCTGCAATACACATTCAGCCCGATCCAGAATCCATGCAATAGTGAGAGCTCATGCTTGCGCAGTGACCGTCCCACTTTGGAGAGCTGTTAGCATGGCCTAACTTCTCACCAACATACTTATCTATAAACAAGATGAAGATTGACAGGAGGACCAGGACACAAGAGGCAAAGAACCTCTCAAGGCACATACACGCACTGCAATTGTGCTTCTAAACCCATCAGAAGTATCAATAAAAGGATCTGGGACGTGCAAAAGTCACGTATTTATCTCCTTTGCAAACGTTGGTCTAAAAACAATGATGAAAACCGTAACAACGAGATATGCTGAGGTCAGCAGCATATCCTAGCAGGGGATGAAAGATGATTCCTTTTCAGGGATGCAGAATGTTCTTCTGGCAGACTCCTCACCATACATCATACCGTCCTGGTATACCAAAGTGACTCAAACTACTCTACCATTACAGCTCCAAATCAGAAGAGCAGAATTTTGTGCTAAACAAGTAACAGAAGTGTCTTTTTAGCCTCTGTGTTAAGAGCAAGGATTAGTTTATAATGCCTTGTTCTGTCTGACTCTTCCTAAACTTCGGAATATATTGGCTAAATTCAAATAACTTGGGCAGAAGATCCCATCTCTGTAGTAAAGTTCACTCAAATTTCACTGAACTAAGATGGCAGGCAGAGATGTTCCAAGGGGCCCTGAGAAGCGAAAAGCTGCAGGGTAAATTCAGGTTTTGGACAAATAACCCACAGGAGAGTGACCCAGGTACAAACGAGTGGTTTGACCACAGTGGAAATTACATTGCAGCAGATGGCTGGCTCATGTGGTCTGTGCTAAAGCTCCTATTCAACCAAAGTAATAGATCCAGTAACCTTTGTATGTGAACAGTCTACAGCCTTTCTACCTTTGGCCAACAGCTGGCCTGTGCTGGGTCTTCTCTCCTGCTGCTCTGAGTTTGTGCCTATACAAAACCGATGCTGCTGGGTGCTTTTGCTGGTCTTTGCAAAATGATGATTTGGGTTTAGAGAAAGGCTTCTTGAGTTTTCTCAGCTCCATTATCTGCTCACTCAATACAATGAAGTATAATGTTCTCCATAGTAAATTCAAGAAAAGTGTTTAAAAATCTTAATTAAAAAACAGGAAGGAGAGTCCCATTCCATAAATAAATTGCTTCACAAGATAACTGTTTCAAAACATCTGATGCATATTGTATACAATAACAAACACCTTGGCTCCCTCTGTTTCCTGACTTTCAAAATACCCACTTGAATAAAATCTTTATAGTGCAGATTATTTGTCTTAACATTAAGGAATTTGCAACATGGTAAGAACATGCCCTAGCCTTTCATTCCTGCAAATAAAAGGTCCGATCTCACCTTAGTTTGACTTCACAGGAGCTGACTCCTGATTATTGGCACTCAAAGGTGTCCCTGATCCACGATCATTTCAGTTGCAGTCAGACTTTCAACTGCCTTGTGCAAATTTACACTGAGCATCCGATGACGTAAAAAGACAAAGGGAAAAAAAAAACCCAACGAGTCACAAGAGGTCAAAGATTGAAGAACATGCAATATTATTTGGGGTCATGACAGAACTATGACAACTGAGCAAAAGAGGAGCTTACCTGATGCCTGCACACACTGAAATTGCAACACGCTTTAGGAGCACAGACAAAAGTAGAAATCCATATACATGGCCGTATTTTATTTAAATGTGTTTCAGCTGGAAAGTTGGAAAGATCTAGGGTGGTATTAAAGAAAGAAATCAGTAGTGTAATTAGACGTTTCCGGACTATTCACAAAGTCTCATTTCCCCTGAACACAGCAGGAATGGAGCATCACCAGTCTGCTTTGATGCTTGTCTTCCCAACAAATTTTTAGTGCAGCATTTGGCAAAGACAAGCTTCCACAGAACAATGCAGGAAGTCATCTCATATAGATGGGCACGCACAACCACCACAATTTCTTCAGCCATGCAGGGGTCACCAAATGTTCAACTGTTTTTTACAACCATCTTGAAAGAAAGGAGTGGTAGATTCTGTTTATGACATACATTCTACATAATATATTCTTTTCCTTTGTACAAAATTATTCTTAATACAAAATTAAACCCCAGAAAGGTTAGGGAGGACTAGTATGGACTGACTACTCAGCTTCTGAAGTTATAAAATGAAATACAAAATACTTATGACCTTGGTGGCGAGCAGGAAGAAATAAAAGGGTAGCAATACTAAAAGATCAGTTATAAAATCATGAGTTTGTTCAAAGACAAATAAAATTTAAGCAAAGACTGTATTGTCATTTTGGACTCTCATGCAACAACCTGCTGTGCCCTGTCACAGAACTGCTTAGGAGAAGACCTAACCAAAGTCAGGACTCTAAAGTGCCAGAAGGTCAACACCAAACATTCTTTAAGAACTGTCATCCCTCTGTAACACAAAAAGAAGCTTAAGAAACGTTAAACAAGACCTAGCACACTAACGGGCCTGCTACACAAGGTGGGAGCAGATGAGAAAGTTTCATCTGTGTTGCTAAATCAAGACATCAGTAAGCTTTAAGTACCTTCCGCCACTGTTTCTGTTGCTTAATCTCACACCTCAGGTACACTGGCACCAATTAATTCAGGGAGCACCAGCAGGGTATTCCATACTAACATACCAGGGAGTGAAATGAAACACGGCAGTGCTTGATGTGGGATATCAGAGAGGTAAAAGCGGGCTTCTATACTAGCACAGAGACACCAGCACTGATTTTAAACCATCTTACATATTGGGTGAATGCAAAACATTACGACACCGGTTTAGGCTAAGCCTACAGTACAGGCTGTTTCTTCATTAGGCACTATGGCAAAGAACATTTTTTTCTCTATCTCTATTTATATAAACAGGTTTTATTCCTAGCATAGCTTGAAGCTTAATTGTCCTATGCGTTAAATGGGTTACCTGCCCAATGTAACACCAAACAACAGAAAAGGTTGAGAGAGGTACATATATTCAATGCCTATCGCTAACCCCTGTGAAGACATAGGACCCCTGCCCAAAGAACACAGCAATTTCCTTCATGCATCAGGTGGAGATTTACTCAATTCCTAAAGCATATGAAAGCAGAAGGGGTATACAGTAAATATTTTCCCATTCCTACGGTCTCCTGAGCGAAGACCAGGCTCACGTTGCTTGTAATAAATTGGCAAGAGCTGGCAACACTAGAAACAGCGCATGAGGAGCTTGAGAAGGAATTTGAAACGATGCAGGGTCTGATTAATGGGCTAGAAAAAGAATTTTAGCTGCTGAAGCTTGGAAAGATTGGAAGTATGATTTGGGAATTAGGGATATCAAAACAGAGGAGTTCAGAGTAATCAAGGAAGGACATAATTAGCATAGAAAGAGCACAGCTTTTAGCAACAGACAGAAGGGCACAGAAAAACGCTTGTTAACTCTAAGATGCATTCGCAAGTCTGAGATAAAACCCTGTTTTCCTCAGTGAATAATACCCTGAATCCCCTTTTAAAATTAAACCCTTCCATTCTACTATTTTAAAGAGAATACATGTGGGAAGTTATTTAGAGTGGATCGGGGCAGCCAGGTCCTTGCTCTTGATTGACTGCGAGTCAGAATGAGACACATTTTGGCACATAAAATGCTGGCAGAGTTCAGCCCACGCATGTGGAGACCAAGCATGTCTCCAGTCAGACCAGAAAGTTGCTTCTGTGCCTGTACTGGAAAGGTATGGGGACTCTGTCAAGGCAAGAAACACTTCAGGAGGAGACTGGCACCTCAGACAGAGGCAGGGATTACGGTTTTACAGGAGAGGAGGATGGTGTGAATGCCAGATCCCCTTTCACAGCTCTGTTGAAGGCCCCTCAACTTGTGAGCTGCTCCCAACGTAGACCCTTAATGCCACTGGAATTAAAGGATTCAGCATCAAGAAAACAATCCACTATTGACTCTTCTTGGAAAAATGATAATGATCTAGTCAATGTTACAGTCTGATCTATAATATACATTGGGGCAGTTTCAGTAAAACTATTAGGGCCTGAGTAAAAGTACAAACTTGTTCTTAAATTCTTTATTCTGCACTAGTGCTTCCCACTTTGCTGCATTAAGAGGGGCACCGTGATCCTCATGGAAGTTCAAGTGGGGCCTGCAAGCTTGAATAATGGGCTGGCCTCCATGTTGTACTACTTAAACCAGCTACTGTAATTCAAGTGTGATGGGGGAAATGGCAACCTGTTTCCTGATCTCATCTGAGGAAAGGAATGTAGGCACTGAAACACGCAGAGAGTCACTGGGACAGACAGAGGGAAAATGAGGCAGGGAGAAGGCAAAACTCAAGTTGGGGGAGAAGTGATTTTCAAAAAGAAAGCATAAACCCTTCCAGTGTTCACGCTCACCTACTTCTGTCACTACCTACATCTCTCAGCTTCGCCCAGTATAACTGTGAGAAGACCAACTGTACAAATGTCATATTCTGCATCTACTGCTATTGTACTGAGCTCACGCGCTGCCTGTCAGAGGTGTAAGTCCAGATGTCTGCTCAGTACAAGCCATGCAAAGGGAGATCCAATGACATGGTATTAAAGAGATTAGCTTCCAAATAAGAAAGCAAAGTGCTTAGTCAGAGCAGAATTCTCTCCTCCAAAGTTATTTACTGCCTTCTGGACTGGAAGCTTATTCATTATAAGGTCCACAGTGCTCACTCTTCCCCATCCATTCTCTACTCTTGGTCACCCTGCGGTTTGTAACACTTTGGAAAACTTTATGGGCATTCCTAAGTGGTTACAGATGTGTAAGGATGCACACTACAGGCCACTTCATCAAGAGGATGACATAACCCTGCATGCCAGCTTCTAAAGTAGCTCATTTAATACTGAACTCGGAGACACGATTGTCCGGGACTTGCTGTGTGCCTGTTGAGAGTGACGGGATTGTAACAGCAGCTGGCAGCGCTCTGTTCCAAGAAAGCTCACAGCATTATTCAGTCTTGAGTTCCCTCTTCCTCTGTGGAGCCATTTGATCCTTAATCTCTTCTATGGATTCTTAACCCTTTAGATGTACTTCTCCCCTCGACAAAGTTTTACACACACATCTTTATACCAAAATACGGGTGAAGACTATTAGCGAAATGTCACAGTTGCACGCTATTTTGAACACTACTTGTAAGTACTTGTCAACCGTGCATTTACATGAAGAACTGCCTAGCATGTATTTTATGAAATTATGTACAGAGAAATAGTATTTTAAAATCCATTGCACTGCTTTTCCTGAATCAGACTGTGTAACTGGAAAATGTTAGCACGATACCTGTGACCATGGACTACTAATACAACTAGTTCACTGTATCACAGTAGTATCTGCCATGTGCTTTCCACACAGAACAAGACACCACTACTGCTTAAAAAGGCTCAAAATCAACAGTTAGGAGACTGTCCATTACTCTGTCACTACTCTGCTGGGACACACTGGTCAGGACCTACTCTGCTTTCTCTCAGCAGTGCCTTGTATAATTACAACATAACTACAACTTGCTGGGTATGATCAGCTTTTCCCATAGGAACAGAGATTGTAAGACACTAACCATGATAGCTTGGGACAAGACATGGCTTCTACAAAAAAAGATGATACCAGCATTGTCCAAATACAGAGTCAAAAAGCCAGTGGTTTGAGAATTCGTCAAAAAGGTGCCAGCCTGTGATAAGGAGATAGAGGAACTGGACTGAAGACAGTCCTAGTCGAAGAGAGGTGGAAGCTGCACAAAGGGTTACCAACATTACAGTGACTAAAGAAATAGCAGGAAAAAAGGATGCGGGGGAGGATTTTGTGAGGCAGGTAGGAAAACCAGTGTGATTTGCTAGATGTCAGAGGAAACTAATAGCTTACTGAGTAGAAGGTGAATGAACGCAAGAGTTTGAGATGCAGCAAATTATGTGGGTTTTTTTGCAGGGCGCGACTGCTGGAAGAAGCAGAAGTGAACAATCCTGATGCTGCTGATAGCAGAAAAGGAAATAGCATGTCTACACCAGATCTTGATTTCTCCTTCCCTTAAAGATCTTGCAAAAAGTGGCAGGGAATACACGGAAATCAACACTGGCAAATGGATAGACAACAGAGGGATGGGAAAATAGCTGTAAATTGAAGCAGTTGTTCAAGGCTGGGAAATGTCACAGCCAGGGAAAAAAATGACCCTGAACTAGGCACAGGTGAAGTTCCTGTACAGGAGGAGTATTATACAGCTAACGTACAGTATTTCAATACTGTCATTAAAACATTGCATATATATTTCTTAAATAGCAACATTATTCATCACAAGGGTTTCTTTTTAACCACCTGATCACTGGTATACAGCCCCTTGTAATTCTCACCCCACTATTTTTGTCTATTTACTTGGTTCCCACTATCAGAAAACCCAATAAATCTTTATCGAGTTAGACTTACATATGAACACATCTCTTCTCCAAGGAACACATTTTAATTATTTAGATGGCAGCTCTGTACTGCATCATTTCTTTGATTTCAGGGGATGATGCGGTGGGCTAGAAAGCTAATTTAGATGGACTTAAAATTACCACATTTCCACAATTATCCTATGCTCTGGTATCCAGTTTGGCATATTTGGTGTGTATGAAGTGTTTCCGTATTCCCTCACCCCCCCCCCCCCTCAAAATTTCAAGGAATATATCACATCCTCTTGCACACAGCACAGTAAGTAGCACTATCAAACATGACACATACTCAAGGGATGAAAGAAATTACACAGCACTGCAAGCTATTGTTTGAAGGCAAATATGCAATTATAGTAGCAGTCATATTGTAAAGCACATGCACAACAGCAGAATTAAAGTCACGTTAAAAGCCACCCAAGCCTTACAGGGACACTGCTCAAGTCCACAGCAAGATTCTATAGGAAAGCTCACAGCCATTTGGGATCTTTTCACTGTAAGAATTCAATGATAGATGTAAGTTACCACAGAGGGGGAAATCCCCAGCTTTCCAGTGAGAGGCAGAGAAAGGTCACAACCTATTAGTCTATAAAATCACATCAATAGTTACTTTAACATACTAATATTCCTATCCTTGCAGCCTTCCACCCTCAGGCTCCAACAATAAAAGCATCCACCTTCCCCGACAGAAATGAAAACTATTCTTAACGGAATTAATTAGACTAAAAAATCCCCTATCAAGTGTTTTAAATAGCATATCTGATAACACTGTGTGGTACAAAACATATAATGGCCCATGCGTAAGATCAGAATCTCTTTCTTCTCCATTGCTATAAACTTCAGCTTCTTGCTTTATGACCTTAAGACAGATTTCAAACCCATCACTGGCTCAAGGCTAAAAAAGTCACTTAATTTAAGATGCTGGCCATTATAGATTGGAAGGAGGAAGTTCCACATTTGGAAAAAAAAAATTGCACAGAGGAAACCTCTTTGCTTTGGAATGCTAAATCCTAAGAGCAGTGCAGGTGTGGCAAAAGGTCACTGTGATGACCACAGCTGAGCAATGCAGCCACACTTTAGACTATCAAATTGATTTTTCAGCTTAAGACAGCACTGGCTGCTTTTTACGCTTCATAGCTGAGTTCTGGCACAGATGTTTAGAACTTTCCAAACTGTTTAACAGATTACACAAATGGCCAGCAGTAGCTAAGCAGGGAGAAAGGGCTCTAACTCAGTTATATAGTCTACTGTGATAAATTCCCTTTCAGTGAGGCTGTGACTCCTGTCCTAGTTGACTCCCTTCGGACGAAAAAGATAAATGGAAGAAATCAAATATAAAGCATAGAACTCGCTGAAATGACTCTTCAGGGCCTTCCCTGCAGTGTTGGCACTCAAAGCTGTACCTGGGCTCCAGTAAGTCTTTAGCCGCAGCAACACTAATTAATTGAGGGCACTTTGGAAAATGCCCTTCAATCCCCTGCTGTGACTGCTGGACTGCTGACAAAATTTCTCCCTTGAGTCCCTTCTGCTCTTTTGAAGCCCTCCTGGAATATGCACCGTGCAGTCTGGGGCAAGTGAGCAGCTTTTCACCGGATGGGACCTTCCTTGAGGTGGTTAATGGAACAGGTGCTGGGGGCCCGAGGAAGGAGAAGCAGGACCACGGCTGCCGGCCCCACGCAACCCAGGGGCCCTGCAAGGAGCCAGCTGAAGAGAAAAGTAGTCCAACTTGAAGCTACAAAAGCTGCTCCTCAGCTGTCTCTGAGCAGACAGGGAGGAAAGAGTATAAATCCAAGGCATAAGAGAAATAAACAGAAAATCTTATCTACAAAAAGATGCTTGTGCATTAATAGAAATGATGTTTTGAAGCGCTGCATGCTTCTGAGCATGCACAGAAGGCAGTGTGGGCAGCAGCTGCTGTGAATTGGAATGAACGTGTCTGCGCCCCAGTGCACCTATGCGGGGACATACATCAGGAGGGTGCTGGCTGTGTGTGCCTGGGGCAGCAATGGGTGGAGAAGCTGGAGGGAAGCAAACAGGCCAGTGCTCTGCGCAGATTTTAAACACTGGAGATCTCTTGGTGTATCACCAGGGAAGCCCACAAGAGGCAGAACAGAAATCACAACTGATTTTATTCCAGCCAAAGCTAGCAGCAAGCAGAGACTTCCAGGGGACTTGCACACAGGTGTTCAGGCTCACTGTACTGAGACTGAGGAAAGACCCTTCCTTACAATGCTCTTGACAGGAGCAAAATGATTAAAATTCAAGTTTCCCAAGAACAGCAAAGCCAGCCAGAGGCTGCTGACCCAGAGGCAGCTATTGGAAAGATGGCAGGCGTGAGCAGATCACGCTGCTCTTCTACTGCTAAATCTGACATTAGACGATGTTTGAAGCTAGCAGTGTCAAGGGTGAGGTGGGCTGAAAGGGGCAAAAATCACACTATATGTAAACAATAGCTTAAGAAAAGGGTTACTATAAAATAACATACTAGAAATCTCAGTGGTTTACCCTGAGTTTTGACCACCACTGCTCAGGCAGATACTTTCCATACTAAAACAAACAGATTTATGACAAGCTTGTAATTAAACTGTCTGAAGGACCAGTAAACTTCTGCACACTGTTGTATTTATGCCACTTTCAACAAAATTAATGTGTTGACTGGGTCCATCCTTGTGTGACTGCTGGCCCGCCTTTTCCACAGTTCCCTGTTTTTATGACCTACATTTTCAAACATGCCTCAAGTGCTCCAAATTCAGTTGCATGAAAGTCTCTGGTCTGTTCATGTATTCTTCTCTCACAGAGCATTAAGAAAACCCAACAAACCTATGACATGTTTGTCAATGTATTTAATGCAGCTCTGCTACTGAGACACAGCTATTTAACAAGATAGCATCCAGTCCAGAATTTGAACAATTAACCTTTTTTCTGAAGCTCCCCGAGTGCTTCCTGGTTTATCATCAGCCATACGTAGGTGCCTGTACTACATCCAACCGAAGGAGATGGTGGTAAAGTCAGAGTACACACATATTTCAAAGAGCTATTTAAGAAACTCACTTTAAAATTTGGAAGTGCTACTCAAACTTTGTTACATTTAAAAAGTTACAATTAAATACATACACATCTTTGTATGGACTAATTTTTCTAATGCGTAAAGCAAAGAAGCTGCTCCAAACCCCAATGAATGTCTAAATGCTAAGCATTATTATTACTGCTAAATCAAGTTCTTCCATTTGCAGCTTTTGCTTTACAGTTTTGACCTTACTAGATCTCATTTTCACACAGGCTCCCTTGCCACCCCACTTTTAAGACATGTTCAGATATGCAAATATTTCAAGCCAATGGAATTGTGATAAAACCAAAATATGTGGAATAGGAGACCTACGCTGAAATCTGAAGTGCTTGGTAAAATATAACCAATTAATAGTTACCTCAGATACTGTTATTAAAATGTCCATCTGGCTGCCTTTAAAATTCAAACGGCTTTAGCTCTAGGTGATTAAAGTTCTAGATTAAAGTCAGCAAAACCAAGGATTCTTCATTGGTCAGGGACTGTTCACTTTTTTTTTTTGATGTAACACTGATATATCAAGCTCATATTCAAATAAGTTTCAGACAAATAGCAACTGCTACTACTAGAAAACAACAACTGAAAAATCCATCTGTCACTTGTTAACTGTTGCAAACTGCCCCTCTCCCATCCTCGGCTCTGCAGCACCCACTGTGGTGTCCGTCCTCTGAGTATTTTGGGGGGTGGGGAGGCAGGCAAATTCTAGGACCAGGGCTCCTATAAGCACTCATGGGGATCCAATGTCATGAGCAGGACCAAAGATTAAACTCCTCAGGACACAAGGCAGTTTACTTCACGTGGCCAGTACAGCTGACTTGCTGTACACAGCACAGTTAACACCCTCTACCTACAGACAACTGCTTCCGAAAACCCAGACCCAGGTTACCCTGAAGACACTGAACAGTGCAGCTACAATTCTCATGCTACATTTTGAGGCTGGACATTTGGAACGTGAATAATGCCATTAACCCAGGAGAATTAGGTAAGCCCCATGGTTTTTCAATGACTTAGTTTTTGTCTGCACTAATTTTACCTCCAAATCTGTACGTCTGAAACTCCACACTCTTCAAGTCTGTTTTGAGTGATTACGTCTTTTCAGTAAATCTTGGATTGTTCTTTCTCCCGGCTGCAGAGCTGTCTGCCTGCAATTTCTCAAAAGAGCGCCAGGATTTCATGTCCATTGGCCCCTGCATTCCTGCCAAAGCCCTGCAGAAATGAGAGCTGCTGCAGCTGCCAGGGTTTATTTACACACATTCCTGCCTCAAATTGAATTAATGAGCATAATTTAACTCAGGCAATGTCCTCCAGCTCTTGTTTCTCTTTGCCCCCCTCGACATTTCTTTCTCTCACACAACCCCTCTTGTAGTCTGTCTTAAAGCAGTGTCTAAAGCGATACTGGTGTAAAAAGTATTTGCAAATGCATTCTATCTACCATTTGAGCTGATAAACGCGTACGTATCTGCTTACAGTCTCCTTTATGGAAAGCCCAGGATCCCCTTAATGACTATGCAGAAGGTTAAGTGAATTTATTTGCTCTGTTCAATCCAAGTTTGTGAGTTTAGTAATGAGCTTCCACAGTTTAATCACTCGCAAAAGACCCAACCTTGGAAAAAGCTGCGATGCAACAGATGAGAGCAGCTGATGCTATGACATATCTACGGTTGTTAATGTTCACACACTATATTTAGCAAATCTTTTCTACGCAGGTCTCCAGCCCATTTCTGCCCTCAGAAATCTGAAATTCCGCATCTGCAGCATAAGGGGTTCCAACATGAACAAGCCCTGCGGTGCTGTACGGACACGTCACATACAGGAAGCTCCTCTGATGCCACTAACCAGCCCGATGCAGCGCTTCCCACGTGTTACGTCAGAGATAGAGCACAAAATATTTCCCCAAATATTCACACCCATGTGACTAAGGAAGCCCATTTTCCCCTCTATTATCACCCTGTACGGTGTGTGTGCCTCACGCGCTGTGTATATTACAGGAGGCTTGAAAGCCTTAGAACAAGAGCCATGTATTTCTGCTAGAAGAGTGTGGGAGAAAAGGAACTAAACCTTCTATGATAAATATATTTGCTACATCAGCACTTCACCAGCATCAAGGACAAGAACATTTCAGCAACACTTTAAACCCCTAGAGCCACAGGAAAAAGCAGATTGCTTGGAACACAGCAGTCTGGCTTTCTGGGAAGAGTATTCTCTTGTGAAGTTCCCACAACACCGTATCTATCCAGTTCGGCTGACTCAGAGGATTTTCCTTCCCCTAAACAAGACTAACAAGATCCTTCAGAATATTTCAATGAGAAATTGATGTATTTCAGGACTTGTGGTTGAAACCACAACAAATTCTATGGACCTGAGTTTGCAGCCCCTACAAATAGAAACTATTCAAGTAGTTCCAGTAAAAACAGTAGGATTGACTGTGAGAGACACAGCTACTCACCACAGTCACAGAACCGGCAGGCACTCTGGGATGGGAGGAGTTCAAAGGATCATCCCAGGATGAGCCTCTCCTGAAAAACTTTCTCCTGCTGAAGAACATAAGGTTGATTTTGAGGCGCATATCAATTCTCTTCTGCATGTACAACATCAGAAGGCAACACGTGCAAAACTGCTTGACACCCCATTGCAGAAAGTAGCTTAAAGCGTGAAGGCAGCAAACAACTGGGGGAGAGTGTGTGCGCATATGTGAATGCCCAAAACTGAAATTCTGAACTCTCAGGCAGAAGCCTGCTCTAGTTGCAACTGATACAGGCTGTTTGCAAATTTTGGTAACATTTGGACTAAACAGAAGTAGCATGTCCTGAATCCTCTGACTAATAGAGAAATATGAGATGTTACCCCCAATTACAAGGCTGATCATGTATTGTGCTTCTGCATATAGACTATTTAGATGAGGAAAACCAGGGACTTGGGGTTCCATTGCAAAACCAAGGGTCCATGAAAAAAGAGATTGTTTTGGGAAAAAATGGGGGAGTCTGTCTGGAAAGAAGGTGAAGATGCAGGAAGAGATCCTGGAAGTGGCCGAAGATCCCAGAGAACACGGACAGGCATAGAGATGAATGCCAGGAAATGGCCAGGGACCTTGATCACTAACACTTGTGGGTGGTCAACACTGCCAACAGTGGCACAGCAGGAACCAACCCAACTCTCTCTCCAGCCTTCCCAGGCCAGCAGTGACCTCCCTGCAGGGAAGTTGAGACCTAGGGAACATAACACCATGGCAGGAATGAGCAAGTGAGACAAATCAAGTAGGGTAAGAGTTCTGGTTCTGAAATAAACCCCAGTATCCAGATCCACTACAGGTTATCATTTACTTTTTCTTGCCCATGACAGCCAGCACTAGCCTAAATTTGAGTACTTGCAGACCACTTTCACTGGAAGATGATGCAGATTACATAGGGCTTTAAAACAACTTTGCTTGCTTATGCAGAAAAAACATGATGACACGCTTCTTTTCCTGACTACTAACATCAAAAGACCAGAACACACCTATTCTTCACAGTCCCAGCTCTAAATCCAACCAGTAGTTTCATTTAAAAGCCCCCATCCAGTCCCTTTTCCTGGCTATTTCCAACTTTTCATTATAATTCCATACCACTTAATAGTATTTTTCTCCCTTGGAAAACATTTTGGATTTTGTGGATGCCTTTCATACATCTTTTGGTCTGTGTGGAGATGTCAGTGGTTCAGGAGTTCGATTGCTCTTCACATATATTCTGAATGAACAGTAGTAGCAAGATCCATCAGCTCAATGAAATTTTGCCTAACCCCAAATGACAACAGCACTTCTTAAAAGCACCTAAGGAAAACGATTTGACAGAGCCTCATTTTTTGTTGCTCCCCTCCCCACCAGATATCTGTCTTGCTACTCCATATGCTCACTTCTCCCTCCTTCATTTTTTAAAATGTCTTTTTATGTTTATGTGTGATTTTATGGAAGTGCAATGAAAGTCAACTGTGTAACACTATCAAAGGAATCCACCGTCATTTCCTCTGACTTCTACAACATAAGTGGAGAAACTTCATTTGTATTTGGAAAGGCCTTCCCTGAATGCAGCTTCTGTTGAAGCAAAGCTTCAAGTGGTTACTTTTCATGCTTCTCTGAAATAGAAATAGCCTAAAAATATGCCTCTTTGGTACATCTCTCAAATTTTCTCAGAACCCCGTAACAAGAATATTTCTTCCATGTGTGAAAATTAAATGCCAAACGTTGGCTGTTCTACTGTATGTACATACGCTATTGGATAAAACACTGCAAGCAACAGCTTACATAGATACAGGAACCAGAGGACTAATAAAAGAAATAACACAATAAAACCCTTTAGATGTTTACTAAAACAGATGCTTACTCCAAAATACCACACAAGAGAAGTCCTTGCACAGGTGACGGTCATTTTTTGTAGAGTCTAAAATTACACTCTAACCGCATTATCTTCTCTTCTAGTCATTCACACATTTTTGCACACCTCTGCAATGGCAAGAAGTGAATCGAGTATGGCGTGATATGGTATGGAAACTCTGAAAGCCAATTTTTCTTCATTTGACCCTTTATATTCCTTGCCCTCTCTCCAATTAAGAATTCCATTCCCTCAGTATCCCCTTTGCTCAGTACTGGGTGCAGCCCATGGACTATTACAGGTGGAACTGAGGGCTGGAAGGTGTTCATCCTCTTCCTTCCCAGAAACCTTCTGAAAATGAGAAATGCTCTGAACACGTGATTTAAATCTAAATGAATGCATCACTTCAGAGAATGAGATGAAGGAAATAGGTTTGCATATAATATTGTTCTAGGTCATTTCTTTGGCATCTCCAAGTTATTGAACAGGGTAAGAAGTGGTAAAAAGTACCTTAGAGAACTGAGAAATGCTGTTTGGCAGCATGAATTTGGGCTGATTTATTGAAAACAAAAAAGCCATTTCAGGTCAATTACAACATTTATTCTACAGTTCAGCCACTGTACTGAATCTTCCTTCTCCTCCCCCAGCATTCTCCAAGAAGCACTACATGCTGTAGAGAAAAGACATTTATACTTACTCATCTCATGTGTGTGTGACAACATCGCTGTCCAAGCTTTCTTCTACTGTAGAGTCAGCAGGCCAATGCAGACATCAGATTGCCTTCAGTCATATACCAGAAAAGGGAGATGCGTCCCCATGTGCAAGATGAAGCCCTGCAAGATGCTTGGCAAGTGACTGCAGTTCTTAATGGTGGAAGAAACTCGTTTCCCAACATCGAGCTACTGAGAGGTGCCACTCTTGGGTTTTATGCTACAGAGACCAATGGTGGTACATCTAATCACAAGTGGCTCCTTCACACTTTAGGCCTTAAGTCATGGACAACATCTGTATTTATTCTGCTTATTCATTACCTGCTCTAGGTGACTCTGCTCTGGCAGGGGGGTTGGACTAGATGATCTCCAGAGGTCCCTTCCAACCCTGCCATTCTGTGATTCTCTGTCCTTGTTTCCTATCAATCCTATTGAACCATGTACTACTCTAAAGAAAATACAGCTCTCTGGAAGTTTAAGCGTGTATCTGCTTAGCACCACTGTTGTAACACACTTATTCTTTTCCACAGTCTCCTTCCTATGCCTTCTGACAAGGTTATGGTATAGAAATACCAGCTCAAGTAACACACATACCCAAATGAGAAATCACACCCTACGAGCCAAATAGGTGCAGTTCGACTTCCCACACAGACACTCAAAGGCACTCTGAAAGTTTACAGTATTCAGATTAGAATTGCTTTTTGTTGTCCATGTCCCCTGACAGGGAAGCAGCACAGGATACCATCATTGCCACCAGCTGCTGAATTAACAGGAACGCCATAGGGGATGGACTGCACCGGCTGACCCATGGCAGCAGGCAGGGTACTTGAGGGGGCTGTGCTCCTTCCAGCCTCATGACTCCTGAAGCCTGTGTACCCACGTTTGCCTTAAAACAATATAAGAGAGATCATTTCCACCCCTCAGGGCTTTTTGGATCAAGTTTTGACATAACACAATTGGGTAAAAATGATCTCATGAAACGTATACTGTAGGGAGGAAAGGGAATAAAGGTATGTTTTAAATTGATCTGGAAATATTTTCCCATATGAAATAGTTATGCTTTTCTCTTACAAAAACGCAATCCATCCAGCATAGGAAAGAAACAGTGGAATGGTGCAGAAATGCATCTAAACAAACAATCCCCCACAAGCAAAACCCCTTTATAATATGTAAATTCAAATAAAAACATAACATGACCCTCCTGTCCCCAGGGAATGAAGGGAAAAACAACATCCCAACCAGACACCAAATATCTGCTATCTGGGCTTTCCTGCATCCATCAGAAAACAAAGCAACTTGAGTGTGACCAAAGCAAGCTATAAAACCACTAATTCCAACTCACAGTCACCTCCTGCCCTCTGGAATAGAACCCATCTGCTGCTCCTCTTATTTTCTAAAGGAGCCACAGCTTCATTGCTATGAGCTTAAATGCTCTTTAAAAAAAAAAACCAAAACACCTTACATACACAATGACCCTACCACCTTCCTTCCTCTGTGTCCTACAGATGATAGGAACAACATATTGATCTCTCTACTTTCACGTCCTCCCTCCCGTGCCCATCCTCATCATGCCAGACCATTTAAGCAATAAACTCCGTGTAGGAATAGGATATTGCTCAATGTCTTCATGCTGCCTGGAAATGCGGCTGGTTCCCATGTATGACAACCAGAGAGGGGAGCGCGGATAGTGAACACATGCAGAGGCAGACTCAGATCTCTCTGCTATGAAGCCTCTTTGCATTGCCCTCCAGCCCACCCCACCCACCCCCCCTGTAGCACACTCACCCTACAAAGCTGATCTGCAAAAGATGCCACAGAGGCTGAGCGCTTCGCAAGAGGCACAAAAACTGTTCGGCTACGCTCCAGTTATACAGAGATGCCACAAACCCTTGTTATGCATGACAAACCCATACTGCCAAGCTGTTTGGTTTTCCTCCCCAAGTTTCTAATGCAGAACACAGCCTGCATCAGAAATGCTCTGATCCGATATGGCAAGCCATACGTTCTTGGTTTGTCCTTGCTCATCAGCGTGGCTCAAAACACAGGCTTTTTTTTGTAGACATGAGTATTAGTACACACTGCCTCTGGTACAATACAGTAGCTGCTTTTCTAAACTTAAAGCCAGATGTTCCTAATTAAGAAAACATTGAATAGGATATCTTCCAAATATCTTCCCATGAGCATGCAATGAGGCTTCGCTACTTTTAAATATATGAAAAAGCGATCTGGGGAAATTTTGAAGGACATTGAGCAACCCTGGACTTCAAATGGAAAAAAGATTTGATTTTTGAAGCACAGTCCATTACCATGGAGCAGGGTAAGTCTATCCTGAGTGAAGGAGTTTGTTCTTGGACATGACTATACCACACTCCAAAACCAATAAATCTGGATAATCTGCCGATTATGCAGAAGTGTAAGTGTTCTGCGTGCACACTGCATTTCTGTTTAAGCTACTGAGCAGTATTTAAACTCGTTAAGGCTATCTGATCTCCAAACGTAGGTCAGAGGGCACAGCAAGTGTCCAGGTTACACTGCAACACTGGAGGAAAGCCAGCTGACACCCTGCGTACCATCTGTACAACCTGCAGGTAACCATCTCCACTCACCTTTCCTATTGCTCCCCCATCCGACAGACTCGCCTGTTACCCACAGTTCTTCTGCAGGGCAGGAATAAAGACCAAAGCAAAGGTGGGCACATGAAGACTTCAGAGATGTCTGGAGGCCAGCTGACTGCCTTGCTCTACAATGCCAGTTTCCAAACCAGAACAAGTTTTTATGCTCATGGTTTAATTCTTTTTTCACATGGCTCTATGTAGGAAGTGCCAGTACAGTACTGGCCGCAGCTGCATATACAGTCCTACTTTAAAGCCTTTACGAAATACTTCCAAAGGGAAATAAGTTTGGGACATCTTTAAGAAATACTTAGGACAGAGTCATTGCAAAGTTGCCAAATAGATAAATTGGCATGTTTTGGGGGGTTAGCCTCCAGAAAATAAGGATGTTTAATCTAACAGTTTCACATTGAGAAGTTATTAAAATATTTATATTAACTTATCTCAATTTTTTTTTAAATCTTTTTAGTGCATAATATAGAACACCACAACACCAGGGATCAAGAAGTGACACATTCATTTCTGAAAGCCATGTGTGGATCATAAAATCAACAAACCCACTCCCCTTCAACAGATGCTTAAAAAGATATGCATGCTTCATTAGTTTAATTCGTCTGCTCAGAGCCTAGTCCAAAACAGCAGAAAAAGTTCCAAAACCACATCAAATGCCATGGAGACCGCTGTGCATAATAATAAAAACAAACATGATCAGCAGGCATTAAGGACCTCAATCTGCAGGCAAAGTCTGATTTCTGCTTAACAGCTGGATGAGGCATTTCCACCGACCAAAACATTGACACCACAACTTAATGTGCAACCAATTGCAGACAAACAAATCACAATCAGAACAGCCAATTTTCTAACTAGCACCAAACTGCAGAAATATGAGAAGCCAGAAAGAACAACAACCAGGACCTCTGGAAAAAGATTCAAATGTAGAGAGAAAAGCAAAAATATTCCGGAAAACATGAAAGTGTACATCAAGCTGTCAGTATTTCACTGTGGATTTGCAAGAGCAGTAATGTGAAACCTCTTTATTATGTTACAATAATGATTATTATCTTGCCTCTGGGATTTTTTGGTTATTGTTTTGTGTTGTTTCCAAGCCTTCCAAAACCATGCAGGTTTCTCACACACTTCAGTAACAACCGGATCGGCAAGATTTAAGAGAAACTTCAGACCAGAGGCCAGCTACTAAACTGACCATGCAACAACCAGAGTCCATCAGATCCTCTAGATCATCTCCCGCCCTCAAAAGCCAAGGACCTAGTAAAACAGCTAAGGTGAACCTGTCTTGCTAATGGCATACACAGAGAACAACAGAAAGCTTTGCTAAAAGAGGGAGGGATGTTTTCTTGACAAACCATTAATGCGAGTAAGTCTGGCTACTGTCACATTACATGGATCAACCAGGGATCTTGATTACTGGGATCTTTTAAAAACCATCCTTAATCCAGGAGAAGTTGATGCACGGCTTCCTTAAAGACTTTAAGTACGCAGACAAATAACCTAGCAAGAGTTTGACAGTTTATCGGGGGGGGGGGGGGGTGGGGTGGTGGTGGTGGAATCTTC
This sequence comes from Rynchops niger, assembly GCA_013400035.1. Lineage (NCBI taxonomy): Eukaryota > Metazoa > Chordata > Aves > Charadriiformes > Laridae > Rynchops > Rynchops niger. Next base: position 168,879 of record VXBH01008985.1, read on the forward strand.
TGTCAAGGGTGTGCACAGCACTAGGAAACAAAAAGCCAGCCTGCCATGAGAGCTGTGAAAGCGTAAGAGCGGCTCTTACATGTAACTGTTTCCACTGTGCAAAAGCAGAGCTGGTAGTACAACAATTATTTGGATTGTGATTTTGATGAATCTCCTCTCAACTGCAGTTGTACAAAAGTAACTGGGAAGTGCAGCATCTCTGATTTCAATACCTTCAGCCATGAGGAAGCTGGAGGCCTCAGATGAGAAAGGGCTTCCTAATGCCATCGTGAGATCAACTTAATGGGTTCCAAACTCAAAATGATTCTTAAACCCCAGTTCTGAGATATGACCACATACACCACAAAGCAAAAGTGCAAAACTCTAGAAATCACTAACCTGTATTTTGGATTAACCACAATGTATGATCTCTCAAAACCAGATTAACCACCCAATTCTTTTACACTCTCTCCTCCAAGCTGAAAAAATGAGACTTATACCAATCTTTCTAAAGGCATTTCCTTAATGGTAACAACAACTAATGAGGCAGAGACAAAACACAAAACTTACATTAAGGGAAACAGATTTTAAAAAAGAATAAGTCACAGCTCAACAGTAGTCCTTTCTTCATCCACACCTAATAACAGATGCTTCAGAGGGGTGATGGGAACACCCCTTCCATGTCACCCCCACCCTCCCTCTCTGTCACTCCCACTCTCCTGCTAAAAACAGTGTTTTAACTTGGGGTGGGGAAAGAAAATACCCATTGTTCTTCATCTTGGATGGTATCTGGATTAAGACTCAAAGCATGATTACTTTCACACACATATATAACATCATCTTGTATACATACATATGCTCTCAGGTACAGGTATCTAGGAATGTGCATGGGTGGGAATACCTGCACACAGGCTTTGATCCTATACAGTGTCATTTTATTCCCATAAATGTGAAGTAGGCTACATTCCTATGAAGAAATCTGTACAAGAAAAGCAGCATTTCACTCACACCACCTGTATGGCACATGCAAGAAATGGCACAAATGTTATTGCTCCCTGTTCCCTTTGGGGAACCCAATCCCCATCCCCCAGGCAAACAGAACACCCAAGACTGCATGAGGGCAGGGCTATGGCTAAGGTGCTGGTCAACAAAACACTACTGGGTTATGAGCCACAAGCCCCAAAAGTTCAGGAAAAGGATAATTAAAAAGGCACATCCTTAGAGCAGCATATTTCTCTACCACCTCTTAATTAACGAGTATCAAAGTGGGTAGCTCTTTCTAAAAACAGAGGCATCTACTTGTTTCCAACAGTCTGTGGTGGTAAGGCATAAGTACTAGAAGGTGGGAAAGGATTTACACATTGTACAAAACGCTGTCATCTGGAAGCACTAGTTCAAAAAGGAGTCAGCTCCCATACTAGTATCCTGGCAAGACAGAAAAATAGGCACTGACTTCTCAGTGTCACTATTCTCTGCAAATACAAAAAGAACTTCTCTTAAAAAACATACAAATATTCAGGAAAGCAAAGAAAGCTATCATAAGGCTTCCTTGGTCTTATAATATTGCTTCTGATACTATTAACAGAAAATATTATTTGTGTGACTGAAAAGGTTCCCCCAGACCAGGCAGAGAATTTACCTCCAAAGTACCAGATGTCATACTATTGGAAAACTTCTATTATCAACTATTGAGATTTTTATCACAGCTTTGTCTTATTACGTTACATGCATTCTATTATGAATACCATAGTGGAAACAGAAGAAATACGTTGACTCTTTGACAGCAGAGAATAACCAAGATGCTTCCCTTTGCCCTCAAGGAGGAAAAAAATGGTATTATTTTCCCTACGAGAATGCTCAAGATATAACGGGCAAGAGAAAGCAGTACTTAGTGGAAATGGTTTAATAAATCCCAGAAACAAAGCATCTTTTCACATACTTGAAAGTCTGCAAGGCTCCATGCTGACGTTTGATGAACGGATGGAATAAACTCTTTTGCACCTCCTATGCCTTCTACTGATGGCACAAAGTCCTGGCTGGCACAGATGCTAGATGAGTATTAGTGTCAAAAACATCTCCCTTCAAGTGTCACTGGATTTGCATAGTGTGAAGATCTAAAATATTCTGGGCTTCAGATTATTTGAAGACAAACACACCAGCAAGATTTTAAACCAAAACAAAGTAAGCTTTTCACCGTCTCATTTCGGTTTTAAGATACCTTGATTACTTGTAAATGCAGAAAAGGAGATAGCAGGAGTAAAGAAATAGCTTAAATCTGGGAAGTAGCAAGGCAATTCACTTTACTGACTAGAGCTTAGCACCACCCCAGCTTATTTCACCGTAAGCTGGTTTTATGACAGTAAGTGACTTTGTGTAAGTTAATCCAAGTGATGGGCAAGTTCCCTTTAGCTTGGTAGCTTTCTTTGATTTTACGAAAGGATGAAGGAAACAAAAAAATCCACTCTCTTCCACTGCTGCTCCTTCTCTCAAAAATACAAGAAAATTGTGATAGAATGGTATTGTTACACACACACTCTGAAAGCCATACAACAGACTACTTCTGAATACTTGTATTCAAAAAGTGACTTTCTAAAATGATGAACAATCCTTAATGTCTTTGATTAAGGATTACTGGCCCAGGGACACAGCTCCACAAGTACTGGATAGAGACTTAAAGTAAATGTGTTCTCCATAAAAAAAAGTACATTAGATTATTTTCATGTCAGCAAGATATTAGTATCACTTCTCAAGTCATGATGTCAGAAAACCAGAGCATAAAACCAAAGTTTAAATAGAAACACTTTACAAAAACATAGTCAAGCAAAACCAAGACCTTATTAACATGAAGCTTTTGTTTGGAGACCTGTGGTTTATGTCAGCACAAATGAATTTTGTTGCAGTTGCAATTAAAAAAAATGGGAGCTACGTTTAGAAACAAAAATGCAACACCAAGCTAAAGCTGATAGTCTGACCCTTTTGTATGAAGAACAGCTCACCTTATACCATTCATGTCAGCCTTAGAAAACACAAACCATGAAGTCTGCTGTGGAGGACAAGTAGTTCATAGCTCTGCACGATGCTCAAGTCAAATTTCTGCCTGATGTACGAAAGCATGAGTTAGAGCTACTGATGCTAGATGTACAAGATCATCATGAAATACTACCAGAGGAGTGGGGCTTTGTCTGTCAGTCACTTCCTTGCTGATCCCAGCCTGTTGGCTGTCACTCTCCTGTAAAAAAGCTGTCCATGAAAATCTACCATAGCCTCCACTATCCCCAGTGTTTTAGCACAACATAATAAAATATGTATTAGGTCAGAACAGTAGCAAAATCATGCCCGACTGCTCTTCTTCTGTACCAACATGACATTAACCTCAAAAAATCTCTAATTGGCTTGCCAACACTTAGCTGTTTTTATTATCATTATAGTATTGTAGTACTGTGTCCAGTTCTGGGCTCCCCAGTTCAAGAAGGACAGGGAACTGCTGGAGAGGGCGCAGCAGAGAGCTACCAAGATGATAAGGGGGCTGGAACACCTCTCTTATGAAGAAAGGCTGAGGGATTTGGGTCTCTTCAGTCTGGAAAAAAGACGGCTGAGGGGGGACACTTATAAATACTTAAAGGATGGGTATCAGGTGGACAGGGCCAGGCTCTTTTCAGTGGTGCCTGGGGACAAGAGGTAATGGGCACAAACTTGAGCATGGGAAGTTCCACCTAAACATGAGGAGGAACTTCTTTCCTTTGAGGGTGGCAGAGCACTGGCACAGGCTGCCCAGAGAGGTGGTGGAGGAGTCTCCGTCTCTGGAGACATTCAAAACCCGCCTGGACGCGTTCCTGTGCAACCTGCTCTGGGTGACCCTGCTCTGGCAGGGGGGGTTGGACTAGATGATCTCCAGAGGTCCCCTCCAACCCTATGATTCTATGATACAAGAGGATGACATGAGTTAAACATGCTAAGATTCTTTGTCAAAATTATCAGTTTGCTTTTCTTTCTGTATCATAAATAGCATATTTGCATGAAAGAAAATTCTAAACTTATTACAATATGCCTTTTCCTGCTCATTTTGACAGCAGTTCCACTTCTACAGAGTAACTTTTTACCATGCATTTATTAAGTCTTCCATTGTTCATGGTAACCCCCTATTTTAAATACGCACAAGGCTCTTGAGTGATTTTGACAGGCTCATGACTCAACCTTCTCACCACGGATTGAAATAATGACACCAAAGGGAAAATTTCGCCACCTGGAACTCAGCTGACACTGAAGGAACAAATCCAAAATTCCTCTAGTATTATAAAGGGACCAGTAACGTATCAGCTTCCCATCTGCTTCTGACCATGTTATCTTAGTCTCAAGTAAATTCTGGTTTGTTTTAAACGAACGCAGGAAAAAAGGAAAAATACAAAAGCAAAGCATATGGAAGAGAAAGAACCCTCGATTAAAAAAACAAAACAAAACCCCAAACCAAATAAACTAAATTTCTACCTGGCATTTTGTCAAATACACAAAGTCTTACTAGGAAAGCACTAAAGAAAGAGCCAGTGTCATTGCTATCTGAGTGAATGGAGAATTGTCATACAGTATCCATAGTGCATACAATCACGTATGAGGTCACTTTTGGGGGAGAAAAAGAGCTCTGCTAATGAGGAGATTAAGCTAAATGAATGCAAGGATTAAAAAAAAAAGTTAAAATGAAGTACAAGTGCTCTTACTAGAGCATAATTCCCTTCCAAGCATTGTGTGAGCGTTCAGGAAGCAGCAAGTGGCAGCGGGACACTGTGCTGAGCATCTTACCCTGCAGCCAAGCATTTGTACTGACCTGCCCCAGCATGTCCGGCGCAATAGGAAAGGTGGGCCAGATGGCCGAGTAGACACCGAAGAACACCAGCCAGAGCAGCATGCTTCCCCAGACGGCCAGGTGACTGAACTGTCAAGGAGCAAGGAAAGAAGGAGAGTCAACACAGGGCACTTCCTCTGTCCAAGCCTATACATATTTCTCTGTTCAGGTTCTGTCAGTCTCACTCAGGCCTGTCTACTGCGCTTGGTTTCAGGCCAGTAGCATGGGTTCTTTAAACATCATAAACCAGCCCTCCTCCTCTCTAATCTTTGCCTCACGACAGGGCAGGCAGATAGTCTTCTCAGCCAATCTGTCTTACTCGGAGCTCAAAAAACTCATCAGATTTTCCTTGGAACTCTGATTTCTCTCATCTAGCTCCTGCTTCCCGTCATGCACGTGCCAGGTTCAACACATATATCAAGGTAGAAGTTTTCAAAGGCTCAGGTTAAAGTTCACATGGACAAATCCCTTATGGCAAAGTGTATGCATACAAGCCACAGGCACCACTCACGCAGCTTTCACGGAGGAAGATTCAGTGCTGTGTAATACACTACAACAATCAACATCTACTGATCAGCTTTGGGTTTTTTTGTTTTAAAAGTGTCCTAAGCAATTTATAGATCTGCAATGCAGTTTACAAGTTCTTCAGTCTGCAGACTCACTATGAGTAAATAAAAGTACTATTAAAGTGACCAAGAACATGTCCAGCACAAGACTTTGTTTCAGTTGCATTAAAGAAAGTAATTTTTCCTAAACACCCAAACTATTTTGCTGTTCGGGACGATTTAAGCTGTTTTACTTTTACACTGTACTGGATGGAATCAGTAATTTCAGTTGTAACAAGCAACTGAGCTCATTATTGGCTCCAGCTTTTTTGGATGCCAGTGACTCCTGTGGCTGATGACTTTGGCTCCAACTCAGAGAATTACCTGCATAAATCTTAATTACTAATTACATTTGGGTTTAGGAACATGGGAATGAATTCACACACCGGTTGCTGTGGTGGACACAGTGTTTGTTTAGTTTTAAGCTTTACGTATTTTCTGTTTGATGATTGTGTTTGTTGACTTTTTGAACAGTGTGTCCGAGTATCATGTTCTGCCCTCTGTGAGGTAGACACAAGCTTCTAGAAAGAGAAGATTGCTCCTCCTCTGGAAGCACTGAGCACCCTCAGGAAGGAGAGCTTTCTCCAGCAGAGGCGGTGAAAACAAACAAGCAAGGAGTCTGCAACACCAGAGCAGACTGGCAGATAGTTGGGAGCAACTGGAGTCTGCCTTACAGTAGAAGCATTCATACGGCAAAACGTCAGAGGCAATGGAAAGAACACTCTTCCAGGCACTTTCAGAAAGCTGGATTTTTGTTCAACTCTAAAAGTTGCTGGGCTAATGAGCAGGACATCGAATAAGCCCCTTTCTAGAGTGACACAGCGGGCAGGAAGATGCGTTTTCAAATTTTGCTATTTACTCTGTTTCGCCCAGGACACCTGACCAGCAACTGCTTTATTTTTAATTCAGTTTTAAAGTCAATAAAGCTAAGACTGGAAGGACTTTTTTTAAATTTTTTTTTTGCACTTGGAGGAAAGGGGGGCTTTTATCCTTTCAGTCTACTGGCTTTTCTGAAAATTAGGGACAATTCATGTAAAGTTTCTGACTAAAATAAAGCCCTGCCACATTGAGCAACTGTAGTGCTTAGCTCCCCAAAGAACAAGTACTGCAAGGCTGCTGCAAGAATTCGTCTTTAAGAAAAGCCAGCCCCATGCAATGGCAGAAAGCACCAGCACTGCTTTCCCAAAAGGACACGACACCTTCTCCTGAGCCACAGCCCTCCCTCCAAACAAGTGGAGAAAAGGCTCAGGATAGCCTGGACTGACAAGCTGCAGACTCCTACAGACTTTATGATTAAAACAGTAAAGATAAAAGCAAGCAGGGAAACCAATTTAAGAAATACTCTTGTTTTGTAGGAGATGTATTTATGCTAGTGAAATGATTTTCTTTTGTTTCCCTTCTGTTCTTCTTTCCAAGTCTGCTGGTAGGACAGTTTGAGTTTTGCAACTCTTCACCTTGCCCTTTCCAGCTCAGCCAAAAACTACTCATGTTTATGTTGTCTTTATCTTCTTCTCATGGTTGTCCCAATCATCTCTTCATCTCAGGCTTGTAACCACATGAATTGCTTCTCTACCTTTAAAAGACCTGCTGCTTTCAGGAAGAGCCCTCCTTGCCCTGCTTGGAAATATTCTTTACACACTCACTCCACCAACCTTTGCATTGTTGATTCTCCTCTGATCTCTGTCATTTACCCGTGTAGAATTCATGTGCAAACCAGAAACAAGTCCCATCAGATGTGTTAAATGAATGACAGTCAGAAAAAAGAAAACAAGGCGCTCTGCCATAAACACTAGACACACTGTATGGCTATCTTGTGTGTAACTATTTACCCAAAATAGTTCACGTAGTGTGGTAAAACAGTGAAGAAAGCTGTAAGTGTTTGTGAAAGTCTACTGCAGTGTTACAGATAGGTAACAAGTAACATGAAGCTGCTCCACACAGCTCCAATGTGCTGCTTTTGTCATGCATCACGTTACCACTTTAACCAAAGCCTTTCTTTCCACACCACCTACTGGATATACCAGGCTCCCAAACACTTTGAATCTGCGTTATTTATTGAAAGCTTTCAGCTGAACTCATCATGTTCTCCAAAGTGGCAGTGCCCCTCTCACTCTCAAGAACAAATTGCATGTAACCAATCCACTTGATGATGGAGAAGGGGCTTAACTCAATGTTGTACATTTAATACTATTCAAGTAACCTAAAGATTTTGTGTGTTGATTCACTCACAGCTGAAACAATAATTGTAACCAACATCAGATTCCAAAGATGATGAGAGTCAGTGGTTCAAACAAAGGGACAGAAGTTAGAAGCGTATATAGAAAAAAGTTGATTCTAAACACAACTTTTCCGTGCATAACAATCATTTCTCTGTAAAATGCAAGTGTTCAAGAGCACAGAGATCTACTAAACATTATGTTATCTTTTAAAGTAAAATTTACAAAAGAGGGGATCATCATTACCCTTATGTGACTGAAAAGCCACCAATTACTCAGGGAAGGGGAAGGAGGAGGAAGCATCAAATAATTCACAACATAACAGGATTTAAACACGCTCACATGCCTCCAATGCAGACTTAGATATATCTCCTTCTAGTTCATGAGGGATTCATTTAAGTATTTTTGCATTTTAAAATATTGGTACACAACATGAAACTTATGCATAAGCAACAGCACTAAAAGAACAGGTTTTATTTTCAGATGAGGCAGAGAATATTAGCAGATACCTAATTATTAAATAGCCCGTATAGATAGCATTTAATCTTTACAGTTCAGAACATACATCAGCTCATTTGTCTTACTAATTTCTCTGTGAGGAAGGAAAGAAAACATTTTACAACTAAAAGAAGCAATGAGGTTAGGAGCACTAAGCCAAGCCCCTCCAAGAAACTGGTAAAATAAGAATATGAGAGTCCTCAAAACAGCTTGGTTTTGAGGGCAGAGTGTCCTAGTATGTCATGAAAACTAGATTTCTGTAAGGTGTCTCATCGGTGTGGAGAAAAAAAAGATAAATCAAAAGATTAGTATTTCAGTGGGACTGGGGGAAAGAAGGGGAGAGAAAGGTATTGAAGGTTCATCAACACAGGAACCCTCCTACCCCCTAAATTCTCTTAAGGTCACTGCCCTGCCAGGTTCTGACACCTACCAGTCAGAGCATACACTCACTGCAAGTAAATGACTCAAATCTAGGAATCAACATAACCATTTGACTAACATCCTTATTACACTAAGTTTCCAAACAAAAAAATCTCACCCAATGTGAAGTCACTAGTGCTTTCTACTAGCTTCAAAGACATTTTCAAAGCCCAGTTGTTTATCTGTGGGCAGACGCCTTTCATTCTCTATTGCATTAATTTTTGAAGGGGATACAGAGTACAAAGATTATGTTCTTGATCTATTTCCTTAAGCAATTACAGTAGTATGTTGATTTCATGCAAGTTTTTCTCCATTTTAAATATTTAGAGTTGTTGGCAACATACTTTTAGTGCTCTCTTCCCACTTCTGACAGGCTGTCCTTTTTCATCACACGTATCGTGTGATCTACGATTTCATTCTCCTCTCACATCCTGTAATTACGGAGCTTAGCAGTTTATCCTTAGGTGAGAGATCCAATTAAAACACTGAAGCTTCAAATGATTTTTAGGACTTCTTTTCTGTATTAATATTCATCAGGGAGAAAGGTGTGCTAATAAAATAAAAGATAACGAAAAGTACTTACTCTAGTCCACGCAGTTGTTTCCAAGCCAGCTTTCAGGCAAACAGTGACTACAACATACTGCAAGGAAAAACAAAAACAGTCAACTTTAGTACTAACACTCTCAGATTCAAAGGTGTTCATGGTCCAATCTCCCCTTTACACCTAAAAAGTTACTACCATTTAGGTACCAACCCAGGGCCTTGGCAGTGTGGGAGAGGGAAGGACAGAGCAGAAGATACTGTTAATGCATGTCTGAGAAAAAAAGAAATGAAAAAAGAAGGGGGAAAATCATGCATACAGCGTAAAGTTTGATTTTATTTTACTTGTACGCTCTCTTCTGGTTTACACCATTTTCTCAGTATAAAAAGAGCTATGAAGAAATTCTACCATTAAAAAATTGCTAGGATACACAGACTTACAGTGTAAACTATGTTTCCAACAAATAAATAGTCAATTCCCTGGCCATTTGTGAATACTGCATCTGAAAGAAAAACAAAAATTACCACATCATTTGTTATCAGTTTATCAACAAAACAGATGAAATTATAGAATGCTTCCAGGGCTGGCGCGTCTACCATTCCTCTGGGACATCTGCTCCAGCCTTGTTTAAAAAAAAAAAAGGGAGATTTTCAGGAGAAAGTAATTGGTCCCAATCTTGCTCTTTGGAACATCTGAAAACATGGTAATGCAAAAGTTTTGCTAAGCCAGGCCTTAGACGCGATGCTTGGATAGAGAGTATGTATATCCATAGTTGTAGCTGCGAGAAGCTGTCCTTGCAAAAGGGGAAGTGTTTGCCAGACCCTAATGTGTAATTTGCCTATAAGAGCTGAGGAATGTCATGTCAATTCTTCTGTCACTGCCTGTTCTGTACTACTAATTGACACCACTAACAAATCCCATTATTTGCTACGCCTGTGAAGAAAAAAAACCTGTAAAACACCTGCTGATTTGTGGTGACATAGAGCTGAATTAAGAAAAAATGCAAAAATTTCGTCTATGAAGGACACAGGTAACATCTAAAATACCTCACTGGAGGTTAATTCAGTAAGCGAGCGTCATTCAGTCTCCACTCACCCTTTCTCTAGTCAGTGTGCCACAAGGGTAAGTACATGTTAATCTCTCATTTGAAAGTGCCAACCTTGGCAACACTTCAAATATCTGTTCAGTCTTTTTTAGCCCTTGTTGAATAAAATCGGAACACCATGAAAGCACATTCGACAGCCACGCTAATGCCAAATGAACTCGTACTCACAGGAGCTTTCAAGCATTACTCAAGCATAGTAAGTATTGCTATTTTCACAGGTTTTAAGATAACCGCTAAAGAAATACACAAATAGCAGGGATGAAAAAGGCTTAAGATAAAACCTTGGACCTGTTCCTAAACACATACTGCCTAGCACACTGCTTCTACTATGAGGGTACTGTTTTGCTAGATTTATTTGCAAAACTGGATCTGACGTTCTTAAACTAGGCTCATCTACTTAGTTAACTACATTCCTATAACGTAGGTCTCTAAGATCAGTAAGCTTTTAAGTCTACAGAGAAGAGTCCCTGACACCCTGGCTTTTGTGGTGAAGACTCTGACCAGCTTATGGGTAAAAAGACTAAATATTTAGTCAGCGTGCAGTAACCCCAAGCTACTTGTTATGGTTTTCTTCTACAATGGCCACATGTGGTTGTCTCTCAAGAATTAACAGGTTGTGAATATTTTCCAGAAGTTGCTGGTTCTATATCCCTGCTTTCTTTTCTCTTTTGAACCCCAATTACTAAGGAACAGCAGCAGACAGACTGGTCATGAACACCGCAATAGCAGCTAAAGCCTGAGACAGCTTGGTTAGGAATTGATTTGGTTTCCAGCCAGTGGAATCTCTATCGGCCCAGCTCCTCCCCTGGTACTCTGGCTTCAGGCATTTACCACATCATTCACAAATACACATTAAGTTCTAACAGTCACTTTGCTCTCTCCCCTACTGTCAATGAAAAAAGTGAAGCGCATTAGAGAACTGAGCCTTCCATGTCCAATGAGCCCTGCTGATGCCAGAAGTCTCATTTTATTAAGAAAAAGGCATTCCTAAACACACATTGGTTTTGATAGATCTAGAACAAACTGACCTAATGACTCTGCCAGTATATTACTCTAGTGCAACATGACAGTGCATGTTTAAGCAATTGAATAATTTTTGGTGTAAGTCTCAATTTTTTTTAAAGTTACATTTTAATGCAGTAAGTTAATGCCTTTTTTTCCCAGTGATCTCCATGACCTTCCAACTTTTGGAGGCTAAGCGGTCCTTAAAGGAATGGTATTTCTGTTAATGAGAACAGCAGGATGCTCAGTGAACATTCATTTCTAAAACTATACAACTGTCCATTCATGGGCTATTTGCACTTCACATTCTAAGGAACTCAAGAGGTTAAAACGCATCCCAGAGTTAATGGCACATTTTTGTCTCTGGCACTGAAATCCCTTTTTCACTTGGAAATACAAAGAAACTTGAAAATTCAATATTCATTCCTCTTCGGAAAGCAAACTAAGCAACCTATTCAAAGGAACTCAAAGTTACCATCCGAGCGGATAAATATTCTAGTCTTACCATTTTAATTGTTGAAATTAAAAGTAGATTATCTATTTAGGAATTAGAAAAACATTTATGGAAGACTAACCCAAAAACTGTATTTTTCTTTAACTGTAACCGCTACAGACATCAGCCTGAAATTTCTGAAGCTAGATTTAAAGAGGGGTTATTTGAGATTAACAATTCTCATAAAAATAGTGAAACAGAACAACAAAACCCCTCAAATCAAAACAAAAACCTACCAACCATAAAAATCTCCCCCTCCCCCAAAATTGAACCGAGCTCCCAGCCTACATACGGAGGAAAGGGAAGTCCTTTTCTTGTATGGTCCATTAGACAGCGTGTGAAGCTGCCACTAAGGATACGATGTTTTACTCAGCCAGGTAGAGAAACATGAACCTGCCTCCCACAAGTATATATACCATCATGCCTCTGATGTGAGCATTCGTCTTCCCTCCCTTTCACCTTCCTCCCCAGTCAATCCATCCTGGAGCTGAGGTGGTTTTTCTGAAATAAGTGTTTTCCAGGAAAGAGTTTTAGTTTTGAAAAATTCATGGGCTTAGATAAATACTCTTCCCCCCACTGCTGCCCCAAATTCCTCATCTGATTAGTCCCATTTCTTACAACAGTAAAAAGAAACAGATTTCCCATGTTTTTTCCTGCCCACACAACTATATTGTAAAGCTAGGTAGAAACCATATGGGATTTACTGTTCCCTGAAATACCATGTAGTTGCTCTACCTCTCATGGAAATCAAGACTTAATAAGCCTAATTTGTAAAACAAAAGGTCTCATTTCCCCAATATCTCTGACTCTTGATCTGGTCTGCTTCCATTCCAGCCAATTCATTTTTTCCACATGCTTTAATATTACTTTAACAGTAGTATTTTATCCTATATTTTACAGTACTGTGTTATGGAATGGGAAAAATCCAACAAAATATAAGCAAATGGTTGTGATACAGGTGCTGTAAGAACATTATACAGTAAAAAGTGGAGATCTCGATCCACTACAAAAAAAAAGTCATTGTATAGAACATTATTCAGTATTTGAGTAAAACTTTTTGGCAAAGCAACAATTTAATTTTTCAAGTATTAAAGTCACTATATGAACAATAATTATGTTAAATTAGAGTAAGTTCTGAAAGCCACTAGGTAACTAGCCAAGTTCAGCAGCTACAGCCTATTGAACTGTCTGTCCGTATTATTTTCTTGCGACTTGTCATGACCTCCCGTTCCACAAACACACTGTGCTCTGTAAGACCGAACATCAGTTACTGATGTAAGAAATAATGAAGCCCTTACCATGCTCCAGCACTTTCAGTGGAAACCAGAAGAGAATGATGGAATGGATCAGGGCATTGATGCAGTGACCCCAGAAAACCTGAGGGAAAACATACCAAGTCGTCAGTAAAGTCCAAAACTCTTGACCTCTCTCAAACTCTTAACAAACACTTCATTGTGTAGTTTAGAGACAGAAAATGTTTGTCCTGAAGTGAAATACCTAAACTTCTGCAGGATCTATTTCCTCCTACAATTTCTGTTCTTTCGTAAGAAAACGCTGGTCCAGTTGGATGGTTTTATTCTAACAACTTAAAACATAATAGGCCAGCATGCTTGCTATTTAAGATCTTCATCAAAATACAGCAAACAGATGGAGTCACCCTTCTTTACCTCAAAGAATGATTTTAAAAGACCGATTCAATACTATGAAATGTTCTATTTCTTCTAAGAGCAAATACTTTGTGTCCCGCAATTTTTAACTTACAGATAAGGCTGTTTTGCAAACTAGACCTTTACATATTCTATAATTTTCTCTCTAAACAAAGCAAATCATACAGCTTCCTTAAATCAGAAGTACATTTAGATGTGACTGTTATGGAATAAAGACAGAATACCAAATGCTGGCATTTTCCAGCATTTAAATAGCAAAATGAAGCAAAGTGTGTTCTTCAAAAGTCAAAGTCCAAATAAACCAATTAAAATTTTATTTTCTGAAAGAACTATAGGGAGAGCTATATGAACTGTGAAAAAGCCCCCTAATAGAGAGCACGATGACAACTCGTATATTAAATAGAGTCGAGGCGATGTGATCCAGTTGCTATGAAAATGGTAAACTCACCATTTACCAGTAGCTGTGAATTGAAAAATCATACTCATATACAAATATTTCTTTGAATCAAAATTTCAGTTGAAGCCATATCAGAAATCCTTATTTAAAAACAAGGACTTTTTTTAACAGAAAAAAATACAATCCCTTGAAAAGAACTGGGAGGCAGAACAACCTTAGTCTCAGTGGCTAAATGAAGCAGGAGTAACAGTGGGGAATGAGTTATTTTCTGATGAGAAAGACCTGGAAATAAGAGTGTTCATTGTTATCCTTAAAGAAACAGACTTTCCCTTACCCTTGTGTTGAACCCATCTGCATTTTGAGTAATTTTATATAGCTGTGGAAATCTAAGCATGCTATCTTGAGTACACGATCGTTCAAAAATTCCCAGAGTAAAGGGTGGCAGCGCTGTGAAAATCTGAAAGGAAAGCATGTACTAATTAAAAGCAGCTATTAGTTTTAAGTGGATCTCAGATAATATATCAGTATCTAGACAACAGCAAATTACCCACAGACTTCAGTGAAGACTTATTACCAACTAGCGTGTTATTTGACATAATTTTCAAGTGTCCAAACAAGTCCAAACATGAATTTCAGCAATAACTCTCAAATATTGACTTACAAACAATAGAAGTGTGAAAGAAAATTCTTACTATTGATCAATTAGCTAAAACACAAGAAGTTAAGCATCAGTAGTTTCTGATGTACCAGCTAATCTAGGGAGGGTAAAACACATCAGCTTGCAAAGGAAAGACAACGTGTACTTTTTCAAGAAAGCCTTGTGGGAATGGGTTCAAACATAGCTGCAATTGTAGCTGTAATTAAATATGTAATATGCTTAACCAAAGCTAACTTTACAGACAAAGCAAATGTGGAAATCGCATTTAAAAAAAAAAATCTACTGAAAAACAAAGGCCATTCTGTATTATGGTACTTTGGGGATTCTCCAGGCAGGCATGGACTGATAGGAACAAATTAACTGCAGTACGTGTCTGTGCTATGGGCAGACGCTTAGATGACCAAGCCTCGGAAGCTTTCCAGGAGAGGCAGCAGGACACTTTGCCAGAAGCAGAGTAAATTAGCCTCTGCTGAGTCCCACATTGCTGCTCTTAAAGTGTTTCCAGGATCTGAGGCAGCTCATTTAAAGCCAGCTTGGGTATCCATGCTTCTTGCGGTCTGCAGTGCAGGCACAATGTGGAAATAATACCAGTGTGCATGTCTGAAAACTAAACATCATTCGCTTCCTTTTACATTAACAGTTTATATCAGAAGAATAATATCTAATCCTATACATACATTATTTTTAACCGTTTGAGAAGCGTTCTTGAAATTAAGCAGCAGCTTGAAGTTATGAACCGTTTCTAGCGTGTGTGCATGTTTGCAAAAGTTGAGCTGTGGCTCCCACCAGCAGTGAGCTGGCAGTCAGGGAGTACACAAAGAGAAACACAGAGGACTAGAAACCACTGAGAATCAATAATCACTTCCCTAGATCCAACTGGGAATCTGCTCCTTCTGCTCATAAAGTGATAAACCAGATGGTAAAAATGGCAGCAGGCTGGGGGTGGGGAACTGAAACTAAGATCACTGGTCCAATATATTCTAAAAATGGGCACTATCTCATACGGCATTAAAGTATTCCCCTAGGATTCCCATCTTTATTGGGGCATTAACTTTCTCACTCGAAGTAAATCTTCTAGTGTTTTTGTTTATGACGGTGAACTTCCAGTGTGAACCAGTGCAGAAGCAAGAATTACAATGCTACTATTATTTCCTACACGTAACATTTTAATGAGACTACTCATGAAACAAAGGGTTAATCTGCACAGAAGAGAATGACAGAGATAAAACCATTTTAAAATCTAACCCCTTCAAATTGCAAAAGTCCCCAATGCCCTACCAGCACTTGATTCTTCACCAGTCTACGTAACCAGTTCTAATTTTAGGAAACACCAACTTACAAAACAAGGGTTAATTTCGACTTCACTGATTCTAGAAGACGTGTTTCATCCATGAGCTTTATGTAGGGCAGATAGATCCATCAAATCAGGTTTAAAGGTAATAGATGCAAATATCTAAACACGAATGACAGAGACTGAGTAACAGTCAGGAAATTAGGATGAAGAGAATCAAGGGAGTGGAAAATCCCTGAATAAATATCTTCCACGAAGAATATGAAATCTTATGGAATATGAGGGTTTGTGCCATCATTTTTAAGATTAATGTGACAGAAGTTAAGTGTTTCCATTAATACTACTCAGTGATAGACATAATTTGCTGGCTTTTTCTATATTACCATATATTTGGAATGAGTCTGCTTAAAGAAAAAAAAATTAAATTTCCTCCCTCCAAAGGATTTTTCAACACTAACAAAGTGTCCCAATGGCTTATAAATCCAGACACCGGGGCACTTAGCAGCAACGTTACAAAGGTAACACTGTGGAAAACACCAGCACAGGTCTATGGTATGCTATGGAATTTGGTCCCAGAAGTCCTCAAGCCTTTAATCGATGTTATTGATCAAATAATATTATCGATTAAAGTGATAAAGGCATGTGGCACAGTGTGGCACTCTGCAGAGCATGGCAAAAATCAGAAATCACTCCCGGACTGACACAACCTGCTCTTGGGTCAAGTGAGAAATGCTGGTGACATGGCAATGCTACATCCCATTCTGTACCTAATATAGCATGAGCCAACCCAAAGCACCTGCCCGACACTTCTCTGAGCACCCTACTGTTACAGGGTCTGAGAAAAAAAAAAAAAAAAAAAAGACTCTGTATCTATTTTGAACATGAACAGCCAGCAAAATATTCAGTACAAAAGACTGAAGACACTTTCGAAGCGGAAATTAAATTAAATCTAAAAGCTGCAGAGTTTTATAGACATTGTATCAGGCCAAACATGTATATTTTCAAGTCATTTTCCCAAATTCATTTTTGTGATAAAAACACCATCCAAAGTGAATTTTTATCTACCTCAGAGTGCATTCAAAATGGCTCTTACAAATGAACTCACCTTTCCCGATATACATCCAAGACCATTACCTGTGAGAAACGGGATGCAATAAACTAACACACAAGTCCTGAGCACTATCAAGTCACAACATATAGCACTTACCACATTATACAGACCAATGCACCATCGCTCAAATAAGATCTGCCCAGAAAATCCATTAACGAAAGCAAACCAAAGCTGAAACAAAAAGACAAGTTACAAGAAGCTTTAGATTACTGCTGTGGTACATGTTTCCATTTACAGTAGAGAAGTGGAAGACGGATCACCATCTGGAGACAGCTGCTTGTCATGCTAAAAATAATTATCAGCAGTGCCAGGCAGTTATTCTCTTCTAAAGTCTTACATCTTAAATATTGCCAGAGTACTGCTTATCGAAAATAAAATACTCAGGTGATGGAGCCATTTGCTGTATTTGCATTATTACTCTAAAAAAAATAAGTGGCCTCAAACTATTTAGAAATCCTTATCGCTGGCAAATTAACATGCTCGAAGCCAAAAGCCAACCTTGTTTCCATCATGGTCAGCAAAGATGGGAATTTTCAAGGTAAGCGTGTTTTGATGGATACTCTGCTTGACTTCTGTGCCCTATTTTTACAGTCCCAGAATTAGTGATACCAACTTACCACTTACACAACTGTATCACAATTTTATTTTCTACATGTTGTAAACATTACTATTTAATAAACTATCAATTTTCATAAACTATTGATTTAATAATGAAACACTGGAAAAGGTTGTCAAAAGAGGCTGTGGAGTGTCCACCCTTTTTACAAGTCTATAAACCCCAAGCAGGTAAGCCCTGAGCAACCTGGTTTGAGTTTAGCATTCACCCTACTTTAAGCAAGAGGGCTAGATGGCCATCAAGTTGCCTTCTAACTGACAAAGTCTTGGTAATGCCGCAATCCCAGCAGACTGCTGTAACAGCAGTGTGTAGGTAAACTCTCTTCAGCGTTTCCTTGGACCTAGCTTGCTTGAGCTTACTTCTCATCTTAAGCAGCTTTTTGAAGCACGAACTGCTTTACTGACTTGGAACAAAGTTTCTTTCTCAGTCAGCAGGCACTGAAAGAAGCCTAGGAAAGAATTATCTTTTCCCAAGTAAATTTGAAACCTGAAGAACAATCGTCAGTTTAAGGGCATCCTGAAATAGTTTGCACGTGAATCACTGGACTTAATAGATACCAAAGGATTTCTGTGAATTTGTGACTGCAGTCCCTTTTAAAATCCACAGTGCGCCACAACACTTCGTTCAGAATTAATTCAACAGTGTGTGTGGAAACACTCCCCCTCTCCACCCTCTTTCAACATGTTTTGTCTTGCATTTACTTTACAAGTTAACATTGCACTGGATGCACTAGGTACTGCAGAGCAGCCAAGTGATGCCCATGCCCTACCTGAAAGGAGGTTGTAGAGAGATGGGGGCTGACCTCTTCTCCTCGGTGACAGGTGATAGGACAAGAGGAAATGGGTTCAAGTTATGTCAGGGGAGGTTTAGATTGGATATTAGGAAACATTTTTTCACTGAAGGGGTTATTGAACATTGGAATAGGCTGCCCAGGGAGGTGGTGGATTCACCATCCCTGGAGGTGTTTAAAAAAAGGGTGTATGTGGTACTTAGGGACATGGTTTAGAAGTGGCTTTTGTCAGGGTAGGTTAATGGTTGGATTTGATGATCTTAAAGGTCCCTTCCAACTTCAGCGATTCTATGATTCTATGCCTATTCCCTTTTCACTGCCTGAGAGCCCACGGCACTGGCTGCCTGGCATCTTTTCTGACACCATTCTGTCTCACACATAGCAGCACTCACTCTCCCACCAGCATTGTTTATTCTCTGGCTCACTTGCACAATATTAGTGTCCTAGCAAAATACCTCAGCAATCAGTTCACTGCATCTCATCTGGCCTCTTCTCTGCTCCCACCCAAAATGTATATAGAATAGCTAGAAAGGAGGGCAAGAGAACGTAATAAGACCGCATTCAAGTCCTACAGCTGTCTTCATGGGTGTAATATCTAAACAGCCTAGGACTCAAACATGGGACAGAAACAATTTAGGGAAAGATTAAAATATTTACAAGATTGACAAGAATAAGGAAAAGCTGTTCAAATCAGCACCGTGGCAAGAAATTACATTAGCAGGCTAGACAAAGTGAAATGTTTTGTGACACAACACATGGTTGATTTATTGAAGCGCCTGCCAGACGATGCTGTGGATGCAAAAAGCAAGTAGGAAAAAATCATGGAAGGAAAGCTGGAGACCGGATGAGTCTGCCAGAGAACGACCACTGTCCACAGAAGATCAGAAACCAAAGTTAGCTGAAGCTTTATTCTGCCCCTTTACAGCTGCTTTTGCATCTGTTCTATCACCGTTCCTGTTTAAAATTAATCATCATTCTAATGCACTTCCACTGTTCAGTGAGAAGCAATGACACTGATCTCAACTCATTCGCTTACAGATATGCCTTGCACAGTAGGCCAGCTATTTAGACTTATTTCCTACTTTTTATTTATTTTAACATTCGGCTGCTCTTTCTAGCAGGGACTCACTATTGATTTCACCCTACATTATCCTATATTTTGTGCTTTTCTATACCTGCTGCCCTTTTTGCAATCTGTCATTTACAAGTGTCCCTGTAAGCTCTCCTAAGGGCCAGCTGTTTCATTCCATCTCCATTTAGCTGAAATGGATCAACGTAGCATAAACTGCAAAATATTTCTCAAGTTTCCGAAAAAAAAAAAATCCCTTTCTTTCACATTGTCAATCATGCATCAATTTAAATTAAGTAAGCATTTAAGCATTCATCTCTCCAGCTCTGTCCAGAAAAAGGACAGAAGGAAGATACATTCTACATCCCAACTTTTTTCCAATCACTTCTACTGTATTGATACCTTCAATGATCACTGCTCTCTACATCTCACTCTAAAGACTCGATGGCCCCAAGTAGCATACTGACTACTATTACTCTCACACTTGGAGTGTTTCAACCAGTTGTGTACCCCAGTTCTTCAAATGAAAGATATTGAAGATCTTGGGTACAAAGCCTGAGGTCCCAAAAAGAAATAACAATCAATTTGGGGCTGTCAGGTAAGGAACTTGAGGGCTGCTTCTCCTAGGAAGAAACAGAGCTTTAAAGAAGCATACTCCCAGATATTTAGCAATGATGATCCAGGCATTTATCGCCTCCAGGCTTCTTGCAATTAATCACAGCTATAAATAAGGGCAGCATTCCTAGAAAACATAAGTAGTTCACAAGTCAGAAGCCTGTCTGCCTAGCTGGCAACCTCAGCCTGTGTTCTGCTCAGTCTTCTAGATTCCACTGGGCAAAGCAAACTTCAAAGGTTTGGTAGCAAATGTTAAGGTCTTTTATGACATTGGCTCATGCTACTTAGGAAACCATTGCATTCTGAAACCATAGCCTCCCACAACTAGTCCTCCAGCAACAGACTTTTCTGATTTTCCATCAAGAGGATAAAACAAAGCAGCCAGACTTTCTGTAGCTGGCCCACAGCTAGAAGAAAAGCCCCAAACCAGGCAAAGCTAACATCTTAGATTCACATTTCACAACAAAAGTATTAGCAGTAATGAAGTGAAGATACAATCATACAAAACTTGGAAAAAGCAAGGCAGTTAAGAGGTATTACAAAGCAGCAGACAGACTGTCAAAGTACAGGTGGAAAATACCCTCTCAACAACTCAATTCTTTCTACTCAAAGTTCCTACTCTACCATAATTGGGTGACACAGAATTCATTAAAGACCCTGCTAAAACCACCCTGAGACTAGTCCATCACTATAGGAGAATATTGAGATGGATGTGCCTGACTGTGGTAAATAGATACCTAGGTGTCACCATCTTTAGCCTTCCGCAGCTTCTTTCAACATTGAAACAGTTTTCTACAGAAAAGTTTTCTCCTTATTTCAAGGCTGCTATGATTTTAGGTGGGCAAGAACTAACATTCTGCTATTTCAAAAGCCAAATTTGAACTATTTTTCTTTTAGCAGGATCCATACAGGTGAAAATTAGAAGTGAGCCCATTCCCACCTCTTACACAAGTCTGCATGCACCACATGCCCCAGAGGGCAAAAGCTGTTACAGTTACGACGCACTGAAAAATAATGGCTGTGCTTTTCTTTTCCAGAGATCCACATTATCAAATGCCAATTGACAGCAAGAATGTCATATACTTCCTCAATATCTTAGTGTCAAGAGTACACCAGATACTCTGTGTAAAATATACATTTATTTCAAATTTAACACAAGCTATAAACTGTCATGCATGGTTTAAGGACCAGCTGTTTGTGCTGACCTTAAAGAATACTATATTCTCTCCAAAGAAAAAAAAAAACCCAAAACCAAAACCCACCAACCCTCCACCTCAACATTCCTGTTAACAAAATGTACTAAATATATTTGGAGTTGCAGCAACCCATGCTTGACTCAGACTTGGGAAGCTGGTAGGAAAACTTGCCAAGTCTGCCTGGCTTGCCAAGCTCCAGGGGTTTGCAGGGCTCAACTCCAGTGCTGCTATGAACAAATGGACCTGAAGTTATTAAACCGCTTTTCTGGCTGGAAAAAAAGAAACCTTTTCACTTTTAACTATTACCTGGCTGCCAAAAAGCTGGAAAAGTTTATTTGTAACTCAGTTACAAGCTATATATATTTTTCTCCCAAGGAACAAGAAGTCCAATTTAAATGTAAAGAAATTCAGACCTAAGGCTGAAATCTGGGTTGATATATTGCTGCTCTTTATTACAGCAGATATTGTGAAGATCTGAAATCAGTAGGTATCGTGGACAAAGAAAGTGGAACATATTGCAAACCAAAACCTAGCCCATTTCCTGCCTTGAAGTGTGGCTGCTTTCTTTAAATAAGAAACCCCACTGCTGAAGCACTCGATGCCAGCTGTGATGCGGGCACTTTGCCACCAGAGAAGGTGGGGGGGGGGATAATGAAAAAAAAAAAAGTCAGTCTGCTGCCTCCTTCCAGAGGTCAACAAAAGCCAACAGATGGTAATACTTGGTTAATATTGACTTGAGCTGCAGGCAAACCGAGGATCTCGAGGTAAAGCAGTCCCGCACTGCTGTTTTGAGCCACACAGCCCATCCACCTGCTCTAGAGTACATTTTGAGACAAGATCAAGTATTATTTTCAAAAAAATATTCCCACTTGAGCAAGTTGGAAGGCAATTTTAATTGCATTATTGCTTCATGCATAATTACAGCAACAGTAATGCCCGAAATAGTAGGAACTAATTTATTTAAGTGCTCTAAGGCACTGGGATAGCAAATCATCTATTCTAAACGTGTATATTTATGATGTCTTGATAATAGACAGCTTAACGAGTACTAGAAATGTTTTCCCAATTCTGCTAAAGGGCACAGAAAGCTAATGTAGTCAGAGTATCAACAATTGCCACAGGCACCAATTATAGCCAGACTGGATGCCTTTACTATTCAGAAATGAGTTAAATTCTCAAAATATCCTCTCTCAGCACACACATATTTTGCATGTTCTTACCAAATAGGCTCATTTACACTTTGCCTAATAAAGCAGCTTTGTGTGTCTCCTGTGCAGTTCATTAATAATGTATCCCGATTAAAAACCCCTCGTTACAGATGTCTGTCTCTTATTCGTGCCCAAATGCACACAGCCTAAAATAATCCCTTCATTAGGGAATGTACAGCACCAATTTTATAATATAGGTAAAGAGCCTTATTAATAAGATTCGACAGGGTAGGCATGGCTGCCCAAGACTCACTTGATTTGCCAAGGAATACTTCCCTTGCTCCTTTTATACCCCCAACATTTATTAACTCTTTGCTGAAAACAGCTTAATATTTTTCAATTGAAAAGCATTTGCTCTAAGCCTGTGCAACCTAAACAAGTGCCCATTTAAGCTTAAAAATAACCTCAAATCTTCTCTGCCAGTGTTAAAAATTATTTTTAAAGTTTCATGCTGCTTTTGTCTCATTAAAAAACCCCTATGCATTTACTACAAAGCTTGGTCAGACATACAGATATCAAAGCAACTAATACAATAGAGATTTCCTGGCTTTAAAGACTAATTTATTAAATAAACCTGAACAGCTGTTATTTCTTCTGTTGCTGACTACAGTTTATATTTCAGCATTCTAAAGCACGCAGTCTTATCAGCTTCATCTTTCTCTGCCTATAGAAAAGGCACATACAGAAAATTTGATTTCTTCCTTATACATGTTGTTTCCATGTCCTCTTCTCTAACCGATCAGCTGCCAACATCCTTCCTCCAAAGCACTGGTAACATCCAACAGGAGAGGCAAGCACAGAGCTGAACAGAAGGGAGGAGAGGGGCACGAGGGGTAAGAGGAGTACCACCCCACAGCTACACAGGCTAGCAAATGAGTTTAAGTCCTCACGATAATTCTGAAGACTTTAAAATGAAATAAGGATTAGCAAACCTCTGTTTTTTCTCAGTGGTTAGCATTAGATAACAATCAAGTTTCTTGCCCTAGGAGTTTTGAGCATTGTGGAAAGACACCACATCTGCAGATGACTATGCAATGTACATCAAAGGACCTAGCCATTAAGGCATGAAAAGATTGCCTCTTCCAGCAACACTTGGCCCTGATATACTGATTAATGTGTTTAAAAAAATCCAACAAAACATAGCAGGTCATGCAAACTCTTCACAGTGGGGTGCTGTTTTTCTTTTTTTTTGTGTTGAGTTATGTGAACATCTAATCAGTATGCTAAATTATGCATTTAATATTTACATGACTGGTGAAATGAACACGCAGCCCATTAGAACAAATTTAACAGCCATAATCTGACTTTTAAAAAAGAAATCTTATGAAACCAAGTGGAGAAAGGGCAAGATATTTCTCCAGCTCTTACGGCGTGAAGTGTTCCAGGGACTTAATATTTCTCCAGCACACTAATTGCTGCAGAAGCAAGCCTACGATAACGTGATTAGAAACGGCCTGTGTTGCCAAAGGGCAGATGTATTTGCCAAAAGATGTGGTTAAACTTAGCAGTTCCTCAGAACATTTCCCTTTTAAAATAGAGCCAGCTCTATTCTGAATCTATTTTTCATCCTTCCTTAAGTTTTATGGGATACCAAGAAAGCTGACCCCGCTACACTAGGATTGTCTCATCACGTATGTATGTGACACCCTAGAGGTGACAGGACTTACATACTGACTTCTTAAAAATCAAATGAAAAAACAACATATCTCAGGAAAGTTCGGTCAAGCCCCATCAGGACGCAGAGTTCCAGCACACCTGCATGGTCAAGGGGGTCCAACCCACAGCCAGAGCAAGACTACGAAGACCAGTAACACTGCAAAGTTGCCCACCATTATCCTACAAAGACAGCAGAGGGTCTGCTCTGGCTGGAAGTCAGGATGAGATGGCTGGAAGATGCCAGCTGAGAGGAACCAAGGCAAGAGTTTGTTGGCTACATCCTCCTCTCATCCCTGGCTAGGGAGCAAGGTGGGCTCAGCTGCTTGGTTGGCAAGCTGGAAACATCACACCAGGCCACTCTCTGCTGCTGAGCAATGGGAATTCACGCTATGAACTCCCAGTACCATCAGCTGCCTTTTACAAGATAAACATTACTCTTAACACTCCTTTCATTAGGAAAGAGAGCAAAGAAAGGTTTCCATTAACGTGGAAGATGTCATGGAATGCTTACACACGCACAGCAGTGACTGCAGTGTTGAAACCAATTCACTAATGTTAATTTTTTTTTTTCCCTCCCAGATTTATCTAATCAACTTCTTTAACTGCCCTTGACTACTAGCCCATCACTATGGAACTATTAGTAGCTTGACATGTATTAATGAGAAATTATGATATCTCCTCAGCATGTAATCACTCCAGACTGGTCTTGATACAACTTTCACAACTGTGTAATTGACCCACATCTCGGATAAAAAGATAAGGACATGCTATTACATGGTTTTAAACGACCTGCTGACTTCTCTGAAGCTAAGCGGTATCCTTAACCAACAATAAAGTAATAGAAATGCTTTGGGTTTGTTATTCTTAGTTTGTTCTCTAGTGCTGAAATAAATGGATAAAAAAAGGCATAGGTTTAACTATTTATGTTAATAGGTTAGGAAACACCAACCATTTAAGGTAACTTATCCACCTGAAATATTGCTAAGCACTTAGAATCCAGTAACAAATATTATACCAGAAAGCAAGAAAAGCAGTATTTGAAATAGAAGATTAGGGCACTGTGGAAAAAAGGATGTTATTATTACTACCCAAGTAAGGGCAATGAAAGGGAAGGAAAGCACAGAAATGGCTACAGAGAAGATCAACAGGCCAGCAAGACTGCTGTTCAATGTAAAAAGGGAAGGAACGCCAACGAAACACAGCGTTCCATGAGTGAAGCCTGATAATGCCACAAGTCAAAAGTGAGGCTGAACCCACCAAGGCTCTTCACACCTGGGATGTGCACTAGGGGCTCGCTGCAGCCTAAGTAAAGCACATCACCACAGACCCGTAACAACAAAATATTTCAACACCTCTCATACCAAAACAAGAACATAGAGAGACTAGAAGCTTTAATAAATCTGGCCCCTGAAATTAGCACAAAAAATGCAAAAAAAAACCCTCAACATAGTGTGCATGTGGAAGGGGGAGAGTGGAAATGTTAAAAACCAGTACCTAAATACCCACATTGTGACCCTGTATCCTTGTGGAGCTGTATCTCTGTGAAACACTGTAATCCAGCTGATCCCGCTCAAACTGGAGCTGACCTTACTGCGTAACACACATTTTCTATCACATATGTGCATGCACATGCCCTGAAGTGCCCAACAAGCAGTCTGTTTCTCTAAACTCACAGCATCCTGTTTCCACATCCGGTTAATTGAAAGAAAACAAAATCCCAAACCCAGACCTCATTCATGCAGTACCCAGGATGGCATCGCAAGAACACAGGAACATGCGGCAAAGATTTCTTTGCATCGAGAAGCACTAACCCTTTAGGGGTAGAGGTTATCAGGATGGAGGAAGACAGAACTGAATTTAAAAAAAGACCGTATAGAATGCTGTAATTCGTTAAGGCAATGATACTACTTTTACTCTTAGATTCTTCTTCCCATAGCATTGTGAAGTTGGTGGTTTCCGTTAAGCCTATATGTAGTTTAATGAAGCAGAGAGTTCCCAATCCACATACAAATCCATTCACTTATACCTGCATATGGTAAGAAAGGGCACTAGGATAAAAAGTGAGAAGGACATCAATATTCATTTAATGTAGCTAAAATACAGTTGTGCATTCTTATTTCTTGGATACGAATCTAGGCAATATCTTGGAGGAATCAAAACTATTTTAAGATTTCCAAGGACCAAATGCATTCTCAGCACTGACTGAATAAAGCTGATGGTGACTGAGATCCTGACTGTCACTATTCAGCTCCTATGTTACAGGACATTTCACTTCAATCCTGGCCCTTCTTACTTTTATTTGCAAAAGTCTCTTATGTTAGGCTTACAAACACAGGTTCACAGATTCTGCTTTTCTTGTCACCACATAAAGGAATCCTTTTGCAGAGCTGCTGAATTAAGTGTAATAGAGGCAGTTCTGCACCAAGGTCATTTTAGGTCTGGAACCACAGTCCCCTCAGTCCCCTTATTATAGCTTAATATAGTCCCCTTATTATAGCTGCACGAACTGCCAGGTTCTCCTCGCAAGTCTGTTTTCCCCCTCTTCTCCCCATGAAATAAAATTCAGTCTCTGTAAGCCCTTGCATTAAGCTACTTTTTATCCAGGAAGTTTATATAAGTTTTCTGACAGCTTGGAACCCAAGGAAAATAGCAAAATTAGTAACAAAAAAGCCAGACCACTACACAAACTGCAGCCCATCTTGTGTCATACTGACACGAGTAAACCTTTACAGCGGTAATCCCGGGAGCAGCCCGTGTCTCCCATTACCTACAGCTCTATTAGCATTGCAGCACAGAGACAACATTCTAGCCCAAAACTACCAGGACACACAATGCAATCTAAAGAGCTCCCTAATACTTATCTTACATTTGTTCCATTTTTATTTATCAATACAACCATCTTCTTGGTCCGTGGGACAATCTCAAAATAGACAAGACTTACCATTTTTTTACAGAGATGCTTTTAAACATGCTACCCTATCCCTAAAGACTTCAAGACTTGTTCACAAAAGGTCTCTCCCTGCTCTCCTTGCCACTCCTCTCATGTGGAAAATACATGCAATATTGGTAATTTAAGTCTAAATTTATTTCTTTACATGTTGGCAAAAGCTAAAAGACTTAGATCCTAAGCATCTTTTGCCAAAATACACAGCACATTGTAAGCACATGCAATCATTTCACTGGTAAATTACTTATTGATGTACTTCTCAGTGAAGAAATAATGTTTGAACTTCTTTCGAAAAGCAATTAGTTTTCTTTCACTGAAGTACATACAAAGAAGTTCTTGGTGTGCCTTTAAAGCATTCACTTCATCTTCTGATAGAGCTGTGCATAAAGAAAAGTCAAAGCAGCTAGGAAAAATACCTTAGACAAGAAAAACCCTAGAAGTTCATACACAGGAGCAATGCATTCACATGATTCCCAAATTCAGTCCAAGATTTCATTACGTGGCTTTGGGAGGATATTGCACACTGCCTCACTACACCAAGCAAGCACCAGAGGCTGGTTCTTTTTATGAATGACTCTCCTAAAAAGGCTGGGTAGTAAGGAGAGACTATGTCAGACTGACAATGTTTGCTACAAACCAGTTTTCAGTATTGTAGCACTTTGCAAATGAGTTTTTAAACCAGAGCAAGCTAACTTGGACCATCACCTGCCTGCTGGGAAAACCCTTAGTGACAGAAGACCAGCAAATTGTCTCTGGTTTCCGTAGTTTTTACCAAGCTCCACAAAAACACAATAAGACTAGTTATACACAATGAAAATCTGAGATGGCACCTGAGGCAACACCCACAGGACCTACAGATGGTCTACAAATGACATTTGAGCTTAGGCAATGCTGTAAGTAGCAACTCTGAGAATGAAGATGTATTTGTCACTTTTTACGCAACACAGAACAAAAAATTACAAAGAAAACCTAACCACAAGCTTATGTGAAAATTTGGCAAATATGTACAAACTGAAAACGTTGTTTGTACAAGACCCCAAAGCTATTTCAGAAACAAAGTGAGTTTATATCCTGAGTAGAATTTCCACAAACTACAGTAAAGGGCACAAGCGCTGATAGCTTTTCATACAGCAGACAGGAGGAGGCAGGGACACGTGCACAGAAAGCATCCATACCGTGATTCACTCGATCTGCACAAACCAGCATGACTCTAGCTGCTGTACAAGTATCTTCTACCCCTCCAAGAGTAGTTGTGCTTCAGAACTAGCCTCAGGTGTGGAAAAGCACCTCAAGAGTGCAAAAGGGGATAAATAAATGTTTTCCATTTGCAAGCCAAGTTAATTAAATGCAGTGACATGCAAATTTACTCCCTCAATGAATTCTTGGGACAGTGAGCTCTCCATAGGCTCTGAAAGACATTCTTCTCTATGGAAACCATGTATTGTATGAAAATTTGTTCAACTAAGTGATAGTTATGGTTTTCCCCCTGTTGCATTCTCCCCTCATTCTAGATAGGAACAGTATACATCTTTAGAAAAGGAGTTCTCCTTGGTGCAGAGTGTGGCAATTTAACACCTAAATTAAGACACACTAAGATCTAAAAAAAAAAAAAAAAAAAAAAAACAAACCACACCAGAAAACAGAAAAACCCCAGCACAGCACACAGTATAAATGGAAGGCAACCGGGATATCAGAAGAGTAATCAGCTGCATGGGGAGACTTCTGTTCAAGTCACATGCATTACCATTCCTTTTCTCCCTGGAGGCATGCAGCAGCCCTCACAAGATCTAGGTTACTGGAGAAAGCGCTTAGCTCTCTGACGGAACACCTCAATTCCAGGAAGAACTAATGCAGAGCAGATGCTTACTTTGCAGAAGAGTATCAGGACAGTCTTAGCCATTCAGGCAATGGCTCATTGGCCTGTTGTCTCTCTTTAACAGTACACACATGCCAAGTCCTAGGGAAGAGTATGAACCACACCGTTTCCAGGTACTCACCCAGTACCTGCAAATATCCAGCTTGGTGGATTTTCCAAGTCTCCTGTGCCTTGCCTACATAGTAACCTGCAAGAGCTCTATTTCTTGGTGCTTTTCCTGTTTCCTCATAAGCCCCTGTAAACATCCTGCAACACAACACCCTTTGACAAGGAGTTTTAGGTAGGGTTCAAAAGACTGAGCTCAAGCACAAGCCTTTGCATGAGGCAGAAAGCTAGCGCAGCAGCTGACAGGTTTATTTTTTAGGACCTACCTGACTAGCAAGAGGAAGGAACATTATGAACAGAACACCGGTCAATCAAGGTTGAGGGAATGTCTCTCCTTAAATTTCAACAACTTAGACAGCTGGTTAATAAGCAATATTGAACACACTTTGGTAACAACAGATTTTTACCAGTTTTACCTAGAGAACAGGGCTGGTGACCAATATATGTGAAACAGAGCAGTATCTCAGATCACCTATAGATGCTTTTGAGCTAAGATGGGGAAAAAATACTTGCTCTAAACAATGCTGCTAAGTAGTAACAGTAGTAGTCTTTTAATCTAGGCATCAGAAAGATTTCTTCAGTGGCAAAAGCATTTAAGCTCTGAAGTGTCTTTCACTGTATATGGCCCACAGCTAGTCTGAAATCTGGCACCCTCACCCCATGCAGGCTATCTTGGCAGGCTTAGTACCCTCAAATATCCTCTTATCTTGCCTTATATCCACAACACAAGACCTCACTAACGCTATAAACACAGACTTCATTCCTTCCAGCACTTCAAAGTTTTTTAAAAAGTCCCACACAGTTGGTCTACTCAGACCAAGTACAAAAGGCCACAAGACACTCAACCCACTATTCCTCCAGGTGCTAAGACTGAGCAATAAGGACACAAGCCAGTCCACATCTATAATCTGGCTCTGGAAGAACTGAGTAACACAGCATAGCTATTACTCCCTCAAAAGACACTGGAGACCCATCTGGAATTAAACAACGCAAACAACCCTTGTATTGCATGGGGCTCTCCCGGCTTCCAGTCACTCGGGAGCACTTTCTCAGAAAGAGTCGTTTCATCTCCAAATAGGATATCACAACAGACAGTGACTTAATGTTTCACTTCAGACTATCTTCCATACTGCAGCACAACAATAAACTCTTTAAAATGCAGGTTTTAAGTCTGCAGAACAAACTATCCAGACTATCGTTTCAGTTTAAATCAGGCTTAGAGTGCTCACAGAACATTTGGAACCAATTTAAGTGGATTTACAATCACACCACAGTTAAACCACTGTAACTTCCTTGTGTAGGCAAGCCCGTATGGCAAGCAAGGGAACATTTGTTTATAGTTTGATGACTATATGACGAGA
This sequence comes from Rynchops niger, assembly GCA_013400035.1. Lineage (NCBI taxonomy): Eukaryota > Metazoa > Chordata > Aves > Charadriiformes > Laridae > Rynchops > Rynchops niger. The sequence continues at coordinate 199,138 of VXBH01008985.1, forward strand.
AAGAGGATGTCAGAAATAGCCTTCACTTCGCTGCTTGGGGATTTCAGCACTGAAGGCTGAAAGGTGGGGGGAAAAGCTTATTATTTTGCTTGCACTGCTCAAATATTAGAAGAAACCTTAAACCACTTTACACTGGGATCTGTCTCAGTCGCTCAATTCTAACAACAGAGGATGTACCGCTACATCCAGCCACATCCAACCACTTCTGGGGAAGCATGTCCAGAATTTACACGTCAGCTCTTCTACCCCTAGTAACCTAGGCATTTTTTTCCAGGTAAATTATTAAATATAATTAATGCTTTTAACACCAAGCTTTTCTTTTAATCTTGCTTAATCCCCAGAAACACTATTCAATCCATTTTCATTGCCACAGTGTTAGCTCTTTGGATAATTTTAAGATGGCAAATGGTCATTTGCATCAGTCATCTTGCCATTCAAAGGTTCTTTTTCCCCTGCCAGTGCTACAAACAACACACAGGAAAAACTCCAGCCTCAGAACTGCTGTTTATAAGATACAATTTCTAGGCTGCACTAGGCTGGAAGTCACCTGTAAGAGGCTGAATTGCAAAGATCTGGTCCTCAGCACCTTTAGTCCATCCCAGGGAGCTACTCTCAACCTTGTTTGTCTTATTAGTATCAGGTTCCAGCAAGCACATGTGTGCCTTTTGCTCAGACACTACAATGTCCTATTTGAATACTACTGAATATTTCCTTCTTGAAGGGAAGAGGATTTGACAAGTTAGGAAATATCTTCTAAAGTAAAAGCTACAACAGCTGGATTTTAATCATCTCAATTACCCCACAATCAACATGCCCTCTTTGGGGTCAAAATATTTTTCATTCTGCTGAAACAGAGCACAAGTTATTTCAGCCTTCAGCTGAAATCACCACCCTGCTCCCAAACTACAGTGCAACCATTTTACATGTTTTCAGACTTCAAGCTCAGACACTGAGAAAAAGACCACACACGAGAAAACAGGTTATTATATTCTATAAAAGCTTTTAACTTCTGCCTAGTGTTAGAGACGCAACCAGAGATTTAAGGAAGTGAGGAGTTGCCAGTACTACTTGTTGGGTAGTTTTTCATATAACAGAGCGCTTCTCTGAAAAAAACAAGTCTCTATGAATATTTTGAGCAGTGGGAACTCTAAGTTTCCTACGATTAAAAAAAAAATTAAAACCAAAGCACCTGCACAGCAAATGAAGAGCATTCATTTTATATGGCAAGTTCACAGTATGACATACACATACACACTATTGAACGATAAAATCAACTCACATTCACTCTTACGGATAAATTTGCAGGTCAAATAATATTTAAAACAAGATACCATACTCAAAACTGCTGTGTTAGTTTCCTCCAAAAATTAATGGAAAAGAAAAAAAAGAATATTGGTAGGTAGAGATTTTAATTGCACTGAATGTCAACTTCTCCCAGATAACATATAACATGCAGCTCATGGAAAAGTTGTTTTGCTTTTTACAGAAATTTGAAAACCTTTCAAGGTTATTTCTAATTCAGCACAATGCTGCTTCTCAACACAGCACTAGATTCAAAGTCATAACCAAGAACTGCAATGTGTTACAAAGATGAACCATATATCTCGAAGCAAATCCAGTACTGCAAAATAATTTATACCTTGGGTAGTTTAAAAAAAAACCAAACCAACAACCAAAAACCCCTAAAAAAACCCCAACAAGTAAGTACATCACAAAAGCATATTGCAAGCTGTTTCTCATAGCAGAGTGTTCCTATTTGCCCATAGCCATTACAGAGGTACTTCTTTCAGCTTGCTCTGCATGCATTGCCACCAGATTGCCAAGTCACAGTATTACAGGCAAGTCATTAGATTCTTATTAGATCCCAGTTTTTCAAAAAGCCACAGAAGACAGCTGTGTAAAAGCAGAACGAGCAGCTCATCTTTTCACTATTGCATTTTTAGTAATTTCTCCCACACTTACACCAGTTTAAGGCAAAACAGAACCCTTGTCAAACTGATAACACTGATGAAATGGTAACATACTTGAGACTACAGTATAGTAATGGCTAAGTTACATCTCTGGAATTCGAAAAATGACTCATTAACTACACACAGCTTAGTAGCGGGTATTTGAAGGCAAAAGCACACCTCATTCATGAAGAAACTTCATCTGTAGAAGTAGTTAATTAGATCATCTTCCTCACTATTGAATTTTTTTAATATTAAGCTTCTAAGAATTACTAACATCACTACCTTCCTGTCAGCAAAGCATTTTCACCTCTGAAAAGGTGTTTTTCCCTTCCTGGCACCTGTACTGTATACAACTTCACCTGAGATAAAGGACGCAGCAAAGAGAAGGCACTTTCTCTCTACTAGAAAAAACGGAAGCAGGACACAGACCTCAGATGGTAACTTGTGAGCACTCTAGGGAAAAAAAACAAACAAAAAGACCATTGAAAACTATGAGGGGAAAAAAAGATTAGCACACTTCAGGAGGAAGAGGGCCTTGTGGTTAGTAATCGTTGCTGAAGAGCACACAGAAGTTTTTGCCTTTGTTTTTGCCCTTTTCTTTTTTTTTTAATAAAATGGACTTAAAAGCCTTCTGCAAAGAGTTCTATAGTTTAATAATTTAGCCCATGGATGACGCTTTATTAACGGCATGCATCAGAAGTTATCACCGGAAAACTGGATAGAAGCCCAGATGTCTGGTTTAAGACCGTTTTTATTTCCTACATTTTCAAAACATTGCATGGGGCTTTAGCTGCATGATTCAGATGAACTTAATGAGAGTCATGCAGCTATGCCTGCATATGCCGCTTTGAAAATAGAGAAGTACTGGTTTGGGCTCTGTTTTCCTGAAGCTCTCCCTGGAGTGATTTAAAGCTGGTTTTTCCTCTCAGTCTATTCTCTAAAGGTCTTCTACGCTTCACGTCACATCACCATGTTGGACAGATGAGTAGTTGAAAACTTTGGACACCTCGTTTTTCAAAGACTCCAGTGCTCAGAGCTTGTGTGGTATCATGAAACCAAGCAGTACACAGCCACGCAATTAAATTGAGCCAATTGTGCATATGTGCTCAATTTAACTGCAATAGGTTACTTCAAATCAGAACTCCACAATGAGTGGAGTTACAACTTGCTATCAACATATGTCATTTATTATGATTGATTACTACTTACTGTAAACTATTTTAATACCCCACACAGGATCAAACTTAATATAGGTTATTCAGGTTCAAATCAAAGCTTCAGTATATACACAGCACACAAATCTCTACTGGAAAGCCATTCCATAAATCGTAGATTAAGGAAAAAGAGAACCACATATGATATGTATCATTTACAACCTACTTAAAAAAATATCATTTTGCTATATTTCTGCTGATAATCTGTAAGAATAATTTTATTGTGTTCTCATCTTCTCAAGTATTTTAAAATACAGATTTCCTTATTTTCTTTCATGTTCTTTAAACAGGAGTGCTAATCTTTCCTTTTCTAAACTTACAAATTGCCTGTTTAAACAAGAGCCCCAGGCCCCTCCCCCGACCAGTCAACCACCAGTTTGCAACTCCACCTTCAGGTCCAAACGGACCAAGCCTGAAAAAGAACCGGCACTTCGGACTTTGCTCTAACCTTTCAATTCTGCAGTGACATTGCAGCAGAAGACTAAAGGCGAATATAAAGATTGTTACTTTTCCATTTTCAGTGCTCATATTTTATAGAAATAAAAGATAAGACACCACGTAAATCCTTAACAACTTTATAACAAGTTCTGAGAGAAAGAGCGAGCAACACAATCAAGGTAACTTCAGGGAAGCCTATCTAGATCAGAAAATACATAAATAACGTGAAGAAAAATGATCACCTGTAGTAGGCCAGTAAGAATAACTTTAGAGGGAAAAAAAAAATCAACTGCAGCACAAGGATGTCTTTCCTTCATGTAGGAAAGATGGACACCTGTACATCAACACAACAGATACATAAGCTACAGTTCTGAATTTTCATGATTGTTACACAAGCCCGGACCTCCTGGAAAACACCCTCTTGAAGTTGATAGAGATCCTTCCGATCCTCACCAGGAGTAATGCAGTAGAGACTATCACAATGAGACAGAATGCTTCCCATAGGGTTTAGCCAGGATGACAGTTGCTTCTGAAATTTCCCGCATTTCTTAAGACCCCTGGGCTCCAGAGAGACTCATTCTAACTAAAAATACAGACACAGCGCATCCTGTGTCACCCTGGTGACAATCCGTCATCCTCCAGGCATTCCCCAGCTGTCAGTTTTGAACAGCATTGGTTAAAGGCTTTAGTGCACTGAAACACGTTATGGAGTAAGATCCTATATTCAGGTGCACTGAATTTTTATGTTCTTTGCTAAAGAGATTGTTTTTAGGTAAACACTTAATAGGGCAAACAGACAGGCAGGCAGCTCTGAGACCTAACGTGTCACCAGTGTACAGCAATTTGGAAGTAGGGAACTGCCCTGATCTTCCCACAAACAATAAATTTTCCTCCCACCTTCAGCATGCTTTCCTTCCTAACGTGGCTACTGCACTTCTAGACAGAGTACAAGCAATGCCCCAAGCAGCATCCTACAGCTGTTCGTTGTAGCCTCAGTCGTTTTTTATTTTATCTGGAATACAGATGAGTCTGACTGTCATATAGCGGAGTATTCTTCTAAATTTGGAATTTAAGCTTACAGCTTTGGGGTCAGACCAGAGCTGGAAAAAAGTCTCCTCACATTACTGGTGGCCACTTATATCCCACATTCCAAGCTATTGACCTGAGAAAGTAAAAGAGTGATATCAGAAGTTAATAAGCTTAGTAATTTCTGATAAATTCCTGTCAAAACAACCTGAACACTCAGAGCTTTATCATTGCCAGCTGTATCCCAGTAAGAAAAAAGACTGACACTTAGCTTGCATTCCAGAAGTAACCATCCATCCAAAAGGAATCCCTTTAAGACCTTCCAAGAATATACTGTTACCTTTGTGTGGATGCTGGGCCACATAAGCAGCAGCTCATCTCCAGGACATCAGAGCAAATACATAACATTTTGTTAACACACAGGGACAGGACCAGTAAGCTGAGTACATTCTGGCGTGAAGCAGATACCATTCAGGATTCCTTCAGGGAGCCAGAGCACACACTGGGAGGCCACCATACAGTCCAACTGCCAAGACCAGAGTATCACTAGCGTTGTACGTGGTGAATTCGCCTGGGTAAAAGCGCAAGGGCTGAGTCCAAACTGTCAAAATCTCAGCTCCCTAGTCCAAACTGTTTCTTGGTCCCCAGTCATCCATGCTACACAGGGTAGCTCAACAGCCTTTTTTTTGTTTCCAGGAAGTAGTATTTGTTCCCTTTACAGCAAAAGGCAGCTATCACTTCTGTGGACAGCTTGCTTCAAGTATTGCTCCTTAGATAATACAGGAAAAAAAAAAAACGTGCCAAGTTCAGTTCCCTCCAACAGACCCAGCAACAGTGGCACCATACACCTCATCTCACCCCCCTGCGGGCAGCACACACCTACCATCAGGCGAAAATCACTATGCTGACAGCAGTGACACAGCCATCCAATCATTCCAGGTATTTTTATGTTAAAAATACCCTGAAAATAACTTGTCAGACTTGCTAGAGGCATAGAATAGATATGAGCACAGAACTACACACTGTGAATACAGCATGTCTCTCCTCAAGAGCACCTACGAGTGCACGTAGGTGCACAAGTCACACTGCACCCTTTGCCTAGAAGTCAGGTATTGCTTTTCATGGCAAAAACTTTTAAGAACACAGATATAATCAAAGTCTAGGAATAAATCATAGGTATGTTTTCAGTTACATTCAGCAGGAAGGGACAAAGTATTATTAATGGCACCTAAAAAATAGCATCAGCAACACAGCTACAGAACTACTACCCATGCAGGTAAAGTTTCAAGATTATTTTTTAAAAATTTGTTATTGCTCCCTAGCAGTTTCATTTTCAGGGCATCAGTCAGAGGATAACTCCAACAAAACATGAATTGTTTCAAAGAAACACTAATAACAGAACCAAAAGCTGTTCCGTGCACTAAGTACATGACAGTCACACAGGCTGAAGACACTTTAGAAGAGCCAGAAGAGTGAGTTAGCTGTTCGCTATTTATGGTGATGCTCCTCAAATTGGGAAGAGTGAGACAGAAATAAGACCACTCCAACCATACTGCCAGCTTTTCTGCTCTAACCTTGTGAAGGGTAAGAAATCGTTATAACTATAAAGCTGAAATTTTCTTACTATGTCTGGAACTAACTGATGCCTAAAACCCCTGCTGACTGCTGTTGCCAGCATGTGCCCAACTGGGAGAAGAGGACGAAAGGAAGGAAAGGAAAATATATGGGTTGAGCCCCCAAGCTGGCACGTAACTAACACCAACCTGCACGGGAGCCAGAAATGCCACGCTGAACCTTTAGATTGAGGGAGCTAAAAGGTGCCAGCTCACTAAGCAGTACCTTTTCAAGCTCTAGTTTTGTTCTCAGGCAAACGTATTCATTACCTAAGCAGAACAAAAGTAAGACTTGCTTATAGTGAAACTGTATTGCATTTAGTTAACAGTTACCTTAGCCCATTACATTTTGTCTAGACAAAAGCCTTGCTCCGGTGAAAAGCCTGGGCTGTTATTGTTCGCCAATGACATTTCTGAATACGTTCTACAATAGGTACCTGCAGCTCAATCCAGTGGGCTGTCTCTGGGCAGCAAGAAGGCACCTACACTGATGCTGAAGACAGGTGCTTAAACTATTTAATTTAAATATGAATCAAGACAAAGCCAACCTCTTCTTTTAAAAGGATAGGGAGACTACACAGTGCCGTATGAAGTGGGCCATGGGAACACTGATCTGAATCGTGTTCAGATTTGCTATTTCATATCAGCAGATCCACCGCTACTCCCACCCCTACTGACCCATAGGAGAGTTCTGTCTTCTCAGTCACGCTCCATGATAAATCAGCCAAGGAGACTTGAATAATAGAGGCAAAAATCTGGGCAGAAGAGAATGAGGTAAACAGCCTTGCTGTAAATTCTGGCTTAAGTTGCATACGCTGTAGATTTTCTTTGGGGCAGCTCCAAGGAAAGTTTAACAGTGATTACAGAAAACGACTGGCACTAAGGGCGGGTTTTCTTGTGTATACCAACAAGATGGTCTTTCAACAAAACTTTGCCTTCCAACATTAAATCATTGTCATCTCCCTCACACGCATATTGCCTAGAGAAAACAAAATGCAGTATCTTTAAGCTGTTGTTGACTTTTTAAAAGTGACAGTAGTTTACCTTAAACTTCATACTATTACATAAAGCAGATATCAATACAGTGGAGATACGACCACAAATGACTCGTTGCTGCAAAAGAACTTGTCATTCAAGGAAAAAAGGAAACAGCAAGACAGTTTAGTATTTTACCCTTTCTTTTCAGCAGCACCAAGAAAACATTTTACATTCATTCATACCACAAAGGCAATTGATTTAGCTCCATCAGATTAATTTTCCTAAGGCTACAGATATTCTTTCAGAAGATTTTATTCATATCCAAGTCCAGTAGAGAATTAAATTCTTGTTACAGACTTTGGAAAATAGTCACCATATATTCAAATACTGAAAATATTAACCGCAATACCCATGTTCTACTCTATTCCTTTTAAATTTTCATTAGCAATTGATTTCTTTTAAAGATGAGGCATATTGGGAATTACTGAGCCTGACACACTGCAAATATATAGCCTCCTGCTGCACATACAATAGGGATTTCAAAAGAGTTTGGGAAACAGACTTGGGCAACAGTAACACAAACACAGAAATAACTCCTCTTTGAGAAATACATCAAAAATACAAAAGGACATGTGCATCCAAGTGAGTCAGTTTAAAATGCTTGTCAGGAAATGGCTGAAACTCACTGATCATTAATAGAATATGTTAAGCTATTAATTTTCAAATGGAACTGTGCTAGACTTCCAGCTGTTTGAAATACTAAAGAGAAACCTGAAAGACTGATTTCATTTTGGTACTACTACAATTTTTATCCTTTTTTTTCCCCCATACTCATCTTCCCCAACATAGTCAAACAGCTGTGACTGACAACTTTTACGAAGATACCATTTCTGCTTTCCAGCAGACAGTAAACATTTCTATGAATGGTAAAGCAAGACACCTTCAGGTACAGCATATACAAACATGCACATTCAATTTAGAAGGAAGCCCTACATGGACTGAAAGGGGAAAAAAAGCCCCAACCTACGAGTGCTACAGAACACTTGCATTTCTAGGAAAATGCCTTAAAACCTCTAATTCTTCTCTTATTTTGTTGCAATTAGTCTCAGCTGATGCAGCGGAAGGCACCTGAACAACGCTGATATTGTCCTGAATGATTTTTTGAGTGTGGAATTTCCTAGAACAGTTTGGCAAAACAGATAATTAGTGATTTTCGACAGCATATTCAAACAAAAACTTGAAATGTAAAAAGATGCTTTTACTTTCGATACTAAAAGGTTTTCTGCTGATATAACCAATCACCTAGAATATTTTTTGTCTGTTGCTACAAACAAACCCAATGAATCAAACATGAAATCCTGTAAGAAGATACATTACCACTCCCCACACTGACATCAAAGGACAATTGCAGCTAAAACAGCTTTTCTACAACAAACATGCAGTTTCACACAGTTTCTACAGCATGTAAAAACTTACTTTTTCTTCTGCTTTCAAAGCTGAAAGACTGTCATAAGGCAGAACCATGGAATAAAAAGGGATTCTGTATATTACTGTATAAGCAGTGATGTGAGGAAAAAAGATTCAATGATTGTCCCCAGTATGGTGTTGCAGCTCCCAGTACAGGAGCCAGACACGTAACAGTGCTGGCTTGGAACGAGCCTATGTCTTGTCTTCCAAAAGATGACACTGCTGCAGGACCCAGGCACTGAAAATTTACAACCAGCTCCAGACGTGCTGACAAGACTTGATGGTATTTTTTAATAAAAGACTCAAAAGACTGTTCTCAATACCAAACTCCACAAGACAAGGCCAGAAGAACTTCATATTTTCAATGGAAGCAGGAGTATTTAAATGCAATACAAAAGCAGGGTTTTTTAGGGTCTTATTCTTCGTACACCATTAAGTAGGCAGTCATCTGCCAAAATTGCTTTTTGGAACAGGATATATGCTCACTGCAGGAGTTTACTGCGACTGATGCCAGTGGGGGTGGGGCGGGGGAATAACTGAAGACAGACAGGTGAAGGTCTGTTTCTCCCCATTTACGAGCATTATATAGTAATTACTTCTGTTCGAACAGGAGAGAGCAGACATTTCCTGCCCACCAGAGCGGCTTCCAGCCATACCTCCAAATGGAGAAATATGATAATTAAAGTTTCATCAATCTTCATTATCTTCAATGTGACAGTAGATCTGGGAGTATTCCTAGATTTTATATTATAGAAGTGTATGCAGCAGCAACTTTCCTTGCAAATGAGAAGTTTAACCAAGCGTCTGAGCACAACCCCAAGTGCCCGAGGAAAACCCCAAGTGGAGTTTATTTGTACCCAGCATTTGTATCATTTACTGCTGCTTTGGGGCTGCAATAAAAACCGGTAGATTTCCGTCTTCATAAGAAAGGAATAACAAACATGGTGATGAATCTCAAGTGAATACCAGTGTGGTTAAAGGAAGCATTGGAAACTTCTCATGAGCATGATTCCCCACTGACACACCAGTAAAGTAAGTAGGAAGACAGACTCAGTCAACACAACCAACAAAAACCCACCCAAAAAGCCCCAGTCAATCACCAACTCTCAGGTTACAATGCATTCGGCTACGTGAAGAGTGACGGGCAATGGCCAGAGAAATCGTGTTGAGTTTCTGAAGAGCAGAGCTCTCAGGAGACCATCATTTACTGATCCGACAACCTGCTCTATAGGGAATGAAGTTAAACAGGAAAAAAGAAAAGCAGCAACTTCTAGATCCTTGTAAAAATGAAGCTTTTGGGCAGACACACCTTCACGCTCATGAGCAATTCTCACTGAGCGCAGCCATCCTGACAGTAAGCAGAAGCAAACCATGGACGTAAGTGTCGTTACTATCCAAGTGCCACCCTTCCCCCAGCCAAAGTGGGTTTTACAAACGCCACAGAGACCCTTCGCAGACCACCACACTCCCCATTCTTCCCCAAGCCCAAGAATAGAGGGCTTGCCAGGTTTAGTTGTAACTTTTTATGTACTCAAAAGCCAAACACATAGATTTCCAATCCTGATCCATATTTTAAGATGTTCTCGCTTTTCTCTCATGCCTTCCCTAGAATGCTTTCTCAGCAATATCAGGCAGGTTGAAGAGAATGGTAATTCTCATGTCTCGCAACCCTTGAAGTACTATCCTGTTTTGAGGTAACATATTCCTCTTTCTTCCCCTAGATTTACTGCTCCCACCTTCTTTATTTCAACTCAGCATAAATGAGGAACTGCTTGAAAATTAGTAGTAACTACTTCCAGAGAAGCAAGTCTGCCAGGACTCTCACTGCTATCATTTTATCACTCCTCCGCTGCAGCAGTACCTTGTATTTTAGCAAAAGCCAGCTCCTCCTTGCTGCCCAGATGGCCTAATGCACGTTCTTAAAGACTCCCCCCCCGTATACCACAAATCACACACCATAAAATCCAGTAATTGTACATACATTCTGTTAAAATTATGGTCTCCAATGTATTCTCAGTTTTTGAGAGATCATAGCTTCTTTGTGCATATGAACAACACGTGACAGACAAAGGGAAAGGGGTTTTTGTTCAGACATGCCTTTGGGATCAACTACCACTTCTCAACTTCCTTCTCTCTTCCCTAGCTCTCTGTTTGGGATGTCTTTGAGTAACAGATACCCAGACAGCCCAAAAGGGAAAAATTGGTTGATTATAAGTCTCTAAGCAGTTAAGCTATGAGATTACCAGGGATACCATGAACACCAATTCACACCCTTCACCTACTCTACCTCCACAATTTTTTATCTTTTCTGGAGATACACAGGGAAGAGCTCCCACCTTAGCTTTACTAAAATAACATGTAACACTTCAGTCTGACAAGTCTACACTGCTATCAGAAGAGCTGGTGCTGCCTCTCATCCAAGAACTCCTGTGTGCATCAGGAACGTGATCTGGCTGAACTCTAACCTTAAAGAGCTCATCCTGCAGCTGTGTAAACACCAGTGCCTTAGCGAGGAAGGGGAAAAGAACACGCTCCTAGGGAGAAATGAAGATCAGACTGCCCTTTTTAATGGCAATGTGCATTTATGTCGGATTAAAGCACAGCCCAGTCGTGGATTCAAGCGATAGTGAAAGCACAGCCCGGTGATGGGTACAGCAACACACATGGCACAGTTGGAGGGACCTGCACTTCCTAAGGGAAGTGGCACCTTGAAGGTGAGCACTGCACAAAGCTCTCCGTGCAGAAGGCTGCTGAACCCACCACCGCAGCATGGCGTGGTGCCACCGAGGCAGACTGCAGCAAGCAAACAAGGATTAACGATGCCATTGTGGAAGTCACATCTTGAAATTTTCTGGCTTTCATACATTTACATATTCAATCACAACACTCAAAAAAACAGAGGAAAGTAAAGCAACTCAGTCTATTACTATCTTGTCCATAAAGCAGGATGTATTAATAGGCATAAACACATTTCCGAGTAGTACAAAACCACATGTCTTTTCTAACACTAATGAATGCCAGCTGACACAAAGCACAGGCTGACTGTCATATTGCTTAGCTGCTCCAGACACCTGTCACTCCTTGGCAACAAAAGGGAGAAAAGGTCAAGACACAGTTAGCAAACCCAAAGGGGAGACTCATTTTTCCACCAAAATTGAACTTGACAGAAACCATCATCACAAATAACGTTGAGAGGTTCAGGTGTTACTGGTTGCTGATGGCTTACGCTTCTGCTGCTACTGAGCCATCCGCATATTTTAGTCAGTTAACATTAATAAAATCAACCTGCACTGTCATTTATTAATAAAGATAGCATTATTTGGTTTTTTGGATGAGAGCATACAGTATTAGTTTTCATTTCTTGCACACTTTCTCCAAATCCCTGCAGAATTCAGATACTGCTAAGGCTAATATATTCCATCTTCTCGCTTTCCAAATCCTTAATTGCTTTTGCATGAATGCAGAGAATTACAGCAAGACAAAAGTAAGTAAAATAACTTTGTCACGTTTAAAAGCTGGCAGACCAAGTTTTGACCTCCTCCACTCTTCTGACAGCATGAATTCATCAGTAGTTATCCATGTCTTTGTCTTGATGAGACAGAACCAGACTGGTAACACACACTGTGCCTTTTGGGGTGTAGTTCTGGGGTTTTAGCTTAAAACCCGTGATTACTGACTATATTGATGTTTATATTCAACATGCAAGTATACGCACAAACATGCATTAAGAGTGTGGCAGTCTCAGACTTAAGTATTCCCGATTCTCCTCTCCCTTATCTGACAGAGTCCCAGTAATAGCGACGTGTCAGTTTTGCTTCAGAAATACCAAAATTACGTTGGTTCCAGTTGCCCATACATTCAAATTGCAATGGTTCAAGAAAAGAATCCAGTTCAAAGTAGTAGGGAAAAGGAGAACTAATGAGAAACATTATGGAATACCAATAGAATATTCTGGGGGGAAAAGCCGCAATCAACTAATTTTTTACATCTTTACAGAAAAATACTCTGTAACTCAGAAATAATACTATCAAATAGGTAGCACGATTTGCTATTTCTAGTGCATTTAATGTGTTCTAAACAACGTTGTTTAAAAGAACAAGGAGACAAAAAAACCTACTACGTGCTCTCTAGAGCATATAAATAACCAAAAGCTTATAAATAGTCATAGCTATCTGCATTGTGCTCAGCATCTCAATATTGAGTGAAAAAAATAACCTGTTTTGGACAGGTTACTCAAAGCTGTTACACTTACTGCATGCTGTCACACAGTCCAACACATCTTAATGCCAGCTGAATTGAGTCATGCAGGATTCCCCTCACAGGAAGGGAGTCCCTCAAGGGCACCGAGTGGTAACAACTCCTTTTGTCCCGTCCCCAACCACCAAGCTCGAGCCCCTCACAGGCCAGATATCCCTTGGGACAAACACAGTCAAACCACTGAAGGGGTTTTACAGCAGAAGAGGCTGTAAAAGCACATTTGAAAGCAATGCCTACGCTGCTCCAGATGTGCACTGAGGACGGGATGGATCATGGAGGATATAGTTTGTTTTTCTATCTCTGACCCTGCTGTGCCAAAAAAAATTTGGTACAAAACCTTGAATTCGAGCAAACAAAAAATCCAAGCCTATATTCCAGATTCTTTCTTTCACAAACATTTTTATTCTAAGTACATTTTATTCTAAATCCTGTACATGCACTTAAACTAGGTTACCGATGCCTTATATGAATCTCAAAATAAAACAATCTCTAGTGGTTAATTAGTGAAATGGGATAGAGGTATTTTTATCATTAGTGCTCATCCAAGTGAAATGGCAAAATTACTTTCTAGCAGCATTTAAAAATGGTATCTCTATTCAGTTAAATTTGTTCTGTGCCCTAGTTTCTTTGGGTTATGATCCTAAAAAACAAGAAACCTCAAAATAATCAGGACCAGCTCAGTTCATGGTTGTCATGGTTTGAGCCTGAACCACAACAATGATGCAGATACTGTAAAGAAAGAAATTTTATATTAAAAAAAACAACCGTTGAGACCACATTTTTGAGTTCAAAAGGTTTTTGTAGTTGTCTGTGAAGCAGCATTAATACAGTAAGCGTTATGAACTCATCAATTGCATGCATCTGTACTACAGGACACACTAGAAAGTGTGGCAGTTAAACTTACATACTCCAGTGGTGCCTCCAAACATGCCAGAGAAATGCCTATATGAACAACTAGAATGGAGAAGTTGACAGCGAGACTGCTCTTGGACAGGAGCTCAGGTAAGGATATCTTTTCTGCTCGACTTCCCAGGAAATAAGAGAAAAAGTACTAGTAAAATGGCTCAAGATAATAAAATTGAACACTGAAACAAAATGTTTTGGTGTTATCACCAAGTTATTCACACTCAAGAAACAACAATCCATACAGCCTGACCTTACTACTGAGCAAGCAGCTGGCAGCCAGACAGACTTCTGTTCGGTTCACACAAGTGAAATACAGCCCACACGGACCAGCACACTTTCAGTTCACGAGCACACAACAACAAACAGTATCTTAGCACATGACTTAGAACAAATAAACTCATTTTATTCCAAAGAATTGCCAGGAAAGTAGAAAATGTCTTCAATTACTATTCAGTGACTTCTGTGGGACTGCTTACAGGCAAGCCACCACACCTTTACAAAAGGGGTCTTCAAGTTAAATTTCAGAGCACTTTGGGTTTAAACAATAAGTTAAAGGATTTTATGAAATTGCACAAAAGCACAACTCATTAATAGATACTACACCTTTCAAACTGTTTGTCCCTATTTAAAAAATGCTTTGCCAAGAGCTGTGCGAAAGAAATGCAAACCCCTCCTTGCACCTAGGCTAAGTAGTGTTTTTAAATACCAGGGCAATACCTGAGTTTTACCACAGCAGATGCAGCTAATCAAGTAAAAGTAATTCTGCTTTTCTCTCCCCTGGAAGATTAAAGTCTTCTGAGTCTCCTTAAGTTACAGAACATGCTTGCTTATAAGGCCATTTTAACATAAGTGTCTCAAAGCTTCGTAAACCAGAGAAATAAACTCACTGCTCAATTTGCCAGGCAGTCACTGGGACCAAGTCCTCTTTGGCAAAATGTAGCCTTATTTGTAAGCATTTGTATTACTATTCTCAAAAGTAAATTGCTATAAAACGCATTTTGAACATAGCAATGAGGTACAGGTGAGAGAGAAGAAACCCTCACACCTTCAACATGCATCTCTCTGGCTTCTGTCTAGTGAAAAGCAAAACAGACAAACCTCTTTAGACATGCGATGGGCACAGGACCTTACTCTGCTATCGGTTATTCTCATACAAATCAGGAATGTCTCTATTAAAGGAAGTCTATTTATAGGGCTATAGGCTAGATACAAAGAAAATCGGTACAGGCCCAAGTGATATATTTGTGAAGAGCTGTATTACCATGTATAGATCAATGTATATATGGTGTTGGATTTCAAAAAAGCGCTCTCAAAACTACCCCCTTCAGTGCAGTAGAGCATTGCTAAATTCAGCATGAACGTGCTAAGCACAAGTTAATCCCCAATAATGTTTATTTGCACTTTTTAAACATTAATACAATTTTGAAATTTGGCCTTCCCTGTCCCCACAAGTAATGCCATATGCACTGAATTGGCCTAGGCGGATGGGAAAGTAAAATCCATTCCCCCTATTTTTATTAAAACAACAGGTTATGCAACATTACCGAGTCAGAGCAGTCAGTATTCAAAGCCGTAAGAAAGAGCATAAGAGTTATATTTAAGACGAAAACTTTTAGCTTCTTGGAAAGAAAGTGGGGTTGAAATCAAGAACGATAAACGCTTGAATTTCAAAGCTGGTTTTGTTTGATAGAAATAGAACACCCCAGGTTTGTGTTTTCCTAACTTTCATAATACAGGGTTAGCTTCCCTCTTAAAAGCTTCCTCGCATTAGGTTATCTCCCTTCTAAACATCAACTTGCATTTTCACTGGTGATATAGCTAAACTGAAAAAACATTTCCTGATGACAGAATTCTGGCTTTGAAGAACACATTGCTCAGGAGATGGCTAATGTTTCACATTTAATGGCCTTGAATTTAGAGAGCAGCTTTATTATCGCTTTGTTTACGTGAAATTAAGATTTTTTTTCACATCAAATTAAGTGTACATTTTACAGAGAAAGAAAATGACTATGTCTGCCATACATCCCTTATGTATATAAATATACACAAAAAAATGGATCCAGGCACTCTGAACATACTATCTACCCAATAAAATATCACAGTAGGTCTCTTCTTGAGACCTATTGCAGCACATATTGAACCTGGTAGGTGTTTCACCTAGAGATTCTGAGACCATGCTAAGGAATCAAATTTATCATTTATAATATTTGGAATGTTGAAAAATTATAAGCCGTGTTAGTTGTAGGGTGTAATCAAGGCAGTATTCATAAAAAAGTCAGAACAATGCTGGTACTCATTCCATCACTTTTGAAATGGTTGGAAAAAATTCAAAACCAGCCATTTACTAGTTGAGTCAGTCTGGTTTTCAGGGAAGAAGAGCTGCTCTCTAATGATTCACTCTCTAGTTCACAGCACTAAAAGAAAGGAAAATTAGCATGGATTTATCTTTGTGACTGATTCCTTGGAAACTCTAGGGATTAACATACTCAATTAGGAATCAAAAAAACATGAAGTCAATCATGGATTAAAGTTGGTGAGACCAGCCTATATGCAATTCTGAATTTCTTCAGACAACAGGGGGGTTGAAATATGGAATAAATTGTCAGTGGTGGCAATATAAACTAGGCACTGTAAATTAGATGAAAAAGAGGATATATTTTTAAGAACAAAAAGCAAAGCACTATCTGGATGATTTTGGATTAGGTTGGCCAACTGTATTTTATGATATTCCAAGAAGTTTTGGCAGGCTATTTGCAGGATCTGTTTTCTGTAATGATTGCTACTAAAGAATGTTTTCTTGAACTGGAGCCTACAATTAGCTTTTTTGGTGGATGGGAAGGGGATAACACTCTGTGCTGCCCTAGGTCTTCTACTTCTGCATATTAAACCTGTGTATGAGGCTGATAAGGAACAGTGCAAGATAAAAATAAGCAGACATGTAAGACCTGTTTTTCCAAAAATTATCAGGAAACAGTGCTGAGTCTCACATGCTTTTGCTCCTCACACTGCGTCCATTACTGCGCTTTCTAGGTCTGCAAAGTCTGTACTATTCATAAATATTCTGCACTTTTTGAACTGATTAGTGTTACTCAAGCTGGGGGGCTTGGATTCCTTTCTTTTTACGTGTTTCAAAAACAAATGAACAGCAAGAACAAAAACCCAACCAATCAAAAAAAAAAAGATTCCTTCACTTTCTGGACAGGATTCAGTTACCTCAACATAGACCTCTTAGTATTAATAATGCTGCTGCTGCTTCAGACAAGTGAAGGTCTTTGGCAGGTCCTGTGGCAAACCTGCCAGTCCCATGCTGCTCTCAATGACCCCAGAGCATCCATAAAGGCCATCTACACGGAACACTACATTGGTTTCTCTCAAGCACCTAAACTTATACCTCATACTAGTCTTAAGGACACTGAATCCCACCTTTTGCCTATCTGAAAGCACCTGTCCACAGAGAATAAGTTGCTTATTGTGGAGATGCGTGCACTTCTGAGGATTGAAAAGCCAGATTTCCAAGTAACATTAAATGGAAATCACACACACATTCCTACTTCACTTCATCATGATAAAGCATTGTTATAAGCTTACCGCACCAAGTATATACACACAGAAGTAACGATTACTAAATGCCTACTGTCATTTGAAGCATTTGAACAGGCAACTGAATAATTTGAATACACAAGCATGACAAGACAGCTTGCTGCCTGTATTATTTTTATCCCTGTTTGAGAATTTTGCAACCAGATGTTCTTATACTTGATTTAACGCTGGGGGAAAATACTGCTCTTCTCTTTTAACAACGTTGCTTTTTATGAGAACAGTTACTGCACTTCTGTCCACAACTCACTGCAAAAATCCCCACGCTTAAGGTTTTCTATTGCCTGGCTGTACCCTATGAGTTGCAAAGTCTATTGGAAACAGAAGGCACAGGGACTTAAGTAAAAGTCAGATTATATAAATCAAGGATAAGCACACAGAAGCATTAGAGCTATGTAATTTTTAGTATCATATCAGATACACTCAATTCTGCATGTCATTTGGGTAAGAGGGCTAAAATTCCCATGTCTGCTTTCCATGTTTTTAAAAATACCTCTTGTGTTTGACAGGAAAGCATGAAAACACGAAACCCAAATGAATGGTCTCATGCAGCAACATTTCATGTGTGCTTGCACAGCTTGTGCTATCGGCTAGTCTGAAGTGGTGACCACAAAGCGTGTGGAGCACTTCACATCTCTCATTGCCAGACCCTGCTGGACTCAAAATCACCACTTAAAAGCATGTTTATCTAGGCATTGTGTTTACTCGGAGCTTTTAAGACTTGAAATTTCAGCTCTAAAGGAGAAACTACGATCCTGGTGTTTTGTTCTTTAGTACGCTTATCTTGTTTGTTTAGCACTGCTCAACCTCCGCAAAGAGACCGCTTTCCAATCTGGGCTTACAACTTTGGATTCTTAAGGCAGAAGAGAAAGTAATGCAGCATCAGGGTACGTACACTATATGCTCTTCCCTTGCAACTTGCCATTAATTTTTTTGTTATGGCCCTGCACTACCAGACCTTGACACAGCAACCATCTATTTTCCCCCTCCCCAGCTCATTCTGCAATATATAATACAAGAGTGCTTCATATTAAGTACATTTCAGATAAACAACATGCTCCAGTGAAGTACCGAGCACATTTTTCCTGCACACGGCGTCGGCCTGAAAGGTATCTTCCATGCTTCTGTTTCCACAGAATCATTCCCAAGTGCCTTGAACTCTTACCTGATTTTTCTAATATCGCCTTTGATCTTGCTGTGTTTCTACTTCCCCAAGCATGACATGAAAGCAACATTCCCGTATTCTTTTACATTTGAAATCAGCTATATTTCAAAGCTCTGATGTCATCACGACAACTTTATATCATCTCCAGTGAAATATATCTGCTCAACAGATGTGAAACAGATCTTTTGTTTCAATGCTCAGTTTAAAGCCAGCTACATAAATAATCGAATGAAACGGTGTTTTGTAACGATTCCCGCTTATCTGTCTGTCAAATCTTTAAAAGCCAAAACCCTGTCACCGACCTTCTGCTTCAGGATGGTCCTGAATGATTGGCTTTCCTCAGTAACAGCTTCAGTGCACACTGCTACTACAGCCAGACTTGGGAAACACAGGAACAGACACCAAAGAGAGGGCTTTATATTCACATTCCATCCCTGCAGGCATCTTGGTAATGTTCTACGCAGATTCCCTTGCCACTGTTAGGACAGACCCAGCAAGGCCAGTCGGAGTGGTGAAGCGGCAGCAATTTGTCTCTCAAGGAGCTCTGTGGATGCAAGGGCTTGATTCTGCACCCCTCTGCCGCTAAGTGAGGCCATAAGCGAGGGAACCCCAACTTTACACCCTGAAGCACCTTGGTAGCAGTGATATGCAAGGACTCAAGAATCAGGCTAAGAATCACACCAAAAGGACTTGAATTTTTAGGACCCACTTCTCTTTCTGCTTTTGATTTAGTATTTGAGTTTCATATTTCCAAAAATCAGGGGGTAGTATCAAGAGAGTGGCAAGGAGGACAACCATGAAGAAATGCAAAAGGACAGAGAAATCAGGTCAAAGAAAGGAGAGCAACACTGAGTTTCTGGCTCTTAAGCCAATCAAAAGTCTTTTCAGACTTCACTGAGCTTTATGACTTTGACTTAAAATTCACCTCAAAAAAAATATTAGGAAGACCTAATCAAGGGGAGAGGAAAGATATACTCTTATCTGCATTTCCCCTGCAATCTTCAAAACTTGCCTTCTGCTATATTATCTCTCTAGCTGCATGAAATTGTCCCATATGGGAGCACACTTTAGTCATCGTTAGAGCAGCTGAAGACATAGTTGCTGGGGCCCCTGTCTCTCCACAAAGAATCAGCCATTGCAGGAAGGTAAGCACCAGCCTTAACCAAGCAGCATCTCTTAGCAGTCAAGCCCATGACGCCAGTCACCTGAGCACACTTTCCATCAAATGCCAAATTCCGTATTTTAATTACCACTTTTCCCAAGAGCCGAAGGAAAGCTGATGAAATTTATTGTTTCAGAGATGCCACAGTTTGAATCCTCCTGGTATAAGAGCGACTGGTATCAAGATGAACTTCTAAGTGTATTAGGGGTTTTAACATGCCAATGTTGGGATGCTAGGAAAGGAGACAGCAGTACGTTCTCCTCAAGCATTTATCGTAGTTTAATTAGCTTGAGTTTAATCTTAATGTATGGCTCTGCAAGTTGTGTCCAGATGTTCTGTGTGCTCAGCCTGAGTACCATCTCTTATTTCTCTCTGATATTTGGAAAGTATCAGGGAATAAAAGTTTTGATGAGGCCCAGAGCTTCACTGCTGCACGACTCATTTACATAAGGCTTACTTTAGTTATTCCTCAGGTGTTAAAGCTTCACTGAAATAAAACAGGTACAGTAACAAAAGTAAAACTGACAGTAATATTGACTGATGTGCTTTTTGATTCAACTCTATAAATATTTACTTAGTACAATCCTTTAGAAGATTAACTTAAAAAGTAGTTCAAGTTCAAATCCCTGTTTCATTACGATGTTAAAAGAATATTCCCCATACACCACACATCCAAGCAGGAAGTACAGGTAAATATTAAACTTCTCCAGAGCACTGGGAAACAATCAGGAACATACCATATGCACAAGCAACAGTGCAGGAGTGCTGGGCACTCTACTGTTCTCTCACGTTGAAAGATTTATTCCCTCATGGAGTTTCTCTTTCATGAGCATCACTTCATACCAAAAATTGATCACTGCACCCGAGCCTCACAGCAGAAACACAAAACAACTCAGCTTTCTTTGTGTACAGTTAAGAAGGGAATTAGAGACCTCTCTCTTCCCTGCATCCCCAGGATACTAAAACCGGTGTCTCTGGTTTCCAGGCAATTTGGCTAGTTATATACGGTTTTGGAGAGGAAGTTCCTTAAGGCCAGTAGAGTAAAGCAAACTCACCAGGGGAACCAAAACCAAACTGAGCTCTTCCCACTGCTGCACATGTACATGATTTCTTCTATCACTTCATCTCCCTTAAACCTTAAGCTCGCTCCCAACTTCTACGAAACGTGAGCACAGAGGGGTAACCAAGGTATGGGCCTGAAGCTTGTTACACTTTTTTCAGTGCTCAGTTGTCAGACAGAACCAGCTCCCACCCTTACTCATGGACATCAGGACACACAAAAGCTCACTTGCCTCAGTACAGTATGCAGAAAGAACTGAACACAGACTAACACAGTGAAGAGAACATCTGACCTCACATTCTCGGAACAGACTTGCATTTTATGTATCATATACTGATATCTCTGGCTAATAAAATTCCTCCCTGTGGTAAGATGATTAAGCTGCCTCAGGGCTGGACATCCCAGAGGCCTTCACCTGTCTTCAGCCACTTTCACAGCTTCTCACACGGGAAGGCATGATTTAGGCATACAACATTTGATGCAGAACTTAATTTACTTGTCAGACTATAGTAAATGACTCAAAGACACACTGCTACAATGGGCGAGAAGCAGGACTTTCAAAATCGATTTTCAGATGGAGAAAAGAATCCTAGAAGGCAATCATGAAGCTATTAAGCATTTTCTGAACAATTCAGGGAAAGCCCCAGTAATTCCCATGCTCACCAAGAAACCCACTAGAAAAGTTATTTTTTAAATTTGTATTTCTTTCACACAATGAATATTATTGTCGTTTCCAACAACACTTAAAACCCCTTACGCTAAAAGCATGAGTTACTATCAGCCCAAGTTAAATTAAGGACTATTTCAGAAAGTCAAACATGAACCAAATCTTAATTATCTCAGTGCACTAAATTAGTCTCAAAGCTGTGAAGGTGGCTCCTATAAGCCACAAGAACACACCTGTGAAATCTCAGGGACATGGATTTAAGTTTTGCAGAGAATCTGGCTAAAGAGTTGGAACACAGTCAAGAGTTGGATGCTTAAAATTTAGAAAGAAAAAAGCAACTCCTTGTATTATTTCACAAATCTAGCTTACTGTGTATCATTGCTCTCACCCACTACAGCAAAACGCTGCCATTACTTTGACACCATATTGTAACTCTTGCAGTAAAACAGACTACCCTGTGCTGAAATTGTAACAGCCAACAGCTAATTGAGAAATAGCACAGGAAAAACAGAGCAAGGTAGTGGAAAATATTTGTTTTCCAAGAGCCTAACATCATGCATAAAAGATGATCAGACCCTGAGGGAGTCAGGTATACACACACACGGACCATGATATGATTCACTGAATAGTAAAACATTACTTACCCACTACCTCCTGTAATCGATATAGCTAGCTACCTAATTATAAGTGTTCTAATTTTCTTATCTGTTAACCTCATTCATGTCTGCTTAATTTTAGAAAGAAATTGAAAACCTAATAAATAGACATGGACAAATATAAAACTGATGAACAATGTGGAAATCGTTTTACTAAGTGACCACTTGATACTCAAGTGACCAATCCACTGAGTTAAAGTTCCTCCTGTGTTTCTAAATAGTTTCCCTTCCTGAACCTTCCTAAATTCAAGACTATATATTAAAGCGTGAGAACTACACTCTTACCTAAGCAGACTGAAATGCAATATATTAATGTCCATAACAGTATTCAGCCCGTTTTAAAATCCAGTTATGTTACTTGACATCTTCAGGCAATCCATTTTTCAAAACACAGTTAGTTACATTTTAAGTATTATTAAATCAAATAGCCTGATTGATTTTATAATTTCACTGGCATTGTATGGCAAAATTATGCCCTCTCTTTCCTAAAAACAAGGCAAACTAATTTCACTTCCAGCTATGCTAAAGTCTTTATAATTTAGAAGCAACAGCTATAGAATCATAGAATCGCTGAGGTTGGAAGGGACCTTTAAGATCATCAAGTCCAACCATTAACCTACCCTGACAAAAGCCACTTCTAAACCATGTCCCTAAGGACCCCATCTACCCTTTTTTTAAACACCTCCAGGGACGGTGAATCCACCACCTCCCTGGGCAGCCTATTCCAATGTTCAATAACCCTTTCAGTGAAAAAATGTTTCCTAATATCCAATCTAAACCTCCCCTGACATAACTTGAATCCCTTTCCTCTCGTCCTATCACCTGTCACCAAGGAGAAGAGCTCAGCCCCCATCTCCCTACAACCTCCTTTCAGGTAGTTGTAGAGGGTGATAAGGTCTCCCCTCAGCCTCCTCTTCTCCAGGCTGAACAACCCCAGCTCCCTCAGTCGTTCCTCAGTTTTTGCCTAGTTTATTATTTGCAGATAGAGTTCTTCCTGATTCTATTAAATGAACTTTTGATTTAATTTTAGCCCCAAATTCAAGTTTTATAAATATAAGCTCTAATTGAAATGTTTCCATGAACGCAAAGCAGCTTTTAATATAAACATTTGCAAAGGAACGAACTTTGTCCCTGACATCTCGTATCCAAGGCTTCACTGTACCAAAACCTTCACTTTTCCTTTTGCAAACATTAAAAAACTCAAGTGAACTAACAATCTGAGAAAGGAATCAGAATTTCAAGTTGTTAAACATGGAAAAAAGTGTCAGTCCTTTTAGCTCAATCCATCTGGATGAGTTTTTCTTTTTATACAAAATTATTTGAGTAGTAAGCACCAGTAAGACCCATTCAGTTACTCTTACCTCAATAATATACAAAACCACATTCTTGTAGAAGCAATATAGTATGCACTTGGTAACTCGATTGTAACTCCAAGCTCCATGGACCAACAACAGCTTCTCCAAGTAGGAAAACTGAAGGAGAGAAAACAATTTTTTACACATATGAAGAACTGTTTAAAAAAATTGGTTAAACTTCTGCCCTCAGAAAAAAACCCCTCTGATCAGCTATGAAAGCTGTTCTTCACGTGCAATATTTAAATAGCTTAGTAGAACACACATCCAAAACCCAGCACTTTAAATATTTACAGAAAAGCCTTTTTTGCAGCAAAACCTCTGAATGTCTTCAAGCGGTGTTCACTAGCTTTAAACAGCAAGAAGTCTTCAATTAGTATTACTATCCTGATAGCAAAATCAAGCAAGGTTAACATAATAGAGCCTTGTGGATTGAATATAAATGTGAACTCTTCATTTCATGGTCAAAGAAGATTCCCATCTTTAAGGGTTTACATGGTTCAGAATCTCCTTTCTCTGTGTTAAACAAACAGTCTGGTAATTAGAACTGTCTCAAGCTGAAATAAAACACACAAGGGATGAATACAAGTGGAAAAATAGATGCATGGAGTCTTTTAGAGAGAATGAATACTTACGTTAACATTTTCAGCCCACAAAACGTATGCCATCATGTGTTATACAAAGCACCTAAAATATTATATAAAGAAAGAAGGAGAATTTGCCAAAAAGGGCAAGTAAACGGATCTTGTAAAAACTGATACCTTTTAATGTTAGTTTGAACCACAGGTACAGCTCAAGTTCAGCTTCTCAATTCAGCAGCTTTGAAAATGGACGTTTATAGAAGCAGTCTCACAACGCAGCCTAGGAAATGCACAATTTTCTAGCCTTGACTTTGTCGGTGAACCTTTTTTATGGCCTGCAGCATGCCTCTTCTGTCCAGTTACAGACAGCTCAAATTGGTGACTAGATTCATCACATGTATACCTGAAGAGTTCTGGGACACTCAGGTGGGATCATTGTTCGCTTTGCTTCCTTTTCCACGAAGTGACTTGATAGGAAAAGCTTGACTTCCTAAATTTAGATTCTAGATAATTTATTTTAACCAAAACTTATTTGAAATTGAAAGCTACAGTAATGAATTAGGACTGTCATGAGACAGCTCTGCTCCCATGATTTCCAGCACTGAAATCACTGAACCACAAATCCTGTAAGAACAGCCTCTCTCCCAGGCACCAGCAACTCAGATTTGTTAGGATATGCCAGCAAGAAAGAAGGAGAGAAAATAAAAGTGAACCAGACTTCACGGTTCAGTTTCTGCCCAACTTGAGAGGGGACTGAAAGTGGAACACTCACAAGGGAGTAGTTGACCTACTAGACACCTAATGCCTCAGTTAATATGTGGCACAGCTACAACTTTCCTCACCAAAATTCACTGACAAAACACGTGAGCAGCGATGGGAAACTTGCCACTATGTCCTGACAAGTCACCCCAAACACCTCTCGTAGAGAATAGACAGAGACGCACTCTAAAAACTTTGAGTCTAACGAGTGACCAACTCAGATGTAGTCTTCTCTAGAGCTCAAGGCAAGGAAAACTTCTACCCTTAATTGCTCTCTTGCCTGTACTCTCATGAAAATGAGTGCACTGCATAGCACAGCAAGGATGACATTAGTGACCTCAATAATGCAGTTCTGAGCCTGTTCACACTGGTGAAGAGTCCCATTAAGACATGGCAAGGAATTAAATTTGTTTTGATGACAGTCACCAAAATTACGCAAATGCACAGCTACTGGCATATTTGAGATACGGTTCTACTAAGACACTGTCCTTGTTTGGACACTACTATATTTATGGAGCTTTAAATCAGCGGGGAACATTACAACCATCTGGCCAGCCTACCCGCAAAACAGTTTCTGTAAGTTTTCACAGTTGTCTCTGTATCAACTATAGCATAACTTTTTTTACAAAGAGATTATCTTTTAGAAATATATCCCCCATCTTGACTAAAGGATGAGCTGATGCCATATTGGCAGGGGGAAATTTAAGACAGGAAAAATGCATCCAAAATGCAAGCCAAATTTTCCAGAGAAGAAAACTGAAACACGAAAATTTGTTTAAGAAAAATTTCCTTAGTTAAGAAAAGGGAACAGTCCCTGGACACCAGATGCTCTCTAGATTAAGATGATACAGTCTTTTACTAAGGAAAAGTTATTTAATTCTACTGCTGTCTCTCTAAACAGTTAGGTCATTTGATTTGGGAATTCTCTAAATATGGATCGCTGGTGCAATATCATTTCAAGGGAAAACGATGATTCAAACAGATGCTCCTTGCACCTGTGGAAGCTATTTGGAGTAGAGTCAGACACAAGTTGCCTTTTTATTTTCATTTGGTTTATGCTTTGATTGCCCCTGGAATCCTGAACAAGCCTGGGTAGAGACTTTCTCTTCCGTAAGTGCCTACTTCTGGTACCCCTGCATTTGAAATACCATTTGAACATGAGATGCTACATTATAGTGGTCGTCTTAAATTACTCAATAAGAACACACTCTGCCTTCAAGGCATGCACATACAGTAATGCTTTAGTGGGAGTTATATGCCTTCACTGAAAGAAATATAGCCCACGGAGATCAAGTTTTTCTTTTGAACACTTTTTTTTGAAGCACACATTACCATCCACTATTAGTCTCCTTTACAAGAGGGATTCCTTTATATGTTTTCTAATCAGCAGAAAGCTCTTTTACACAATCACAAGAAAACCCACAGCTCTACAGTGGTCTACCAATTTTTGAAAATTAGAATTCTGTGCTGGTGTGACCAGATTTTGTTTCATATTGAACTAAGATTCATTGCTATTGTCAATAACTCCCTGACTGGAATTTAAACCAAGACCAACTTATTTCCACATTCTAACACTAAATCCAAAGACAGGGTTTTTATTAATGCAGAAGCAATACATGAACACGGAATTACTTCTTCAGATTTAACATTGCTGCAACCAATGCAAAAGGAATTAAGTGTATAGGGGCCTCTATGGACAAAACTCTCACTGCTTATGCTTATTAAAATGGAAGTAATAAATGATCTGAGGAAGACTAAGAAAAGAGTATTCAATTAAGTTATACAGCAGAAGGAATATATAGTCTACAGAAGTTATAAATGAGAAAGTCATTACAAGATACCACAGACTTTACGGTTATGTTCCTATAATGCTATGTATTTAGAATATGCTATTGCTTATGAAAGAGTAAATCCCTTGATAAAACAGCCTAAAATTTTCAAGACAAATTTGGTGAAAGGTCTCAGTTATTGAAGCCTGAAACCCACGGTGCTTCACCAGGTCGCAGAAAAGAACAGCAATGCAAGACTGCCACTTTGCTTCACAGCAGGGCTACCACAATCAACAGTTATCTGTGCCAACAGCAGCATTATCTGCGCCTTTGCAAAACCTCACCTTGTACTGAAACTATCAAAAGATGATAATACTCCATATCACTTGGTAGAGCAAATCTGCCCATACCCTGGAGAAGGAAACATCAGCCGATGCTCAGAGATCACTGCGGAGACAATGGATCATCTCTGCTTCCTGTCAGCTCCATCTGTTCTTGCCCTGCAATCGGTCTCAAACACATCCACAGACCACCTTGACTTTAAATAGTATTCAGAGAATGACCAGCAACTGAAGCATCTCCTTCCTTTCTTATGCACCTTTTAAAGTCTTTATTCTACATCTTGGTTTCTCCAGCAAAACAAAAAGGCTTTTTACTCTCCTCTTTAGCTGAAGTAACCAGTGTTGAATTTGATGGGATTGCTTGGGAGCACTCACCCAAATAAAATTCAAAATAACATACCTAAAATGAAAACACTGGCTGGCTCTCTAGAACTGTGGCTAATTCCTGTATACTTCATGGGGGTGGAAGGAATGAAGGAAAAAAAAAACCCAAAACAACCACACACACAAAGAGGAAGAAACACCTCAAAATAAGAATTTCCCAACAGTTAAACTCTTACACATCTGGTTATAACACCTACTCATAGTAAGAGAAGAAAGCTTGCACCAAGAGAGATAAGCTCGAGTTAAAAGCATGTTAACATGAGCATCACAAAGTGCTTCTCCCTGGTTACCGAAGAACCAAGACATTGGACAGCTGTCAGGAAGAAACTGAAACTCTGAAGGGAGGTGGAGCTTTTGCCTTGAAGAATACAAAATCATAACAATGAATCCCCAAAATACACCCAAGATACATGTTTTATACAGCTTCCCTGAAAAGGAAACGAGCAGAGATGCTCCTCGCTTGAAGGCTAGGAGGAATCATCAAGCACCACATGGCCACACAGCACATCTCTGACAACAGGATACAGCAGTTGCTCTTTTCTGCCTCTGACCTGTGCAATAGCATAATCCGAGCAATTGGTTGCCTGCATGCCCTCATTGCCACTGATCCCAACTCCAACATGAGCCGTCTGGATCATTCCTACGTCGTTGGCACCATCCCCAATGGCAAGTGTTATGGCATTGACGTGTTTCTTGACCATGTCTACTATTTCAGACTTCTGTAGAGGAGATACTCTGAAAAGGAGAGAAAAAGGTGTCAATTCTCACATGCTGAGCTATGTGCCTTTCCCAAAAGGACAGCTGTCATCTACATTTAGAAGTAATCAAAGGGCAGTTGCTGGGAAGTTTATTTATTCAAGAACTAAGCTTCAGAACCTGTGCCAAAGCCTTTCAGAACAAGAGAGTAGCTTTAAAAATAATTTCACATTTATCATTACTGACTCATAATTTTACGCAAAAGAGACGAAATAGATATGAAAGGTTTTAAAGCTTTGTTTTCCTCCCCCAGCCCCAACCTGATACACTTTGGCATCCACCAGTGATGTTATATTGGAAACACTGGAGAAAAGAGTTTCCTCTTCAACTACCACAGCTTACAGATTAGCAGTGCATCTCCATCCAGGAGGTGGAAGACCATTAAAATATTCAGAGAATAAATCAGGGACTTAGTGGTTTGGCAAAAGGTACTGCAGCCTTACCTTATTCCCTCGTCCAGCGCACTTCCCCACTTGCCAGGCCATTTTCCAACCTCAGACTACACGGTCAGGATCAGAAAGAATAAGGTCTCTCTCCCTGATCTCACATATGCCTTGCACACTGGTACAATGCTGACTTAGGACATGGCGTTACTCAATTCCAAGTCAAAAACAAAAGGCCAACTCCATGACATCTGAATATTCTTATCAGTTTTACTAGTAGTTACTTAAACCTGATCCTTTTCTCATTTTACATAAGTTCCAGTTCAATAAAAATTCATGGAATTCAATAGAATTAAACTAGTGTAAACCAGGGAGAAGTGGAAAAAGGCTCAGGACTAGGTTACTAAATTGGGTAAGACACCCTAAATGCTCTTTTTTCATAGAAAAGGTGGATCAGGTTACCAAATCATATGAGGAATTCTGGAAATACCTACACGTAGATTAAATATTTCCATTCTTACCCCATCTGTACAAACAACCCTTTCCCCATCATTTTTAGTTAAAGTTCCAAATAATTTTATATTCCCTTAAATAAAGCTTTAGACAAAACTTTTCCACATCTCAAGTCAGCCACATAGCTCTCAACAAAATAACGTAACTGATATCTAAAAGCTTTACTATTAAAACAGGAGAAGAATGGGGAGCTTGGGGAATGGGAGAGAGAATTTTTTTTTATGCAGCATTTTTTCCAGAGTCTACATCCTGTGGGAGCAACTTACACAGCCTTTTAATACACCTGGCTAGATTACTGCTGATCAAGAAAAAACAGTTATCTTGGTCAGCATTTTGCTTTATGGCCTTGATTTTGTTTAGTGCTGAGCACCTCTTTAAATAGCTCAACCAGCAATTGGGGGAGAAAGGGTTCCTAAGAAAATTTTGCTGGGCCCAAAATTCACATGTGAGCTAAGCCACCTGAAAAGTCTAGCAGCTGAAAGCAGGAAAGAGTTGACTGGGCCATAAAATTTACTTAATACCATTAGATAGATTTATTAAGCACTCAACTACCTGGCAACAAAAACACCACTTGGCACTGTAGGGGCCCAGATAAATTACCAACACAAAATCCTAACACACTGAACAACCTATGTTGCATGAAAGGTGTCAGTTTATAATGATAAAGCAGCTCTTAATATCACCTGCATCGAATTTTAACCTCTCTCACACATACATGCACACTCCCCTCTTCCCCACTCCCCAGTCTTCACACATGATAAAATAGTAAAGCACAGAACAAGCAGTCAACAAGGACTTCAAGCCACGAAACGGGAGCTCCAGAGGGACTTGGAGCTAGTTCTGGAGGGACAGGATTTACAAGTGCACAGACCCCTAATTACCAGCCCCGGAGGCACCCCCAGTGCACAGGACCATATACTTTTGGCAGTGCCCTCGTGCAGTTATCTCATTGCAGCTGAGCACTGCGCATATCTGCTAACCTCCTCCTCAGACAGACACATCTCTCAGAAGTCCAGTTTGCACTCATTTAGTTTTCAGTTGCATGGCAATGGAAATAGCCAAGAGGTTTCCTGGTTTAAAATATGCTTAAAGTAACAGGAATGAAGAGACAGACTGTGAACAGCATCTCTGATTCTGTAGTTCAAGCCAGCGGCTTCTCTACAGACACTTCAGACGTGACCAGAACGTGGCACAGATGCTCGAGCTTGTTCTTGTGCCATTTACCTGCGGTACATCAGGCAAGCTAACATAGCCTGGATTCACTTCTGTGCCTGCAGTGTAGCTGCTTCAGATGTTAAGTCGACTTTGACATTAATGACCTATGATTTGTCAAATCAATGGAATGCTCCAATACAAACACGTTTATCAACTACTACATAATGTACACAGAATATGCTTTTACTGTCTTGACCAAATAAAGTTAATTATACCCACAGTTATATCACACCCAGTTAGAGACTAACATCTCTATATGCCTAACAAGACTACACAAGCTACAGGAAACACTACATACATACTTTAAACACCAAAAATATTTCTGCACTTGTTTTAGGATGAAATCTAAGACAAGATTTCAGCACAAAGCGTTACTTGATTATAGTTGTTTATTCTAAACAACTTGCTTTATAGCAAGCGTCCTCTTTGACACCTCCCCATCAAGAGCATCCCCAAACTCCAGAGAACATGTTTTGCTACGCACAGTTATATTAACTACAGAAGTTGCAAATTGAGATGGATACTGATTTCCTGAGGGGTTTTACACCCCTCTCCTCCCAACTCACACTCTCAGCCTCCAAACCTCTTCTGTTCCTTGTAATCTATTTGGTACCAACACACTGCATTAGATGACATTAATCCTCTTAGCCAGATGATCAGAGCTGCAGTCCATTTCTGCACTTTTTATAGGCTGTCTACATGAATAACTGCAAGATTATATAGTGCAAGCCAGTATTAACCTGCAGCTCCCCCCAGGTAGTATCTTGGAAGAGGGGGAGGAATAGCCAAGTTCACAAAGATTCCAGGACAAATGAATAAGTTCAAAGCAAAAAGCACCAGCAAGAACTAACCACTTCGGAGAAAAATTTTGCAGCAACAGACAGCTATTGGTAATTATCATTTGGTGGAACACCCCTGGCTTTCACTGCAGAGCTCACTGCAGCAATATCATGATGCAAGCCTTACCTTGATACACACACAAATGATTAAGATAAGAGCAAAACATCCGTTGCATCAAAATCTTCTGCTTACTCATGTATTCGTTTACTGGTCAGATAACAATGCTTTTTACAAAGGTTCTTAAAGATCAACTCAGAGTTCACCGGAAATGATTGTTTAAACAGTTATTTTTATTGTCTCTGCTCAAAAGCATCTTTGACAACAGATACAATTAACTTAGTCTAGACTGATTCTCTCTTTTACACATATCCCTTGGAAAAAAAAAAAGTCAAGTTTCAAATATCACCATTATAGCTAGGGGACCAAGTCTTCAGATTCCTGCTCAAACTGCTTCCCTGAGAATCAGGACTTAAGACCACCCAGGCTACAGAGAGCCTGGGGTCAGGACTGCACCTTTATAAAGCGTTTACCATTCAACAGTTGGCTGTGCAATATAAAGTGTTCATGGATGATGGAAGGGATGCATACAGTCAAGTGCCAGCCGTACAGCAGACCTGCTACTTGCCCACCTCTGGGACTTGCCTTGCTCTTGGGAGGTAAAGCCGATGTGGAAAAATGGAAGATTCGTTTCAGTCTCAAGCATGCTTAGTCTTTTATCAGCATCTTTAACAGGTTAATAGAGAAAGCCATTTCCATCCTGAATGAGATGACTGGTGCCTTGACATCATATTGCCCCCTCTGTAATGGGATGGGTGAAAGCAAGAGGGGGCACAAAGCACTACACCTTGGGAGGAAGCTGGGGGATAAACACAGCCCAGAGCCAGCGACCCTCAGAAAGACATAAACCTAATAATCCTCAAGCCACTTAAATCCATAAGGAAACCGGGGAAGGAGGCAGGGGTAAGTAGTTTTCAGATAATGAAGTACTGTGTTGTTACAGTTAGTAAATACTTTAATGTCTGGACTCAATGATCCTTATGAGTCCCCCTTCCAACTTGATCCTACTTCTAAGTAGTAGCTCATGAAAAAAATAGCCTAGGGCACAGCATAGAGCAGTAACACAGCTGGTTTCCACAGAGGATGTTGCAAGTGGCTTCCCACTGACTTCTGCAGATCAGCTCCCAATGGCTTTAAACCTTCAGTCTGCACTTACTTCTTCAGCTTGAGTACACATGTTTATGAGCAAACTTCTTACCTGATATGTTTTGTCTGTTCTGTAAAGTTCTAATCACATGGTTTAGTCCTGCGAGGAGCAGGGAGCTGGACTCAATGATCCTTATGAGTCCCCCTTCCAACTTGAGATATTCTATGGTTCTGTGATTCTACTTATTTTGCTGGAAGGTTTGCTCAGGCTTACTTTGTATCTTTAAGAGGAGAATTCAAGCACAGAGGGAGGATCCTCCAGTTCAATTCCACACACCCACCCCACCCCCAATCAGGAATACTAATAGGTTAACCAGAGCAATTGAAAAATTGTATCAGTTCTGCTATCTTACAGTGAAAGATTTCAGAAAAACCCCAGGGAGGTTGTGATAATTTTAAAAACAAAAATATCAAACATTTTAGTTAGAAACCCATTTTGGTACCAAATTTTTAAAAACTCAAAGTAAGTAAAGCAAAATATTAAAATAGCCATTTTAACCAAGCAAAGCAACACAATAGAGCTTTAACTTCAATTTTTAATGTACTGCAACTGATTTAAATCAATCGATTCCTTTACTGCACTTTTTGCAATCCGGCAAGGCGGTTATCCCACTTATTTCCAGAATCCAAATGTATCAAGAAAGATGCAGTCATAGATAAGATGGGAAGGAGACAATGAGCGCAAGCAGCCCTGTGTCACATCGGTCAGCTACACTCCACAAGATATCATCAGCGAGAAGTGAAACAGTTTCTTAGTTCTGTCCCTATGCATAGCTGCACACTCAGATGCACGAGAGCAACTGATAGCAACTGTGAATAACACTTCTCACACAGGCCCTTAAACTACAGCTACATCATTGCAGATGCTTCAAAGTATACAGACACAAACCACAGGTGGGAAATAAAAACGCAGTATTTCAGAAAATGGTTAGTTTTATTTATTGCATTCAAGTCTAAAGGACCCAATGACCTAGGGTCCTGCTACAGTAGACACTGAGACTATCAACTGTCTATAAAAGATAAATTATTAAAGGACAAGATAGGCAAACTTTATGGGAATCCATTTATTTATAAGACACAGGCAGTAGAAGATTAGGTAATTTATAAAAGATCAGTTTATATATCCAGACCATCTCACAAGGCTATCAAAGGGAAGGCAGCCCCACAAGCTCTTCCACACCTGAGCAAGGTATAGCTTGATATTGACTCTCAGCACTCCCCTCTATTCCCTCCACGTGTTGGGTTTTGTGGCAAGTCCACTCCCTCAAAACAAGGACACTAGAGCCTTTCTGTTGAAGACTGCATACTTCCTTCACCCCCAATTCAATACAAAATACTCTTTACCTACAGCTTCAAATTTTTAATGTTCATTTGTGAAAAGAGGAAGGCAAGGAAGGAAGCTGTTTCAAGTATTACCTCCTGCTTCCATGCTGTAACAGGGATTAAACACAAAAGCATTAATGCCTTTAACATGAAACATTAATATGATATTCTACTTCCTTGAAATGCCTTGTTAACGCAACACAAAAAGCCCTTAAGAGCCTTCCTTTATTGCAGAGAACATGATTTTACCCTGTTCTATCATAAAATACACTAGTACTTCATAACGCTCAGTGACCTCATCTTCAGAGAAGGCAGAGAGGGGACACAGCCCAGGAAGAGCTTGGAGCTACCAATAACATTGACAATTAAGTGCACGCATTGGTCCCCAGAAAAAGCAGCAAGACAAATTAACACACCACTAAAAGTAATGCTCAGAAAGCAAGAAATGTTACTATGACATATTTAGCTATTTTTAATTACATATTGATTTGTCCTGACATACCACAGGGTGCAGATTTCAACTATGTGTCATCCAAACAAGGGCTAGTCCTGAATTACAGTCATGATGCTTCAAGACACCTTGGATAGACTTCCAATGATGCAGTAACCCACACAGAAGAGTGAACAAAAGCACACACACATCATATTGACTCAAAATGTGTGTTGCATTGAATGCTTTTCATTTACCAAGTGTTCCGAATCTCCTTCGCCTGCTGACAACCATGATTTCACAGGGACTGGTTCTGGTGCAGTACTTACAAGTTTGGAGACAGCACTGAGTGAACTGATGGATAGTGTTCATAAAAAGCACCAAAGGAATTCATCCAACTAAGTTTAAGTGCCTCCAGTAGAGACATCTCTATCTGCACTAATCATGCCACGCTCCTTTTATAGTCAATGGAGAGAAACAGGCACTTCTGGAGTGCAATTCATCTGGCTTATTTCAGACACGTACTTCAAGAGTATAGTTCATCTCCTATTACAAGCGCCCTTTTCTGTCCACCAAAGTAAAGGGGGCTGAAGTTAACTAGTTCACAAGAAAAAGCCTACTACTGACACATAAAATAACACAGGATGAAACCCATCTTGCATTACTCAAGTGCTAAATACCTGCAAATTAATCAGGTGCACAAGCTTTTCCTCTTGCTTTCTGGGAAGGTGGAATGCCTGCTTCCCATCAGCGCAGGCACCCAACGCTGAACTGATTGATACACCGCATCTTCCTTCCCTTCCCTTAAAATTCTCACTTCTTGACTTTGCTTCCAGCTCTTGCTAATTCTTTCCTACAGTAATTTCCCAGTCTCATCTCTTCTGAACACAGACAATTAGAAATCTTACCAAACCCCTACTGGCTTCTATAAAAACAACCACAGCTTCACCACCCTTTGTCATTTCAGCTGCTATCTCACTTCTCCATGCTTACTTTAATTTTTTCCTGAGCAGACAAACCTCCGAACTGCTTCAGATTGATTTCAAATCGATTTTTTAATTTTAAAGTCAGTGAAACAGGATGTAAAACTCATCAGGAGTCTCATTTCATCTTGTTGTAACTATAAAAAGACAAAACCAACCTCCTTCGGTTTTTCAGCCTCACTGATGTGCTACTCACACTCCTAACCTGAAATGTAGAGGTAGGACATGTTGCTCAAAGTCATCCAGAACAGAGTATTTCTGATGCCTAGCATGGCTTTAAGTCAAAACACATGCAAACACCCCTACATAAATGCTCATAGAACATGGGGCAGTTCTTTTTAATTTAATGGTTACCAAAATAGTTCCTCCTGCATCACTTCAGGTATAACAGAAATGCCTTCGTAATAGAAAGCTCTCTTTGTAGTTATAAAGCCACTGAATCTTACACAGTCTTCTGAAGAGGAAGACTCCAAATTCATTTAGTACCTTCTGATCACAAAAACAAAGATTTTTTTTTTCCTAATTACCTATGTTCTTTTTTAAAGATATATGAATCACTAGAGAATTTCTCCCTTGCGTTCTGTATTTCAACAACTCATTTGCCATTCACAGTTGCCACTGAAATGATCTCTAGAGAAAAACGATTATGAAATAATCTCCTTATAAGATGGATTCAATGTATTAAGCAGTATGATATAATATGCAGTGCTCCAGTGAACACAGGGTTAAGTTTCAAGTCAGCATTTTCTTCTTCTTTGATATCCCTCCCTGCATGTTTCTGTCTTGATTGCCCTTCCCCCAGCCTGCTTTATGGAGCAAAGATTAAACTGGGAGAATCTAGTTTGGGAAACAAATTATTTGGAAAGTGATGAGTTGGCATAAAGACAGTGTTGAACAGGAAACTATTTTGCATTTTTAACTATAATGGTCGCTAGTGGCAACGGCTATAATACATTTTTAAAGTGAAACTAATGTATCTAATTTTGAGCTTCCCTCACCCCAAGCTGATTAAGGCACATTCATTTCCATGCTAATCAGCCTGAGCAGTTCTCATGCAACACAGAAATCGGCCTTTTTCTAATGACAGAGCAAAAAAAAAAAACTTGAGTCTAACACACACAGATTAGTGCCTTTATAACCTTGAGGACAGACACAGAGATCGAGCACCTGTGTATTTCACACAGCAGAGTCGTTTATAGACTTTTGCAATACATGGTGAAATTAAGTGACAATTGAGACCATGGCCATTAATAGGCACATGAGCCCGTTCAGGGAGGCTCTGCCCTGCGGTGAAGCCAAGAGATCAGCTGGGAGAGCCAGGGTGAGCACCAGCCTCCAGAAGAACAGCAATACTGCGGTAGCATCAGCCACACCACAGGGGCAGCGCTGTCGCCTGACAGGCGCTCTGCTCCTCCACGCTACTACAGCTCAGAAATACAAAACACAGCAGGTTCAGACAGCACTACTAACCTGCTGCTTCTGTCAGGATCATATACCTAAGAAACAAGCCACAGACACTGACATGGGAAGAAGATGAAGGCAGCTGTAGCTAGTACATTTGAGATAGCTTGCCATTTCAGCAACGCCACAAGCACTGGCAGTTTTATTTCTTCGTTATGAGTTCTAATAACTCTGCATGATTTATTTTTCTCCCTCCCTACAAAAAAAGTCTCATGGAATTTAAAACTAGAAAGCGTACCAACGATCAACTTGCAACTACACGTTATTGTTGAAAAGCCTAGAATCTCTGAAATACACGCTCCTGGAACAGACACAACCCCAAGCAATGTATCTTACCCAGTAATTATCATCAGGGGGCTGCAGTGTACCAGGATATCACGTTGAGGACTCACTACTCGAAGTGGAAGTACCACCTATTTGTAAAAAGTGAGATTTTCAATTTTAGAATTATCAGTATACCTCAAAAGTCATGGTCATGTTGTATCAGGGAAGAAAGGTGAGTTCCCAAAAAATTTTTTTGACGACAAAAAACACAAGTTATTTTCCACCCTTCCCTGAAGTCCAGTCTAACAAGGACAAAATGCTTGCAGTGATGTCTCTAAATCTTCAGATATTCAGAAAAAAAGAACTGAACTTTTGGTTTTCACAATCTCTCCACAGCTAGGGAAGCTGAGCACCAGGGTGTTCCCACCAAGAAAAAAAAAAATCAGACCACTTTTAAATAGAAAAAGACATTGACAACTAGAAGTCTGTCTGGGACCAGCTCAGTCTTGGTCAACTATTAAATCTGTGCTGTTCAAAGCCAGGTTAAGTATTAACTTAGAGAAAAACATTCGCAGCATGCCCACTACTCCCAAACACAAACTGCAAGACAGGATCTCTACATCAGCCTCTAATCTCAGACTCAATACAAGCAACACTGCCAAGAAGAGCAGGGAAGGGAATGAGGAAAAAGAAAGGAGCAACATTCTAGAGCAAAAGTCAGTTATACTCTAAGTCCATGATGAAACTGAAGCATTAAAATATGGGTAATGGGGTGCTTTTCATGTTCAGTCACCACCTATACTGTAAGTTAGTTGACCAAATTTACATCAAGGAGGTTTAGTAACAGCATTTCTGCCCATGGCCAGCCACTACATGGCCATATTGCTAGGGCACCTGGAACCCTTGGACACACAGTTCCAACATATCCATATCTTGGTGAATGTTTCTATACTCGGGCTTAAGACACAGAAGTGCCCTGTGGTTTGTGAAAACAACAGTGATTAACAGCAGCTGCTTCTGGAACAGCAAAATAGAAAAACAGACAGCAGAGTGAACACAACATGTATTGGTCTACCGCACTCCTGATTTTCAAGCACCTTTCAAGTGTGAGGACACCGTTGCAGAGAAAAGCATGTGAAACTGAGGCCACACATTATGGACTGTCACACAGGGCATGAGCACACCACCTGCAGTAACAGCATCGGCAACTGTCAAGTAAGAGGCAGCCAAACTGGTCCAGTCTCACCCCTGTCAAACTTGGGGAGCAACTGTTTGAGCTGACCGTCCCCAGAAGCTTGTCCAGGCATTTTGGAGCAGCACTTAAACAGTACAGGAGGGACGGTCACAGGTCAGTGTCCACGCTTGCTCATTAGCGCTCTGATTAACAATGGATACACAGCCTGAAGTGCTTAATAAACAAGGAAAAGCCTCACAAAACTCAACTCTGTTTTTTTCCAAACTTACATTGACTTCAGAATTATGCCTCTTTTGGAAGCTCCAAGCTGGCCTTCTCACTATTATTGAAAGGAATCTTCAGGGGTTTTGAAAAAAAAAAAAAAAAAACCATAAAAAAATTGCAGTTTTCATTTCTTGGATGTGTCTCAACTCTCAGAGATGAGTTTCTTTTGCACGTAAGATTCTTAGTTTTAGTCTCATTCATACCAGTACAGAGCTTTGCACAAGACAGAGCTCCACGGAGTACAGACAGTGAAAAAAAAAAGCACAAATATTTTGCTTAATAGCTCAAACTAGGCCAACAATTTTGCTTCCTGAATTAGACTAAGAATACCAAACTAGGAGCCAACTCTTCACAACACCAGACTTTTGCATCTTTATAAAAAGGACACAAAATGCTGTAGTTCCAGTTTGGTAACATGCATGCCCGTGTTTCACAGGACATGCTGAGCTAGTGCTAAGTAATAGATGCCAGGACAGACCATCCCTCTGCCACCCCTTTTCCTTAAGGAGAATAAAAAGGGACACCTGAACAATTATACTAAGGAGCTTTAGAACAGCAGAGAGGACAGGTGCATTTAAGTTAACCTTTCCCTGAAGGCAAGCAGAAGGGTACTACCTGAAAATCCTTCTTTCACAGAGAGAAAAAAACATTGTTGAAACATTTCAACAGGCATTATACTGAGCTCTTTTCTATTAACTTGCCATCTTTTAAGGTGAACTGCTGGGCAACTGAGAGGCAGCATGAAGTACCAGCCCATTACTAGGAGCAGAGGAGCGCAGATTTCTTCCACGTCCACTTTCATACCAGATTGGTTTTAGAGTAAGAGAGGAGTCCTCTCACTGCTACAGCAATTTTAAGCACTGGGTTGCTTCAGACCATTAGTGCGACAGTAACACTGAATTTGAGTACTTCCAACTCATTAGTGCCAATGGAATCTGAAGGATCAGACAGAGCTACCTTACTATTGCTAAAGTAACTTAAATCACCCATAGCCCACACTATGACTGGAAGAGCTAAATGAGCCAGACTGCATGAAACATCTCCTTAAAAAGATACCATGGAAATTTAAAAAAAAAAAAATTGCTAGAAGTTGAACTGTGTTCACTGACACTCTTCATGACTCAAGCAAGATTAGAAGTCAAAAAACCTAGGAAGAAAAAAAATGCCAACTTGCCCAGTGCTGAAAAATTCATGGGCTCAACAGAAGCAGGAAAGGGACTTTTGTGAGCTAGATAGGGTATTCTCCACAAGTGCCAGAGTATATCAGTATGGCTAAGTTGATGCGTTTTTTTTTAAACCCAGCCATGAAAAGCAAGTCAGCTTACAGTGCTTTCTGTCTAGAGAAGGGCTTAGAGCCTAAGCATGCTCACCTGAATAAATGGCTTTTGTAGCAGCGTGTAGTCTACTCGCAATTTACACAGTAAATTGTATTTTATTTTTGAGTTACAAGCTAAGACTCAGAAGCCTAAGTTCACATAAACCTGTTTACTATATATCAGAAGTCTATAAGTTTATATATTTAACACACTGGCAAAATTCAAATAACAGCAATTCACTTTCAAAATACAATGCACTAAAAAAAATCCCATAGTCAAACAGGCTACTGAGCCCCACTTTCAAATATGACCTAGCAACTGGAAAGCTCTTAAGACACATTGCAGCAGCTGAACGTAGATGTGATAATGCAAAAAGCTGTAATGTTTGAAGGACTCAGCGGACACACCGTGCCTTCTACAAGCTCCTACTAGCTCTATAAGCTAGTCTGTAAAGCAGGATACAAGGCAAACTAGCACAAATACTATCTTTAAATAAACTGTGTCAAAGACTGCCTGGAGGAGAGAGGGTAACAGAAGATGGGGACAATAGGCAAGAGGCTGATAACAAGCCTCCTAAAATCAGATGTGCCAATTGTTTTGGGGATGAAAATGGCCTATGGGAATTCACTGTCAGAAGTCACGTGGCACAGCTTGTACTCGAACTGCCAAAGCAGCTGTCTGTCTTGATGGGATGCCAGCATGTATCTTCAGGGCACTGTATTTTCTTAAACAAGTTTTGAAAAGGCACTTCACTCTGTATACATCTATACAATTCTCTATACCCTATTTCTCCAAAAAGGGTCAGAGTAGTCTTGCTAGAAGTTTGCTGGCAGTGACACACAAGACATAGTCAAAGGTTACTACTGTGAAATTCCAGGAGAACTCAGCAACTCTAATCTAACATGAAAGTGGACAAAACACTCAGTTCGTGAAGATGGAGAGATATTATATGAGCAGCTCTCCCAGGAGTATAATGGAAAAACATCAAGATTACAGACTACTAATAGCCTTACACTCACACTTGATAGTGACTTAAAAAAAAAAAAAAAATCAAAGCTAACACTCTGGATTAAGAGAACTCCATAAAAACAGACTGAATGCCAAAAAAAGTAAATGACCACATCTTCTAGAGGTAAAAAAGCCACAAATAATTTACACGGAACAGAAAATCTGTTTATTCTCTAAATGCACTTGGCTATAGTAGTACCACAGATGCCCTGCTATTTAATTTTTAGGAATACAAATTTTGTTCTCATTCACATTCTTCAATATCCAGTACAAATAATACCCCAAAATGCAATCCAACATGTTGGAGCAGGGCAGAGTGATTAGTCCAACTGAGGATCCAACTGTTTTAATGCATTTGAGACATAACTAATGTATTATTCTTTGCATAAAATATATTTCACAGTAATAAGGTCAAAAACTCAATGTCCAACTGGCAACAGTCAGAGTACTATGACGGTCCATCCTGCTCAACACCATCAATAACCCAGATGCTGACAAAAAGGATACCTCCAGTAAGCCTGGAGATGACACCGAACTAGGAGGACTAGATTACAAGCAATCATAGGGCTTTTATTCAAAAGAACCTTGATAAATTCAGGGACTGAGTCAACAAACCTCAGGGAGTTCAGATGGAGAAAGGTAAAGCTCCACATTTGCGACAGAATAACCCCATGTACTCATGGAGAGCTGAGAAATGAGTAGCAGCCCTGCTGAAAAGAACCTGATTGTGATGGCAGGCATCAGGCTCAAGGTGAGCTACAAGTGCTCTGCTAGTGTGATCAAGGCACATTGTATATTGGGTAGTGACCCAGCACACAAGTGTGATCAGGACAAAGACAAAAGTTATATCAGCCCTCTCCTCAGCACAGGTGAGGCAACATCTGTAAGTCCAGGTTTAGAGCCAAACTTAAAAATGAGAGAAACTGGAAAGAGTCCACCAGAGAATTACCAAGATGGTCAGGGGTCTAAAATACATAACCTGTAAGACGAGGTTGTGTCACCTGGGCTGCTGCAGGTAAGTGTACTACTGCTTACCATGGAGTTACTCAAACTCTCTTGTCATGTCAAACAATGTAACAAGGGCCAATGACCACAGACTACAAATTGGGAGGTTCAAGTTGGGTATCATGGATGTTTTCATAAAGGTGGTGAGCAACAGAAAAGATTTGCCAGCAACATTGTGGAATCTCCGTCCATACGCATTCTTCATGGCTCAACTAAAGAAAGTCATGGCTGACATGATCTACTGTGGATGACAAAACTGCCTTGAGGAAGAGGTTGGACTAGGCCTCCAGAGGTCTCTTCTACCTGAAGTGTTCTACACCTGAAGTCTCAGTTTAGTGACAATGGAGGCATTTTGCTACTAAAGGACTGATATAGTGTCCCTGAAGAGGGTTCCCATGTGGTTCTGTCACACAGCGAGGCCTGGATTTCACACAAGTATGCTCAGTACACACACTGCCTCGTGTGTTGAAGGTCTCCAGTGAGACACAGTATAACTGGGCACTGCAGTAGAGAAGTGACCTCATCTCCTTCCCCTGCATGTAGTCATCCCATGTTATTGGAGCACCTTCCCCAGGTAAACAGGCTTCTCCTTCCAGCTTTGCCTTTTCCTCATCCATTAGCACTTCAGGCTCTTCTCCCCATCGCATCATCCCCTTTCTTTTGCCTGAATAACCCACTGGTGTTGAAGTTATTTATATAACTTTGTGCATCATTTCCTTAAACTTGAGACTTTTGCATTTTAACAGTGGATACATTAGACTTGGAAACTTTAAGTTAACAACACTTTGGGTTAACACTATAAAATTCCTTGGTTATTTTTATGCCACAGACTCTTCAGAAAAAAAAAAAATACATCTGGCATAAAAGCCAATCCATCAAAAGAAATAAACAGATCTCTTGAGAAAGCTAGACAGCCAGTGTAGACTCAACAGAAACCGCTCTGATCCAGCAAGAAAGTTCCACATGGGAAAGATTCCTTCCAAAAGGATCATCTCTCAAAGACTTAAATTTTTTAGAAGCAATCTCCATATTACTCTTTCCAAATCTAGCAAAAAATAACATTTTAATCTCATAAGTGCATAACATCTGATCATAACCCAGTTTTCAGAGAAAGTCAGACCTTGTAATAACAGATATTTCTTCTTTCTTTCCCTCACCTTTGCTAGATAAAAGGAAATTGAGAACTAGATCTAATTCTCCATATTTAAGAAAACTGGTCAGGAATAAGCAGTAGAACTGAAAACTGACCATTAGCCTCATTTCTGGGTAACAGTTGCTATGAAACTTTACCATATGTATTAGAGTTGGAGTCTTCCTAAATGCTGTATCACATGTTTGTGTTTTGCTGTGAAGAGGAGGTTTGACCGAAGACACGGATGTTCTAAGAAAAACAAACCCCTGTTGAGTTACATTGTGCCACAACTGCTGTGGTCAGTGCTAACTTCTACATTAAGATTTCCCAGGCTTTTATATCTGAGCTACACTTTTATTTATCTCTGCCCCCTTCCTGTGTTTGACTACATATCTGTGACATCTACAAAACAGCATATATAACACTATTAGGAAAGCCATAGACGCATTTTAAATGGCTCTTTACTCAGTTTAATAGCTGACAGTAATCACCACGAGCCCAGCCTAAAACA
Organism: Rynchops niger; assembly: GCA_013400035.1. Lineage (NCBI taxonomy): Eukaryota > Metazoa > Chordata > Aves > Charadriiformes > Laridae > Rynchops > Rynchops niger. The sequence goes on from VXBH01008985.1 coordinate 242,284, forward strand.
AATCCTTCCATGGATTTTAATAAGGCTTGAATAAGGTCCAGATGATCAGTCAGTCCTCTGTTGACCTGGGTTCTTCCAATAAGTTCTCCTTAAAAAAATTTCCAAAGGAAGACACGTCCACATATCACAGAGAAATTCTGACCATTTAGGATTAGCAACTGTCGTTGCATTACTATTCCCAGTACAACATGCAGCAGTAGATAAAGAAATCAACTCCATTGTGCATGCTCATCAATGAATGAAGCAAACCATCACAAGAGCCACTGAGAGTCTTCTCCCCATCTGTAGCATTTGCCTAGTCGCTAGAGAGACTAAAGGAATTAAAACTAAAAAAAGAGGAGGGGGCGAGGGAACCTTTCACAACCATATAACCCGAACTGGAATAATTTCTAGTACAAACAGGCTCATTTTCAAATATACGTGGGTCAGAAATAACAGCACAGCTCAAAGCAGCTGCGATCATACTGTTTACCCTCCTTTTTGACATAAAAGCCTTTTCCTCTGTGAACAGTTCTTAATGCAGAAACATCTAAATGTATGCTAATGCCCAACAGAGCAATAACTTCCTTTGATTGATTCAACAGTACTGAAAGTACCAGGAAAAAAGATCAAACCAAGTATTATACAAACAACCAATGTCTTCAATATGGTACGTGTCAGCATGAAAGCTGAAAGGAGTTGAACAAGCCAGCTACTAATGTCTTACATGGTTCTGAAAGTGGCAGCATTCTTAAGTGCTTGCAGATAAAAGTGTTTTTCTTAAGTTGTGACATCAATTTATGTAGCTCTGTAATATAATGAAAGTGCTTTGATTTAACATGATTTATGAAGCAAAAGCACTTCTGGTGTCTTCAGAAAAAGCACAGGAGTTTACGATAAACACAAGATAATTAAGCAATTTTGCAGCCAGTTACTCTCCTGAAATCATAATTTGGAAAAACAAACATGACCTCCCTCTTTCCTTCTTACACTGCTTAAAATTCCTTCTTCTGTCTTCCATTTCACTGACTCACCTTTCTTTCAACATCCTTTCACTGGAGAACTTCCAGCAACAAGCTTCTCTGGCATTACTTTAGTGAAGACATTTTCAACTTTCAACTAGTCCCAACACCCTGTTTTTCTACAGAGCTGCTATAGTGTTTACAGAAGAACACTAAGACACACACAAAAAATAAATCTGAACAAACGGTCTATGATTCTTTCAAGTGTGTCACAAGCAGTACAAACTCTGGCTGCAGCATGTTATGTTTTACCCTCTCAGGGTTCAGCACAATCTCTTCTTTTTCTGATGTGTAATCTGTAATTGTAAGTTATTTAACTGCTAGGAAAACAAATCTCTGGTTAGATTTAACTGACCATGTCCCAGATGCACAAAACACAAAAGGATAACTGAATTGATCCTTTAGGTACAGACAGATGACTAAATCCACTTCAGGAAACAGGGATAAAGCTGGAAGAGACGGAGGCATTTTGCCCTCTGGATAAATGGTAGAAGCAACAACAGGAACAGGTTTAGAAATCAGGATCCTCTTCAAATAGCCCAGGAGATGGGTAGCACACTTTACCTAAACCTGCTCTCCAAAAAAAGCCACCACCAAACCCAAGGAGGTAGCTGTGGTTTTAAACTCCCACAGTCCAAAGAGGACACTTACCTTAAGCCTCCTTCATGGGGTACCTGCGGGACATACATATACCAAAGCTAGTCCTTAAAAGCATTTACACATATGGAGGCCTGTTTCATGTAAGACAAATTCAGGAGTGATAGCCAACTGTCAGCTCTACCAACAGCCCTCTCTGTCTCAGTCCTTCTGGCCTTATCTGGGATGTGACTAGCTAGAAGCCAGATCATCTGATGGCTCACAGCACATCAGTTGTTAGGCAAAGTTTTGGAGTAAATTGCATTTCTGGATCTAGGACTCTCAGCTCCATCTACGGAAATGGCTCAGCTATGTCCAAAAAGGAAACAACTTTTCTAAAGCTGCAAAATATAAATGACAAAACCCCTCACTGTACCAGTGCATAAATCCATGGTGTATCCACTCATATTAGGCAGATATTCCAGTTCTTTTTATCAGTTTAAGAGAAAAGAGGTGTTAAAAAAAAAAAAGGGGAGGCAGGCAAGATCAAATATGTGTAAGTGCTTTCAAACAAGGACTCTTTATATGAAAAAGGCAACTAAAAGTCAATATATTAGAGGTTCATTTGATCAAGTGTGGGGGAATATTGCAGCCAGGGAATGATTATTTGTAATTTTTAATGTGCAAGAACTTGATGGTACCCAATGAAGTTACCAGATTTAAAAGCACAAGGAAATCGTTTCTCTGCGCAGTACATAACACCCTCTGTCCAAGGTGAGATTATAAAACTCAATCTCTAATTGAGATTGTAGTTTAAACACATTCAAGAAAAAAGTTTTAAAATTTATGAAAGGAAAAAATAACCATGGATTATGAAAACAAGATGCAGATACAGCTGCTGTCAAAAGAGTTCTCACATTCACTAATTACATACACATTCCCAAGGCAGCAACTACCGGTCACCGTTTGAAATGGGAAACTAGGTTGGATTTGGTCTGGTCCAACACAGACATTCATATACGAAACCAGGCTTAGAGATCAGTAGCTGAAAACTACAGCAAACATCAGTTAATACACAAATTTAGTGCTAGCCAAGGAACAGCTATACTGAGGTATTATCCATTTAAATTTGGACATATCCTAATTAAAACCTCTTGGAAGAGAAAAAGCTATAATCCATCTCACGTTCTTATTCTAGAACTGCAATGAACTGGAGAGCAATTTGTGCAGGAGAACCGGATGCACTGTCATGCCAGTTAATTGATCTTACTGCTTTGAACTGAAATCCTGACAGTGGTACACCTGCTTTTCTGCAAGTTTTTCTTCTAGAAAAAAAAAAATCAGTTATCACTGGTTCACAGTATAACAACAGCTTAAAAAAATAAAAATCAGTAAAACAGCTTAAATGTACAAGAGATTTTGAAAAACTACAGTGTTTATGAATATTGAGAATCCAAGTTTCTTTTTCTACTTACATTGCCTATTTTTTTTCTGGGGAAGGGGAGGTTTCACAGAAGACAAAACATGAGCCTTTCCATAAGCATTGTGGAATAATCTGCTTTGTCTGCTGTCATCTCCTTGCCTCAGACGTGGCCTTTTCCAGACCTGGCAGAGCCTAGGTCAGTTCTTACATTCCTGTGTCGTAGGGTCCCTTTCACTCTTGTTCTGTTCTAGGCTTAAGTAACTCTTCAGTTTTTGTAAAGTCACATATCTGAAGGTCACAGTACCCTTTAAGAATCAAATCTTATGACAGGATAATCTAGATCTTCACAAAAATATCCCAGGCTAATGACCTCCAACAGAAAACTAACTGCAAAGAAGGGAAATTAAAGGATCCAACTTCATTTAATGGCATATGTACCAGCTTCTCCTTTGCTTCAGCACTTAACAGACAAAAATAAAGAGAACAAGCAACAGACATGGAAAGTCTTAAGGAGAATATTCAGGCTTAGCACTAATGGTTAAAGTCTGTCAAAGGAAATCCTCTCAAGAATGAGAAACACGGGAAAAAATAAGAAAGCACAGCTACCGCTATTCCTTAAGTCAGACAGCTACCAAGGAGAATTAAATGTGTCATTCACATAATTTGGCATTTACTGATATTTTTATTCCTTATTTTCTTTGGTGGCAGGTTTCTTACATGCCTAAATCAACTAAAACCCTTCCAGAAGGCAAAGCAAACGGAAAAGACAAATTGATGGAGAGAAAAATCCCAAGGTCTCACCAGAAGAAGATAACAAAGTGGAAGATTTTATTGCACCCAAGATCTTCCCCCTGCAGGGACTCAGTCAGCCATAGCGTACATGCAAGAACACAGTAAATAGTAAACTTAGTTCTCAAATCATCTGTTAACATCGAAAGCAATCTCAAGATCAGCATTTTGCCAAAATACATTTACCTCAGGTAATGCCTTTAATTCTTACTTCAAGTGAACGTGAAAAGCAAACGCACTGTGTAACTTGCTCACCCGATCAGATGGGGGATCAGAGGGGCAGGACAGGAGAATGGGAGGGAAGTGGTCTTGTTACATGGCAGAGAATACTCAGAACACACAGTCTACAAGTGTCTCGGTGTAAAGTGTACTACCTGTTCTGTGACAAAACGTTGTGCACCACTATGTAACTGAGAGACTTCTAGAGTCAGTCTAGTTACCTTGGTTCGGATAACCACATCCGCTCAATACTCCATTTGGATAAATATCAAAGGGCTCTTCAATCCATGCACAGCACGACGAAGTTTGCATCAGGCAGAGTATTTTGCTGCTATGGAAAATTTCCTGCAATTTGCCTCCTTTGCTAGTGTTTAGCTCAACAGAAGCTCCTTAGCTTTACTATCAACATACCTTCTAAATAGAGAATGCTTGGTGGAAACAACCTATTAATCCAGTAAAGGATATTTTTCTTTCTGCTGTACAGATTTGCTAAAAGGGAAAAGAACCCATGTGAAGCTTTGCTTTCAACACAGCACTATGGAAAGCAGACAAAAAGCATACTGCTTCCTGAACATAGGAAATAAATACTCCTCTCAGTGCTCCAGAATCCCAAGGAAGCTTCCAGCTGTGCAATAAGGCAACTTGATGACTTCTGCAAGAAATGCACGGACTAACAACATATTTTAGGAATTACACATTAAGATGTTGAGGATCATTTTTGTCCAAATAATTTTTTTCCTGTTCCTGAAAGAGAACTGAGAAGTTTCTTCAATTCAACTTGACACAAATGAAGACCTTTTTAAAAGGGCAATATATCGAGTGCCACAGTGAGCCTGAGAACTGCTCTGGTACATCCATGTACCAGTCACATTTGCTATGTCTGCTGAAATCTTAGTCTTTGCTTTTGAAACAAAAATTGATAGAAATCAAAATTTCTCTGAACAGTTTAAGTAAAGGAAACCACATCAGTCTCAAAGGGATTAAGATTTTGGGAGACCAGCTTGATCCAGAGAATTGAATGATCACAAAAGAAAGTGATTATTCCCATTGTAATATGTTTACACCAGATTTTGGCCAGATTCCTGCTCATATTTCTTTAATTATGCCTGTGTAAACAGACTTATTACACATCCAATTCAATATCTTCTTCAGTTAGGCAGAGATGTCTGTAAAAAAAGAGTATTTCTCATTAACGAAACAGTATTTTACAAAGGGTCACTGAAAGAATGCGAAGTCATCTCCACCAAGCAGCTGAACCTCACAGAGCTGCAGGGTTCGGTGAGAATGACCTAAGCTGCAAGCACGTTAATACACAGTCAGCTTCCTTCTCTGCATCCTGTCAATACCACAAGGGGCTGGTCTTATTTCATTTACATATGCCATAAAAATCTTTCCTGGAGAAGAATATTGCATTACCGTATGCAGATTTGCAACCAGGAAACTGAACTTGAGGACAGCACTCATGAGACTCGGCTCTTTAAAAAAAAAAGAAGTCTTGCAGGCTCGGGAAAAAGAATAAAGCAGACAGTAAGCTAGCATACATTTCTTCTGCACTTTTTTAAAAAAACTTTAGTGTTCATAAAGACAGTGGATACCTGCACCAAAAGGAAAGACAATATGTAGAAAGAAGTCTAATGGTGCCATCTGTTTATTCTGGTACATGAATGGATAAGTCAACACCAGCATTCCTCACTGCGCCAGCGTCCTGTCAGACAGCTGCCCTGCCAGGAGCCTTCACTCTCAATGTCTGCAAAACTAAGCACAATATCCTGGCCAGTTTAGTCCTGGGGCCCCTCCAAGATGATCCTGTTAATTATGCCAAGGTCTGTTAAAATTATGTACAGCGTTCTTTCAATATGTGTCTACTCAGCTAAGACTAATAGCCCTCCAATAGTTTTGGTTTGTCAGGTCTCCAAATGAAACAAATGAAAACCAATGGAGAGATACTAACGGTCCCCATACCCCTTCAGGAACGGATTTAACACTATTGAATTACCTAACAGAATGCCACAAAGAAATGTAGGCTTTCCATTTCCTAATGCGCAATATTGTTGGATGCCTATACTGCCTCTTTGGGCAGCAGGATTAGCCTCCCATATGCTCCTACCTACTTGACACTACCATCTATAGCAGTGATTTATATAGCTGCTGTCAAGAAGTTCATTATCTCTGTAGATGAAGCAGAGGGTTTTCAGACTACTAGAAGCCTACACCCCAGGGCTGAAGTGGCTGCAAGAAGCTGAAGAGTTCGGAAAAATACAGTATGATACAAAAGGGAAAGGAAAGCAAAGAGAAAGGCCAAAGAAGATAAGAAAGTCGGCAGTGGAAGCCTGTAAGACACATGTACCCAAAGCAGGAACTGAAATATCTACAGCTCCAACTGTTCAGGGAAAACCCAAAGACAGGCTGAGGGGGCCTTTCTGAAAAAGAAAAGAAGAAAAAACAGGGGAAGGGGGGAGAAAAGGAACAAACTACTAAAAGGTCATGACATGAGACGTTGCAGGGTTTAAACACAGACTGAAGCTATTTCCTGTTTTAAAACTGAGAGAAAGTATTGATTAATATCAAGGAGACTGATTTAGGATAACGTAAATCAAACTTTTCAAGAGTTGAAATGCCAAGAATGTTCTAGCTTTTATAAAAGGGTGGGGTTTGGGTTTTTTTGGTTGATTCCCCCCTCCCAGTAATAGCTTTGTGTAAACACATTTAGCCTAATATAGAAGTAGAATACAGTGTGAACGGTTTTTTTTCCCTGGGGAAAAAGAAGGGAATTTGATGGCAAAGACAAAATTAAGAGACACGTTCAGATCACAGTGATCCCAAAGAGTTTCCAGTGAAATGAAAAAGACTGGAATGCCCAAAGCACACACCTTTTCCAGGCAAGCATTGCTCTATTTTTTATGTTTGGTTTTGTTTCATCTTTTTCTTTAATTTAGGTTCCTTTGTATGTAAAAAAAACACACACAAAAACAAGCAGCTTTGCACTGCAAGTTTTTTGAACACTTATTTTCAACACTGAATTCATATGGTTGTTTGCTTTGTGCCCAATTCCCTAAGAGTTTTTAAAAGAAAAATGTGCTCTCTACTGTCCCCCCTTCATCTCAGGCCAGTCTTCTCCATAAAACAATGCTAGTGCCCATTTATTAAGCATAACTGATTTCCTCTGAATGAAGTGTGCTGTAGTACATAAAAAGGCTTTCCTCCATCACTACAAGTCACCACCACACATTTGACAACAGCAGCCTTTTAGTCCCATGCATTTGCCACATTACCCCCCCCAAACACGCACAACCTGAAAGAGGTGAGGTTTGTCTACTATGACTGCTTCTCTCCAGTTTACGAAGAATGTGATGACACTCTCAAATTTTCATACTTCATGACTCCAAAAGGAGCTCAGAGCCTTGCTACATGACCTGCTAATATAAAATTAAAGAAACATACAATTGAAAGGTCCCAAAGTAATCTCAGGTTTGAGCAACAGCTAGTGCTGCAAGAGAATAAAACAAAACTACACTTTCACATTCTAGCTTGGTCTCCAGTCGGATAAGTAACAGCAGTTAACTCTCCTCAGACAAGTCCTTCCTCCGTTATTAGCACAGTGTAAAACACTGGCCTTGGGGCAAGTTACCTCAGTGTGTTCACAGGCCTCCTTACGGCTGATTAATATGTCTTCTCCTGTTCACTGCAGCACATGGCCTGACACACACCACTTTCATCAATGCATCTGTGACTACCTCGGTCTTCTTATCTTCCAGTGCTTTAATGTCACACACTGTATTAAGCTGTTACCTGCTACCAGCCAACACAGACTATCAGATTGTACTCTGCCTAATGGGGCTTAACTCAGCCTGTATGAACTCCCCAGGTCTCACAAATGGAGGCAACTTCTTAAAGGATTTCTGCTTTCCTTTGACACCACCTCATTTTGATAAGCAAAATGACATTTATGAACATACTTAACAAGAACCCTCCTCACACACACACAGTTCCACGGGCTCTTTCCTTTCATCCCTGCCAGGCATCCAACCCACTCACATTGCCATCTGATCTACTTCACCCGGAAACACGTTTTGTCTTTACTTCATAGCAGAAGTGAGATGCGTTGGGGAGACCTAGTTGTAGAAGCATGTTCCTGTGTTGTGCTGTGCACTTACCCCTAACACTATAAACCCCACACCTAGGAAGTGTGGATGCCTGACTTGCACATCACCTCTTCAGTCCTGCGATCCGCTTTCCCTCTCATTTGCCTCTGGGACTACTCGGCACAAAAGCCTGAGCTCAGCCAGTTTGTCAGACCCAAATCAAGCCACGAGCAAACATTCATAACTTATGGACGTGTATGGATCCATACATCTTAAAACTATGTAGACAGAAATCTGTTCTTCATCGATTTGCAGTTTTGGGGGAGTTGAGGGAAGAGCAAGAATTCTGTCCGACTTAAATCTCCCTTGGCTAATGTAAGTTTTCTCATAACAGAAACATTACAAATACTGGAGACCTAAAAAGGGCAAGTTTCCAATTCTTTAAGTAGTTGGGTTTCAGAGCCTTCACACCTTTACTTTCCATCCCAGAAAGCAACATGTTCCGGTAAAGCAACGTTTGTTCCTTGCAAGATTAAGTAACTTCTTTAAAAAAAAAATTTAATCAAACAAAAGCCCCACAAGCATTTATGATCCCCACTTCCCCTATCGAAATATCCTTCCTACATTTTTATAAAAACGAATTACAAACTTTAGCACACATGCTCTTTGTTCTTCAGTTTCCAGGCAGATGTTTTTCACACTTACTTGAACGTATTCAGATCTCAGTGTTTCAACCAGGCTTTCTGCTCTCTTGACTAAAGGAGTCTTATTTGCAAAACATCTGAAACCTCGATTAGAAATCTTAGTTACACATAGATTTCAAGGTTACAGAAATGTCTTTAAGCAAGTCATCTTCCAGCTTGATGTTCCAACTTTCACTTTTACACAAAAGCAACTGGTCTATCAAAACACTGCCTGGTTCAGAGCCTGACATTTCATCCAGCCCATCACCCAGGCTCCGTGTCCTTACACTGTGGCATACCAAATACATTTTTTTCCCCTGCCTTGCTAAGATTCTTCTGTTTTATTTCTTTTATTGACTAGGCTGCTTCACAACTTTTCACCTCCATCTTTGTGAAAGGCTTTGAAGCACCCATTACAAGGGACACTACCCTGGTCATCTGAAACGTATCTCCTCATTTGCAGGATTTCTGCAGTTGCATGAATTCTTACCAGCAGCATTTAACCCTTCAAGTACAGCCAGAAGAGCCATCTGATTGTATCTACCTGCAGCTCCGGGGCCTTTCATGAAACAGCCTGTCAAGAAGCATAGTGTGTGGCTACTCAGTCCACCTCTACATTATCCCAAAACACCAAAGCAGCAGCAGAATCACCTGGGGAAGCCACATATATCTTAAGACTTACCGAACTTGGACAGGAGCAAGAGACAGTGCAGATTTGGTAGAGGCCCACTTCCTTGCCTGCATACACACCCTCCCCCCAACCCCCACCTCTTACACGTGATAAGAAGAAACTTGTAAGGTAGAAACTGGTGGTAAGCATATTCTACGACAGCAGTTTCAGGTTCCATGCTGTAAAACTTGGACCAAGGCTAAGTTCATGGGCCTCCTGTTATGCTTCCTTCCTTCTCCAACGAGTTTCTCACACAGTCCCTCCTGGGTGGTAGACCAGGCTTGGCTCTTCAGCCATAAAGAATGTGACAAACTCATAGGACCACCACTTCTCAGTGCACTAAGAGATGCACCAGATTTCTCCTCCACACTGCCTCCTGGTTTAATGCTTTCCTCCAGCATTTTATATAATCAAATCCATACAATTTAAATCTTGACTTTTGACAAGAAGAACAAAGCCATTCCATTCTGCCTTGCAACACCTTTTACATCCCTAAACTCTTTTCCAGACTGAACAATCTCACAAGTTCTTCATTCTAGAATGAAAAGTTAACCTTACTGTTCCATACCATCCGCACACATTAATACCATTAGAATATCCCTGTTTCTGCAAAAACAGAATCATGCAAAATTACTTTTTTAAATGGAAAACTATTAAGTGTCTTTTTAATATTCAAAGCTGTTATTCATGCTCAAGGAAGACAACTTGTTAGAATATGGCACACAATGTTTTAAATTATTTTTTTCAACAGAACAGGTAGAGAATTTGTAGAACGTTTCAGCACAAAGCAAGAATAAGCTAAAACGTTACATGACAAGATATTTAGACTAATCTCTAATGCCTTCCCAGCTCAGAAGCATACTGCCTTCTAACTGGTTACGTCCCTGTCTTGATCTTCATTAACTCGATCTAATTATCACAGCATAAAGCAAAATAGGATTTTTTTTTTTCCTCTTTAAACTTAGAAAAAATACACAAAGTTATTCCAAAAGCTCATGAACATTTGGGCTGGAAGGGGAAGAAATAGTGGGGGATGGGCCAGGTACTTGTAATGAACCCAAAGCAAAAATTGCAGAAGTAAAACAGCTTGACAGTGTAAATACCAGAAGAACTAAAAGAGTAACCAAAGAACTTAATTTTACCCACACAGTTTGTTAGAAAAGTATTAGGAAGAGAACAATAGCTAGGTTTAGTAAACATATATTGAATATATTCGTTCCCTTCCCTGTTTTGACCTAGACACAGGCTTTTGTTTGTGTTTTCAGGCCTGCTATCCATATTTGTGGCCAGCTGTTACTATACCGTAACACATTCCCTCTGCTAAATCCCACAGAGCACTGCTCTGTGTGTCGCAGTGTTTGAGAAGAATTGTCTCAGACAGATGTCAGTTCTCACATTTCTCAATATCTGAAGCTGGCAGTGAGCATCCCTCCCCTTGCCTGGCTGCCTCCTCTCCCCACACTGGTGGGGACCTTCTGTGCCTGAGAATGCAGTGTCACAGCAAGGGCAAAATAGGCATTAAATTGCTTTCTGTAAATTAGTCAAATTAGGAAGCAAAACATTTCTGCTGAGGGTTATTTCCCTCAAGGTAACAGAACAATGTTAACTCTCTAGTAATAATTTAATTCCATTTTGGCCACCTCTCAAGCACAGATGCTGTTTTGTTTTTACCATATAACTCAGACTGCAATGCTGGGGATGGGGGGGGCGGGAAATCCTTCGTATTTTGTTGGGGTTTGGATTTTTTGCAGGCTGAGGGCAGTGGAAGAAAGGGAGACAGCGGCAGAGACACAGTTCACAGTATAAAGCAGTGAATTTGAAGCACAAGCTAACTGCAGCTTCCAGGTGAAAGAAAACAAAACCCCCACTATTCCTTCTCACTGCTATAATAAAATTCAAGTAAGTGCTCTGCATTTTATTCTGTAGCATACAGCTGCTCCTACTGCATATAAATGGGATTCAGTGTCTTCCTTCCCAAAAAAGTCCTGGCAGACTTATGACGGTCTGTCTCTGGCGGGTACAAGAAGAGCCATAAGCTTTTTCATTACACTACAAGCAAAGATATTTTCACCATCCTGAAAAAGGGAAAAGCACAATGGCTTACAATGAACTATGAATAACTTCTACCAAGTTTTCCTGTTACACTCCTGTAACTCAATACAACAGCCAATTCCAACAACAAGTAATAATATAGTAAGAAGGCAGGAATTTTGTGTCACTTTCTACCTTATTAGTTTACAAGTGTCTTCATAACAATATTATTAATTTGCTAGGAATGAAACTGCAGCAACAAAATGATTCCATTATTGGAACCCACAAAGCAAAATCATCTTTGCTGGCTCTCAAACCACTTCTACAGTTTCAATACTCAGACGATCCTACAACAGAACACCCTTAATTCAACATCATTCATTGGAAGAGAAAAATATGAAGTCCTGAAGGTCCATTTACATCAACAAAACAACTAGATAGATTTATTTTAATTCCCAGACATAACACAGTTAAATCCAGAAAAAATACAATGCAAGTAATTTTTCAAGTAAACATCATCTAAACACCAAGTACTCTCAAACAAGACAATGTCTTGGAGTTTATACAATACTGCCTACAACAGGATGCTGAAGAGGCCCCAGCACAAAAGCAACACAGATATTTGATACTTGTGTAACAGCAAGGTTTTTACTTTGGGAAACAGATGTAAGACACTACTAAAACACACCTTTATACTACACTTCAGTAACAAAATGTTTTACTGACATTTTCCACATAATTAAAAAAATCTGACAACAAGATACATGGAAGGAATTTACAATAAGAAACTGCGCCTATCAGAATTTCCTGGTAATTTTTTCATTAACAGAGGACAGAAGTTTGGTATTTCATTAAAGTTATGTCCTAATCTGAAGTACAAAATACTGATATACAAAATAAAGGATCTATGTCAAGATCATTTAAACATAAGGAAAAATTGTTAGGCAGTATCTAAAAGGTAGCTACTGAGTAGCTACTGTCTCTGCATTAGCCTGGTCCTCTACATTGTAAGGCCCATGCTACTACTGTCAAAGAAATCAGTATGAAATAGATATATTAAAAGCTATTACATGAACTATCAGCTTTCACATGGATGAGCAGTAAAGTCTTCAAGAATATTACATTACACATTTGTACACAATTGCCCATTACACATGATTGCATTTATGCCCAACCTACGGCAACAGGTTCAAACCTGCAAATAACAAGCATCCCCAAACCAAGCTTTTAGTGGTGCATTCAGTTTTATTCCAAAAGCACTAAGTACCATGCTGAATGTGACCTTAGAGATAAAAAACTTTATCACCATGTGAAGGTATTCCTGCTTTGTATGCTTATATTTAAATTGCTGCCTCAAATTTTCTTCAGTAAAACATATTGTGGTTGCTCTTAAACATTTATGCAGAGACTGGCACACTTAAGTGCAATCTACCTCATTATCTTAAACTTTAGTGCACAACATGTTTGCAAACCATCCCAAAAATCAGAAGAAAGCCTTCCATTGCACCCGCTTCTGACTTTAGAAAGGCAAGAACAAACTGCTGGTCATAGCGCTTGACACATTGTGCAGAAAACCCACACAATATGAAACATTACACAGATTTCTCAGCCAGTTTAATACTTAACCCTCATTCTGGCTTTTTTTTTTTTTTCTTTAAATCAAGTAACACTTTAGATGGTGAATAACCTTTCACAATACCTTCACAGACTTGTCAAATCTCATTTTCACCATAGTAAACGCCTTTGAAATTACACCCAAATTTCACTAGTCTGTCCCTTAAATACCATCTTTTTTGCCGCTTCAAACATTCTACAGAGCCTTTTACCATTGTTTGTTATTAGTGAAAGCATCACAGGACCATCACTGCACAAGCTTGATTTAAAAATCCTATTACCACATTGTTTCAAGCACTTAGCATCTAATAGGAGGCATTTAGCACCTCACAGAATCAAGTTGTAAAGAAAATTTTATTAGAGAGTGTCTAAGCCACATCTACGGCCAAACTTATACCCCAGAAGACACAATTTGGCACCAAGTAGGAAAAGGAGAATGAAGTGGAAAATACTGAAAATTACGGAGAACAAGGAAGGGCAAAGGCAAAATGCATACCCAACTAGGCAATTTCTGGGTTTTTTCCTTCCTCCTTCTGTTGACCTGGTTTAAAACAGGAAGGTGTTTTACTGCTCTATAATAGCCCAGGTCCCTTGCTAGACCACCACTCTTGCAGCCTTTTCCCCAGTGTAGTACCACCCAAACAGAGCACTACTACCCCCATGTCATCCAGTGGAAGCAAGGGGCAGATCCTCCAGTGAACAGCTTTATTATTCCAAAGATCAAGGACATTTGAAACATTTCCAGGGAGGACACAACTGCCCTTCCCTGTCCAAACATTTCACTCTGCTTTGTAGCCCAGGAGCAGAAAAAAAATGCTCTTCTACTCATATGTGTGTGTTTACCCGTTACCTTTAGGAAGTCACCTTGCTCCACGTCCTCTAGACCCTGGCAGCTGTGGGTAGCATCTGCAAACCCCTGTCTGAGGTTACATGTCAGTGGCTGCATCACACTACGGTGCAGGCTAGTTCTCTTGAATTTATGAAAAACCGCCCCATCTCCACAGTACCTTAAAGCTACATGTGGCAAAGACGAACCTTAATAACAACAATTCCTTTACAGCCTTTCAAATCACTTCAGTAAATCACAACGTTTTGATATCAAGCCTCTTGGGAAATAGCTTTGTGAAACTTCTGAAATTGAGCAGTTGCTCTCGTTCAAATATGTTTGGAAAAATACAGCTAAATTTTTAGGGTTAAACAACAAGAATACGATAAACAATTGGATGTTTCCAGTGATTATGTATCAGGGTTGATTTCAAGACCAGTTTGCATTTATTTCTTCTACAAAGATGATATTTAGTACATAAATATTCTGAAATATTCTGACACAGTGCTTGGGGAAAAGCTGACAGGTTTACCTCACAGATCCTAAGAAAACAAAGAAATAAAAGCCAGGACAGGGCCAGTGGGAGGGAAGAGATTAAGTCTCACCTGTAAAACCACTTTCAGATAAATACTATGCTTGGCAATTCTGTATACATGACGAGGCTGCCATCCTCAGGGGACTGGGAAGCTATTGCAGCTGGCTTCCAGACAGGATTTATGCCCGGATTTCCACAGAATAGCTCACGTAAATTAATTCCTCAAGAATTGGCTAAAAAGCCAAATATTAGCATGTCTTAAGTTATCGTCAATGTTGTTTTCCGTAATCATAGCTGTTTTCAAATGTTAGACTAAGGCTGGATAGCAGGGTCATTCCAGCCTTCTAGTCAGTGCTGTTCAGAAAGTTCTCCGGTAAGCTTCAGAACAAAAGGTTTGTCTGACAACTGTGCACACAACTCAACTAGCAGGAAAATCAGAAGCAGCTTTTATTTCTTTCCTAACTTTTAAAGGTACACTAAATTATTTCTCTTTCAACTGCCACAAGTAGTACTAGCATAATTTTATCATATCAGAGTTTAAATGTTACTTAAGTTGGAAGACAGAACACAAGAAATAAAACCGTTCCAACCATTTTTGATACCTGGTCACGATTTGGGATCAGCCTTCTGGGGAAGAACCTCTGCTTCTTCCCTTGGCTTTTAACCATTCATCCAGCTTCTTGCACAACAGAGCTGCTTTACCCAAAGGCACTGCAATGCCAGGTGTGAACAGTATTTCTGATCTTCATGCCTAGTTCCTACACTTACTGTCTTACACACAAGCCGTTAGTTTCTTTTCTAAACTGACTACTCCATAACTAGCGTATCCTTTGTCTTAAAGATTCTTCGGATTAGTTTTTTTTTTTTTAAAATGAACTTTTACAGTTTTTCTATTTCAGCAGACAGAAACAGCCTCTATGCCACTTCAACTATCACTGAGACTTCATGAGCTTGGTTTAAAAGCCCTGTTACACTGCTTTTCTTCTTGCTACTTGTGTAGCATGGAAGTCTGTGAAACAAGCACAGGAAGAATGCAAAAAAAAAATAAGCTGACTGAGAAAAAAAGATGTGCTCACACACATAGAAGTAGACTGGCTGTTCAGGAGTATTCAGCTTCCTGAATTCCAGACAATGATACCATTTGTTAGAGAGAAATGGTTAGTGAAATCAAGTTAAAATAAAACGAGACATTTCACCACTGGATTGCTGCCAAAGACCCATCAAAAGCTTATCAGTTTAATCAAAGATAGGCTTGGGTTAGATGAATTTGGAACTTAGTTCAGACTGCAAGTTTAAAAGAGAGGTTACTAAAAATCAGTAGTTTTCCCACCGCCTCCTGTGATAAGTTCTGAAGCTACTGATATTCACAATTATCTACTGACACACCAAAACTACAACCGTCACCAAAACAAACGCAGACACCAATTTACAACTTGTGGTTTACTAGACAGCCAAATAGATCTGAATGTAATCCCAAAACCGATAACCCATTTACTGCAGACAATTTACTCTTCATCAAACCTTCCAAAGGTATCCATTGTTGAGCTACAGGAAGTTAACAATACCCGAGAAAAGGCAAAAGTCTCAGCAGAGGTGACAGCCTGCAGAGAACTTTCCTTACAGGGAGATACTTGAGGAGCTCAGTAATTTTAGTGTACCAAGGTTTATCCAGTTACAGTCCTTACACAATGAGACAAGCTCTCTTTACTATCATATAAGATGATTGATTTTTTTTTTATCTAGGCAGGCTAAGGTCACAGGAGAGTCACTGTCTAGTTGGTGAGGGTGGGTAAGATTCCTTCTTTCTAGGAACAGTAAGCATACAAAGTCACTAGAAAGACCTGTTTCAGGTTGTGGTCGAGCCACCATTTCTAACTAAGTTTTCTCCAAGAGTCCTTCCAACTCAGTTACCTGATTCAGTAAGTACTCATTGCCTGGATATTGTTGCATGGAGAAAACAGACAATATTTTGACAAATCCATGTTTAAGCCTCAACTATTTTTCTTTCCTTCCAACTTCACAGCAACATTTTTACTGGGTCAAAAATCTCATTCTACAAGTCCAGAAAATGGTGGTGTCTGTTCTACATATGTCTTGTCGGAGAAAAGCTATGTCTACTATATAACTCCTACTTCACGTTCCCCTGTTGCTTCCTGTAACTGATGGCCAAGTACACCTATGACAGGCCCCAGACGGTAGAAAAATGGACTTCCCCTATAGACCCCAGGCATCAGAAATACTCCACGCCACAGTATGAGATTCTTCCAATTTTGTCTTTTTTTTTTTTAGCCCCTTCCCACTGTAAGAATAAACTACATACAGAACTGTGGAAGCTTATTTAAGAAATGTTTGTCTGTTCAGCATGAAGAGGTTACTAATCAGTAGCATGGTATTCTTCAGTTCACATCTACTCTAGATTCTCCAGTACGAGCCAGACCTAAACCCATACCTAACACCTGCAGGTCTGAAAACCAAACAGGAGCCCCTACTCCAATCCTCATCATCTTCCATCAGCTACTGCAATCCTTTTTACTTCTACAAATCCTGCCTTCCTACACAGCAATATAAAGTGATGCTTCTAAGAGACCACTACTCATGACTGAACTCTGTCTGATCTCAATTAAGTCTCATTTAGTTTTCAATATCCTTCCTGGTTTGCCTGTTATATCCTGCCTACAAACCAAGCGGCCTACCCTTTACTTCATCTGTTCATCACCGATCCCTCCAGTTCCCCAAAAATCTCTTTTCTTGAGCTTATTCCGTTTTCACACTCTACTTCCCATAAGTATCTCTGTAGGCACTGCATCCTCCAGATTTTTTCTTTCAGTGCAGCAACCGCTTCACAGCAATATTTATAGAAAGTTTTAGTGATCAAGCATCTGGTAACTAGGGTTCAGAATGACATTCAGAGTCATCTTGTAACAACTGCAAGCAGCACAAACCCCATTATATACACTGCCTGTCTCTTTTCAAGGACTGGCTTCTTGGCAGAAGTTTATGCATTGCCTGATGCAAAGTTTCCTGCTGGAGCCCACCCAGGTTCCATCCTTTGTTAGCTGGAGGATTTTTCCCTTCTGTACTGGCAAAACTCAGTATCATAGCACTTACGAAAGTTATTGGGCAGTTTTTCAAATGCAAGACATTAAGAAATATTCTGAAGATGTTCTGAACCAATGGTAAGACAAACTGATGATATTAGGACTTAACTCAAACCAGGACTTTGAAAGGTTTCACAGGAATAAATCCTCAAAATACTTGGAAGTATTTGATAGGAAGAGTGTAAGCCTTTGGAAAAAAATGATATAAAGTCATTTTTCAAAAGAGTAATGACAAATGTTAAGTATTTTATTTCGTGTTTTTCTTGATTATCTACATTAAATCAAGCACAATGTATCAGTGGATATATTGGAGAAAACTGTCCAATGTTTTCTATAAGGGAGCGTAAACTTTTCTTATAATGAGCATGACCAATTTAAAAATTGCTAACATTGGATTTCCTCAGTATTACATGTTGTATTAAAATCATTTATAGAATAGTGCGTTCCCCAAGTTGTAATAATATCAAGCATCAGTTACAACAGCATCTAGTAAAATAGTTTTGGCAAGACTATAGTATAGCACTATTAGATCCAGAATTGCTCTGTTCCCTGAAAGCTAATGAAGTTCTGGATAGGGGATCTATTAAAAGTATATCAGTGCGCTTGACTCTACACAGCACAGCAAAGGACATTGATGTCACCTACTTCTTGCCTACGCAGCTTGTGTGTTGTAATGTAAAAATACACCAGAGATCGTTCACTTGCTTCTCTGAAATACCCCACAGGCACCATACACACACACCCACACACATGGATTTGGGGAGGGGGGGGGAACAATTGGCCTCTCCCTCCTTCTGCCAGTGAGTGCCCTACAGACAGAATAGGAGAAAACTTGTTTCATTGACCACTTACTATTAAAAATTTCAAAAGAGAGCAGTTTGCATAAGCACCAAGTAACAATAGGCTGATCTGCAGCTTAGCTCAGGGCATAAACTGTGATAACTACCTCTCTGAGAAACTTAAAAATGAGTTTGATTTATTAAGTATTAATTGTCCTCATTTGTTGTAAGTCCTAAGGGACATCATCCCTCTGCATCTTTGCAGAATCAGACTGCTGTTTAGACAAGCACAGTCTTATGAACAATAGCCTCTGATTCGTTACAGTATTTATGACCCAATTTTAATTCTTACCCATAGTCTTCAGCATGAATAAGAATTCCACACTAATTACAGTTGCCAAAGCACGTCCCTCGACTAGTACAGCAGAGGCATACATACAGCCAGGTAAAACATGCCGAACAAACTGCTCCCATATAAAAACATGCCAGTTCTCTCTTCACTAAAACACACGCATCTTATTCAGCTTGTTTTTTATACTGCCTCCTAAAATCTAACCAGTCCATACTTTGTACTCCATGTTTTCTTTCTATGTGAGCTTGCAAAAAATCCCCATTTTGTATCAAGTTGTGAATTTAACTGATGAGCTGTTTAGCCTCCACCTTTAAGTCATTATTAAAGACATTCAAGCTAACTGAGCCTGATACTTATCCTACAAGCACTGTTCCCTGCCCTGCAGCTCAAATTACTGCCACATCCACTATTTTTGCTTAAGGTCCTTCAGCAAGTTTCCAGTCCATGCAATACTTCAGCCAATGAAGTTTTTTTTCCAAGTTTTATGTGGAATTTCTTCCAAATGGCTTGCTGAAGTACTTGCTGTATAAAGTATTCCTTCACCTGCAAAACACTAACTAGATTTTTTAGAAGGAAAGAGTATGCTTTTTGATTTACACATACCAGAGTTTCAGTCACAACTCTATTCTTTTTAAGCCTATTAGAGTCATACCTTCCCATGTTGGTGTTAATACTTTATGTGAGGATGGATGTGGAGTTAACATTGAGGACTCTTACTGTTAACATGAGTATACAGAGCCAATTTCTTCACAGCGAACACTCTGGCCAGCCTGGCTACAGAAGCCTAGACTTCACACTATGCAGTTTATCCTGTTGAAGGTGATGGTGGCAGCTGCAGCTAAAACTACTTTCAGCACCAAAGCCCATTAGATATTTAATTCCACAGCCAAACACCAGGTTGTTCTTGTACTTTAAGATATTGCTGCTGCATTCCTTTTTCCTATCTGTTACTATCACCAGCCTTTCAAAACCCACTTTTTCAAAACCCACTTGCTAATTTGGTAAATTTGGTGGCTAATCCCTTTATGTTTAAAAATAAAGCTACTTTTCATTTACAGATGTCATTTCACTATTATTATGAAACATGGATTCCCACCCACATATCTGCAGAACCACTCCATTGTCTGAAGCCAACCTGGAACAAACAAGATAATGCAACTCCTCACAGCGCAAAGCCTGCAGAACAGGCATCAGCACATACACAACCCTGGAAGCTGGTCAGGTGCCTGAAGTCTCCATAGCGAATTGGGAGCACAAATCAGGTATTCAGACTTCCAAAAGAAGCACCACAGATGCAAAGCCATCCAGTTATTTCTACCGCGCCTTGAAAAGTTTTCAGAATGTGAGAGGCAAGAACCTGAGGTAGTTTCACAGCCTGTGTCCTTCCAGAGCAGGCATTTCTGCCTCAGTACCTGTATTCCTGCAGCCTGCCAGCTTCAGCAGTATGGTTTGACTTTCACATCATTGTTGAGATTAACTTTTTTTTTTAAGGTGTGACTAAACCACATGCAGACTCTACCTTTTCAAGTTTGCATTAAAGAGACATGCCAACGTGCATTGACTTAGGAGTCAAATACCTATGATTCACAAGCCTATATAATGCATTACACTCAGAAACACAGCCTTCATATGTTGCTAGCACTTAATGTTCGACATTCCAACAGGATCTTCTAGCAATGACAGGAGATACTGTCCCAGATCTCCAATTTCATTGCTGAAGAATCCGAGGCAGAATATTCATATTTATGTCCCTGGCACCACTGCATGAAAGGCAAGAGAAAAGCTCACAGTATAGGAATTCCTAACAAACCATCTCTGAAACAGTTACTTTGCCCTCACACCTTTTGTCACCCCTCCTCTTATTTTTTAAGCAGGTGAGAGAAAGAATTATCAATAGCTTGGAGCCAAACTCTGGGTTCACACTTGGACATCAAAATGGACCAAGGCATGTAAGAACTTAAGTTAAACGATCAAAACCCTTATCTCTGTACAATGCTATCCAAGCTGTATTTCTAAGACACTGAAGGTCAGAAAGCTCATTTCTTTAAAACCACTAGGAATGTACAGGAACAGAAGTCCTCTTTTGTTCAGCAGCTTTCCATTCAATAAAATCCCCCATTTGTCTTTCCTTTCCTAGACTTCTTTGCTCTTGCTAATCAGTGCCAGTCGCCAATTAGGAGTGACAATAGAAGAAAGTCTTTTTATGATCTTCAGTCACCACTGCATAAAACACCATTCTGCCCTCAGTTCCTTCTTTTTCCTCAAAAAGAAAATTTAAAATAAGTTTACTGGTGTTTTAATCCTTTTCTTGTCCTCAGGCCAAACCCAAAATTCTTTCCAATCCTCCCATTCTGGACTTGGACTGTGAATACTGAGCATGCACACTTGGCTGCACCTCAGCTAAACTGCTGCTGCCGCCACCGTTCCTGCTCTCTACCATCTCGTAAAATATTGATTTCTGCAGTGCATACCTGGTAAAGAAGAAGAAATAAAATCAATTTTCCCCTAGACACAGCAAATTGGCAACAACATAACAGATCAGCCTGTCAGGTTGGTATGCAAGACTAGCATCCAAAAACAAACTGAAGAAACAATGTGAAGGTGGGAGGGTGTACGGGGAAAAAGGGAAATGCAAACAGTGGTTTTACCAGAAGGGAGTCAGACAAGAAAAGGAGACTTAGAGAGTGAAAGATAGTTTTTCACATCTTTAAAATTCTTATTACAATAGTGTTATAAGAAGGTAGTATCCTGTATCAGCTTTTCCAGAGGGCAGCCAGTGATGATTCCATCACACTCACCTACCCTGAGAAATTTTGGCACACACACTGAAACAGTTTAATAGGTACAAATGCAACCAAAGCAATTAGCCATCAACAAAAAACAGGGTGAGAAAGTAGTCAAGTGTTTCTATAAAATGGCCGCAAAGCAGTGTAAGTTTGGAGAACCTATGACAGAATCCGACAATAAAAACGTTCATGTTTCTTAAAACAAGCCCGCAAACAAATGTGGTGAAGGACAGAGAGGAATAAGGCGTTGTATATTAACTGAATCCATTTGAAACAGTATAAAACTTGAGGAAAACAAGTATCCCGGGTAGGCGGAAGGAATCTTTCCCCCTTGCATTCTTTGCTCTCAAAGCTCCCTGCTGTGACCCCAGCAACTTGTAGTTTTTCAGCAAAGCTCTCCAGGCTCTCTGGCTCTCCCTCTACTTGAGGGGCACACCCAGGAAAACCCGCACTGCTGTACAGCACGTGCTGAAATGACAGACGTGTCTCCATCACACCATGATGTGTGGAACCAGCGTGAGGACCAAGAGTAGACGCTCAGCCACTTCCCTGCCTTCACACATCAATTTCAGCTGACTCTTATGTGCCAGGCTATAGAAAATGCTGCTGTGCTTTACACACTTTAAAACAGGCCTCCTCCAAGCTGCCCAAGCACAGAAAAAGAAACAAGTCTGACACCTTGCAGCACTTGGGGTTCTTCACATGCCTCTTCCTCTAACCAAGGGACTGCAGAGACCAAGCACCAGCTTCACCCCAAGAGACACCTGTGAAAAAGCCAGAGCTCCTGGAATGCTTCCTCCCATTTCAGCACAGCCGTGAGCTGCACATCAGGAGCCAGCTTTCCATAATAGGCACAAATACACATTAAAACAGAGCTCCAAATCAGTGGAGCTTTTTATATACTGTAATAGATCCCAACTGTATCAAATCATTAATATTGAGGTCTCAGGACTAAGAATACGGCATTGGGTCCAGGATACATGGTTTTAAAAAGGTCCCTACATGCTTATTCATATAGTAAACCACAAAAGCTCTAAAGAAGCTGATGCCATCTGTTTTCTGGACTCTGACATTTCTATATGTCCCTGTCCCTACCCCCACCAACTGCTATTTTCTAGAATATCATAAAAAGGAGACAAAAGAGGAAACTAAATGCAGAAAAATTAAAACTAGGACTGCATCCTTTAGTCACAACCCTTTTCCCAAAAGGTTTGCAACATGATACACTAAGAAGTTGTGTTGTGGGAAGAGTTTAAATTTAACTCCACATGTCCTCACTTTTGTCATGCACATCAGACTCAATTTCTTTTGCGTGTGGTTCCTTTCCAGTTCAATGTGAATTCATTTACTACTTGCAACCTGAAGTAGATATACTTCTGTTTTAAACTTATAATTCAGAGGTGATGGTTGAGGAGGAGAAAATGGTTAAGTGCTAGGTTTCCTTTGAGCCTCAGGTCTTCACTTGGGACAGTTGCCTATGTCCTGTCCATATTGATCTCCCAGTTAGCCATAGTATTTCAAAAAACATTAAGTCATCACAGGAAGAAAAAAAAATCTGCAGCTTCTTGTCCATACAACCTACATGAACCTTGCACATGCTTGTATATATATGCCAGGTTCTTATAAACTAGAGAATGATGTGTAGTCACCCGTTTTGAAAATCGCCATGCAATATTTACTCTCTAAACCTGAAGGTACTCAATTTAAAACTCTAAAAAGTAAAGTTCAAAATCTGAGTAACCATCACCTTGTCATGGGGAGAAGACTCTCAAAGTTTCTAAGCGCTGCCATACAATGAGGTACTGAACCTTTCACAAAAGCGGTGCACAGTTTTCAGAATAGCTATTCGGTAGTTTGAAATTACTTTACCCTATCTTTGACTTACCAAAATGCAAAAAAGTTAGTGGCAGCAGTAGACAATTCAAGGACAGCAAGGCATCAGGTATCACCCCAAGTTCATCATTAAAAGTAGATATGGCCAAAACAGTTGAACAGGTTTTTAGCTGACCAGGTAGAGCAGGACAGCCTCCCGGAACACTCGGTTATTGTAAACAAGCACAAAGTGGGCTACATAGTCACTTTTTCTTAAACCATCACTATTTACTTCACCCATTCATAGAATCGTAGGTTCTTCATGGTTGGAAAGGACCTTTAAGATCATCGAGTCCAACCAAACAACCTACAATCTCTGCCACTAGAGCATGCCCTGAAGTGCCACAGCTAGACGTCTCTTAAACACCTCTAGGGATGGTGACTCAACCACCTCCCTGGGCAGCCTGTTCCAGTGCCTGACCACTCTTTCAGTAAAGTAATTCCTCCTAATACCTAACCTAAACCTCCCCTGCCCCAACTTCACACCATTTCCTCTGGTCCTGTCATTATTCACCTGGGAGAAGAGGCCAACACCCACCTCTCTCCAACCTCCTTTCAGGGAGTTGTAGAGGGCAATGAGGTCTCCCCTCAGCCTCCTCTTCTCCAAGCTAAACATGCCCAGCTCCCTCAGCCTCTCCTCATATGACCTGGTCTCCAGACCCCTCACCAGCCTGGTAGCTCTCCCCTGGACACGCTCCAGCACTTCAATGTCCCTCTTGTACAGGGGGGCCCAGAACTGAACACAGGACTCGAGGTGAGGCCTCACCAGTGCCGAGTACAGAGGCACCATCACTTCCCTGCTCCTGCTGGCCACGCTATTCCTGATACAAGCCAGAATGCTGTTGGCCTTCTTGGCCACCTGGGCACACTGCTGGCTCATGTTAAGCTGCCTGTCCAGCAGCACCCCCAGGTCCTTTTCTGCCGGGCAGCTTTCCAGCCACTCTTCCCCAAGCCTGTAGCGTTGCTTGGGGTTGTTGTGACCAAAATGCAGGACTCGGCACTTGGCCTTATTAAACCTCATCCAGTTGGCCTTGGCCCATCGATCCAGCCTGGCCAGGTCCCTCTGTAGAGCCTTCCTACCCTCAAGCAGATCAACCCTCCCACCTAGTTTGGTGTCATCTGCAAACTTAGTGAGGGTGCACAACCCTCAGTAAGGGTTGTGCATTCAACTATCCAGACAAAAACAACAAATCCCATAAATGTGCTAAGAACTCCTTAGCTCAGCAATTAAAAACATTCATTAGATTCTTACACTTAGGCAGGATAAAACTGAGTTCTATGTTGCCTTTAAAAGCCTACCCTAACAAAATATCCCTGAACAGCTTGGATTTCCAGCCCACAGAAGTTGGTTATCAAAAGAAACAGGTATGAGAAATAATGAGGGAGAAACTTGCACACATTTCTTCCTTAGACTCCTAAAACCAGTTGTATTGAAAAAAACAAAGTTAGCCTCCCACTACCAGTGCACGAATAGTCACAAGCACCAGGGGTTAACAGCAAATGGGGTCAGATACCTTGCAGGGAACTGCATACAAGTGGTGTCTGATTTTTTCCTTCTGAGATGCAATTGGAACTTCGAAACCAACAGTAATACAGCTACAAACATCTTGCAGAGAATCAAAATAATCAAGCAGATGATTGTTGCTCTGGAAGTTATCCCCAACTTTAAGTTTAACTTAGTCACATTCTGCCTCCTGCTACACCAGCCAGTATCCAACAGTCTATAAAGACCTGATCTGAATAGCAGAAAATCCTATAGTACAGCTGCTTTCTATATATAAAAAATTTGAACCGAACCTTGTCTCCAAACATGATCTTCATGAAGTCGTTGCTATTTTCACCAGTTTTAAAGATACTTATTGGAAGATAGGAGGGAGAAGAACACACAAAGGTCCCACAGATATCCCTCAACAGAGCCAAGACATGCACTCATCTGATCCTTGGGCAGCGACCTCAGTGTTATCACAGTTCAGCCTTGGACCTGCTCATATCACTAAAGCACTGTTCAGTCATTCCGTCTCCTGGACAAAAACACTGACCCACAGTTCCAAGAGACCCATCAAACAACTCAGACTGGATTTGAATCATCTGTTTGTAGAACACAGTACCAAGACATATAGAAGTACCTCACTTGCAGGATGAGGAATGTAGAGGTAGGAAGTTTCAGAGAAACTTAGCACTAACTTTGACACTGAATATACCATGTGCAAAAATGACCCTCCACCTTCCAAGTACAGACAGTTCTGAGCATAACACTTCACTAGATGATAGTCTAAAGCTAAGCGAGAGACCACACAGAACTGAGCTACAGCAAATGATTCTACATACATATCAGAACAGCCTTTCTTCAACTGCAAAGAAGTTCTTCTGACCTTCCAGCCTCCACAGAGGCTGCCAAATCCTGCTGCTCCACTCACGATGATCAGTTCTTCAGCCAGCAACCTCTGAATGCTCAGCACATGCTTCTGAAGAACAAGATGCTGTTTTGCAGAAAGATAAGCGTTTGACTTCTCAAACAGATGTCTTCATCCCAGTTGCATCCAGTTAGTAGCTTGTCTTCATTTTGAGACCCTAACACACTTATATCACAGGTTTTTGTTTAAGACTTCTTGGTTCTTCCTTTCTAGGGCCCACAAGTAATAGCTCTTTCAAGATCACATACAAGTAGGCAAATAACCACAGGTAACATCCTACACAGGTTTAGAAGCTCTGATCAAAGAGGTCCCTGTAGGAACTTAAGATTCTGTGTGTTGTACACAAAAAGGTATATATTCAGGGCATAAATAAAACAATAATAGAAATGCACAAAGACAGCATATTTTATAAAGTGAGACACTTGAGAGAAAACCTGTGAGATAAAGCAATTTCAAGACTAAGTATGTGCTGTGACATGGAAAACAGAGAAGGGGGATATGAAAGAGTAAGATTAAAAAGAGACTATAATTTTCAACGCCTATCACTGTACCATCTATTCTAGACACTATGGGAGAAGCAAGTTTAAAAGAGCAGAAGAAAACTTAAGGCAACACAGATGTCAAAAGGAGATATCAAAGCAGCCTTTCCAGAATAGGGTGGGAGCTATTTAAATCTGATTTTTCAGAGAAAGCACAAGAAAAGCCTAAAGGCAAATGCAGAATCCAGGCTTTCAGCATTTTAAGCCTGCTGGTGTTGTTCAGAACACTGACTTCTCTTAAGCTGCATGGTAGTTCGACAACAGCAGAAAATTATTTTTTCCTCCATTTTTGGAGTTTATCTTTGCAAGTCCAGGTATTCCTCACACACTTGTTAGCTTGCCTTTTCTTAGAAGTACTAAGGAGAATTACTAGCACAGAGAGAAAGATTTTTTTCTTTTTTGAAGGATGAGTTGAGTATTGCTCCACATAAGCAGGTGAGCATCACTTAAAGAGAAACATTAGCAAATAGCAGACTGCAATACGTAACAGATGTATGCTGGCTTTGGGCAACTCTGCAAAGGAAAGCCTAAATCCCTCAAAAGCTTTCACACCATCAACTAAGGATAGCTATTTTGCTAAATTGGGCCCCCTTGACTGCCCTGCAGGATACTTACTCACACACCTGAGAAGACAAGTCTATAGATCTTGCCACATTTTAGGTACATAAGCATGTCAAAAAATGATGCATAACCCACTGTAGCCAGTGTCTTTTCACCTTTTTGTTCACATGAATAAACCCGAAGAGTTTGCTTCCTATTCTAGTCTGTTGAATCAAGTCAGATTTACTACATTTCTCTCAAGCATAGCTTTCTTTTTCATTACCATGACTTCAGAGATATGAACAGCAAAGAAATAAGTTTAAGCCTAGCAATTCTGTTCAGTGCAAGGTCAGATTTTTCGAAGTATCCAGTATGGATACAGCTATGCTCCTACTGAACTTAGTCACACTCTAGAATCATAGAATCTTCTAGGTTGGAAGGGACCTTTCAGATCATTGAGTCCAACCATCAACCTAACACCAGCAAAAACCATCACTAGACCGTATCTCTAAGCACCACATCTACCCATCTTTTAAATACCTCCAGGGATGGTGATTCCACCACTTCCCTGGGCAGCCTGGTCCAATGCTTGGTAACCCTTTCTGTGTAAAAGTTTTTCCTAATATCCAATCTAAACCTCCCCTGGTGCAACCTTAAGGCCATTTCCTCTTTTGTCCTACTGCCTCTTACTTGGGAGAAGAGACCAACCCCCACTTCTCTACAACCTCTAGTCAGCTTCCACCCACACTAAACACTTTTGGCAACTTCAATCAGAGCCATTTTACCAGTTCAGTGTCCCACATATTGCCACAGTGCACTTAAAGCCCAGAGTTCTCATCAAGTTAATTCCCTGCAGTACTAAAAAACTTGCAGAACAGACTGATCCTGCCTCCGTAATTCTATACCTGGTTCTTTTAAACAGTGGAAAATACATTATTTAAGCTGGTCCTGGGGATACAGCACAAGCCTTTGCTGGATTTTATAGAAGGGCTGATATGACAGTTGTTTTGAGTGTCTTGTTTCTGAACAGTGCAGCACTATATATTCTTTAGAGGCCCTTGTCTCCTGTACATTCATGCATCTGGGTATTAGTGAAGCTCAAATGTTTAATTTGGGGAAAAAAAAATAAGTATTTCAATAAGAGCAATGAGTATCCTCAAGTCTTTTCCTCCTGTGAGAGGTTTTGAGATCTTTTATGACTACTCAATATTCAGACAAGAAAAATCAGAATAGTAAGCAATGATCAAGGTGAGGAGAGTTACCTGTTCCCCTCCTGACATTCTCCAAACCATTAGAAGGACACAGAAAAGGGAAAATACATCCTTGTGGTTGCAACTTGGTGAGTAAGGAAAGATCTTCTCTATGCAGCCGAAAGCCTTTACAAACCAGTTGCAAGGTTGCAGAAAGGCACAAGACCCTTGGCCTCCATCCAGCCTGATGGACCAGCACGGGATTCCTTAAGACAAAATATTTAGTCACTCCGTGGCATGCGACATACTGTTCCAGGAACTCAGGAAAGGGGTATTTGGTGCAAGAAGCAGTAAGTAGTAAGAGGACTATGTCAAGAGTTTAATTGTGCCAGAATACCTGAACAGGAAAAAATCTGCATTATGGAGTGTAATGGAGAACCAGAGTGTCTGACACTGGTGTGGTGGGAAGCTTCAGTTGCAAGGACAGTTAGCTGCAGTCAACATACATGCTTCACCATATTAAGTGTTCTTATCACATACGTAAAAGTATATACACCAATGAATGCTTTGTGCACCCTGTCAGAGACCACATATTACATATGCGTCATAAGCCATCTTGAAAGAACTCAAACATTCTATTGACAGCTAAGTTAAAATGTTAATTTACAGTTGCACAGGCAAACTGGAGGGACTTGGGTAAGCCCAGGGTCAACATGCACCATCTCCCAGCTGTAAAAAAACCAACCAAACAAAAAAAGCCCATAAAAACAACAAAATCCAAACACCAAAAAAACCCCGTAACCACCAAACAAACAACTCCCACCCCCCAAAAAACCCTACAAATTTTGTTTAAAGACAGTTGAGATTACATATATGCTTCCAAAATGACTTTTACAAGCCAGAAAGCTAAAACCAAGGCTCAGCAGTAGTTAGAGCTGGATTTCACAAGCAGGACCTTGCTCTGGTACCTCTGCGTTGAAGCCTGGCAACACTTAGCATTCACACTGACACCCTCACAACAGCTTTGAATAGAAGTGAAGAGTATCGTATTCAACAGAAAGAGCGGGGGGAATTTCAGTGAGAAGGAAGTGATTGTTCAAATTGGAACTTGGCCAGAATATAGGGGTTAACACACTAACACTTCTGGAAAGAAAAATATACCAGTACTATAAGTTTCTCATGGAACAGAAGGTATTCCAAACCACAGTTTTATCTTTCTTCTAAAATAGCATACGTTCCAGCAGCATAGTGTTTTCTCATATGCAGTATCTATGGAATGTTTATTTTCCAGTTTGGGAGGTGTAGTGCTAAACTTAGCATTGCTGGCTGCTCCTGCTCAGAAACTGAAAAGACTGGTAGCAGTTTGGACGTGCTACCGCAGTATGGTGAAGAAACCGATACCAACACCATTTGGAACGGTTTGCGAGAGTTACAACGCCACTGCTTGAGACAGAAATTTCACCTGCATTTTATGAAATACATCAAATGAAAGATTCTGATCACTTAAATAGTAGGCTCAAATGCATAAAGGCAACAAATGAACTTTAAAAATAACAGTTAGAGTAAACAGTACTTGGGAGGAGAAACTTGCTAGTTTTTATCAGGATATACAGTAATTTTTCCTACAAAAATTGTTTCCAAAGAAAAATAAAGAAGTTAGTTGCTTTTATCTGTATTCATGCCTTCCCTCCAACTTTTTTGAAATACATGCTAAGTGAATTTGCTGGTAAGAATGGTTACAGAAATGGGGAGTTCAGGTGAATGCAGTAAAACATTTCAGAAACAATTTTTTCATTTATAATCATAGTTATGGGCATGAGAAGTTACTCAATTGGTCATCCAGTATAAAAACAAACCCAACACTAAAACAGGTACCCAATCTGGAATGAAGCACACAGGTTCCAAAAACACAATACAAGTTAACTCAATTAACTAAGCATTTTTTCATTCATAACTTCAAAGAAGCAATCGTTTTGCCAAACAGTGAATGACAATGGAAACTGGAGTAGTTGTTTAACTTTGATTACTTTGTCCAAATTATTTCCTCATCTCCAATACACAACAAGAAAAACAATTTTAAGTATAGTCATGGTCACAACAATGGGATTACATTAAGCAAGTAGATGTTTGGCATTCTGGCATGAATCATTTCTGATAAGAATTCTGATAAGACTACTCTGAGTCTGGAATGTTTACCTTAGTTCATGCATCTAATTGATAAAGCAATGTTTTGGAGAAACATTCACACATTTAGGACTGGAGTCAAGTCTTTGTGTTTCAGGTTCTCAGTTAATGAGACAAGTGACTGTAATTAATAGTAATATCCCCCACCCCCCCCTTTAAACACTTGCTATATGTTTGAATGATTTAAACTAGTGAGAGTAAAGCTCAGGAACTTTCATAGCTCAGGACACCAATTAACAAGAACAAATAGAAGCCAGAACATTCAGCAGAAACTCACTCTGATACTGAAAGGACAAGATAATTACCAACATTAAGAACAGATTTTTCAAAGTTTGCCTATATTAGCTTTCCAACACAGAATTGGTGGCATTTTACAAGTTTACTTAGCTCTTGCAAAGCAGCCAGTAGGCTTTTAGGAAGAGTAATCATAAGACAAAGTCCCGAGATTGCTTTTCATGCACACTGGACAGTTTAGGCAATCATTTCTAATCATCTGTGAGTATTCTTTATTCAAGAGTGCAGAGAGCACCACATCATGCTGCAACCAAAAACCTCCCTCCCACTTCAATTATCTACAAACTTTAAAGCTGCCAGAATGGTGCTTCCCTCACGGTCTTCAAAGTCATGAGACGAATACTGCTGTCATAAGTTGTCAGAAATAGAACAAGAGAATGAGCATTGATAATTTGGTAGGTGACAGATGAGGGAAAACATAAGATGTACATACAGGAAGATGTAACACATCCATAATTTTCTTTGGGACTAATTAATGTTAGAATTGGTTTGCATGCTCTTAATCAGAATTGTGTTGCAATTTTCTGTCGCAAGAAAGGGAATCTTATCTAATGAAAGGCAACAAGACACTTTTTTGATTTAATAAATACATTCTGAACTAGAGCACAGAATAATCGCTTTGTCAAATACTAACACCAGCAACAATATGAGACTTAGGGGCATAAATACTTAAGAGGTATTCCAGATGTTCATTTTGTGAGCTATGTTATTAATGTCTCCTCCAAATGATGATGGAAGACCAGAAACATCTAAGCTATGGCCTTACAACTCAATGCTGAGACAACTCTTCTCTTAGCTCCTCATCTCTCTTCTCACTACCTAGCTCACTAAGTGACACTAACAATTAGCAATAGGTACTTTTCACAGGCTGCTTTCTTCCTTCTCTTCTCACACTTTCTGCATTTAATTAATCGAATCTCTTCCCTTGCAACATCTGAGCAGACACACTCTAGTCAACAGGTAAGTTCATTTCAGAACATTTAGCGTCTATTCTCAGAGCTACATTTGTTGGCTCATGTCCTCACCCCACCCACTCTGCATACTATTTGAAATAGCAATACAAGTGGGGAAACAGTCAGGGGGTTCTGCTGTTCTTGGAAGGTTGTTTAAAAAAACAACGCATTTTCTGGGCTTATTTACTTCCTTCCTCAGTTTCTAACCATTATTGGTGCAGCTCCACTATTGCTCAAGGTACTGAAAGCAATAGTTTATGTCACTATCACCTAACAAAGTTAGTTGAGGAGGTTGGGCAAGAAGTCCTGCAGTCAACACTCAGATACTGAGCAACAATTGCACACCCTTCATGCCTAAAAGCCAGTAAAATGATGCTGTCTTGTAGCTCTGAAAAAGCAAGTGCCCCTGTGCAAACAGCAGAGAGTCCATAGAAATAGCTGTTGCTGTATTTCCTCAATTTCTGTTCATGCTACACCACTTCATAGATCTCTGCAGAACAGGACATCTGACGAAAGCAAGGCAGAAAAGTTGTCAGATTCTACAGCAATTGAGACTTTTTTTCTTGGTGTTCCTGTTGCCTGAACTTTGTCCCAAGCCAAAACCCAGCAACAAGATAAAAATCTCAGGAAAAATAAATTGCTCAAAACAGACATTTTGATATATTTTACTAATAGAAAAGGCTACAGGCTGATGAAGTCATCATAGCTTCATTGAATTCCCCGTGGCTATACCAAGTTCTATCAGCACAACATGAACAGCAGCAGCAGATGAATACTGCATTGAAAAAAAAAAAACACACAACATGAAGGAGAGGAGGTGTTCTAATATGCAGTAAGTGTAGGAAAAGGGGCTGGTCAAAGCAACTTCATTACCTTTAAGCAGGAGGTATGTCATCAGATCCAGTGAAGCATCAGTGTCTTTTTAGAGGAACAGCATAGAGCAACAGGATTTCCCTGGACAAGCAACTTTTCACAACTTGCTATGAAATAGCTAAACAAAACTAGCCTCTGCTCCTCTAAATTATACACAACAGATGTTTGAGTCAAGTGATTACTATCCAAACACCTCATCCCAGCTGATGATCTCCATTTAGAAATACAGAAGTTCCAAACAGTAGCTCTGAAAAAGTCAGATGGGGAGTGGTGGTGCATGTGTTTCTTTTGCTACAAAGTCCCAAACTCTCTCCTGTAAGGGCATCAACTCACTGTTCTCTCAGTTGAAAAGGGCTGCAGGATCCAAGTACAAAAGCTCAGTCTAACATTCTTGCTCTGCAGATACACGTGTGGAAAGAGTAATACTCCACTCAAACAACATCCCATCACCTTAAGCAGTATTGCAGAAATGGTCATTAATATAAAAAAAAAAAGAGCAAAAAAACACCCTGAAGCAGCCCAATGAGGGATGTGGTCCCAGCCTCATGCCACACATCTCTCTGGAGATGCCTGCCTCATTGTGCTTACATCTGTGAGAGAAGTCAAAGGAAGGACTACTTCTGCTGTCCAACAGTTATTTGGAAGTACTGAAGTACCTACAAGCTGCTTGGAATTATTTAATTTATAAAATGTCAATGAGTAGCTTCTTCCTGATGCAAGTCTTGTTAGTACGGCACTAAACCCATACAAAGGTAGGGTCACCGTCACCTACAGAAAAGTTCAATTCAACAACAAAAAAACATTCCCAAAGCATATGAAGTCATGAAAAAGTATTCCTGAAACACTAAATATTTCAATTCAAAGCAAGCCTTCAGTAGAGAGCTAAATATCCTGCCTAACATGCAAGTTGCATACTTCTCTGCTACTTTTATATTTAAAAGCAAAACCAGGAATCTGCTGTGCAAGCTAGCTAAGAGGTATAAACACTAGATTAATTATAAAACTCCATTTTGTTATTAAAAAAATATATATCTCACTTCTACCTAAGCCTTAACATTTTTCTGCTCTCACAAAACATCAATAAAACCAGGTCCTTTAAAGGAACAGTTGAAAACCAGACAGGCAATCAACAGCTCAGATCTCATAAATGAAGTCATGAGTTCAACTGCCTTCCAAACAACATTTACTTCCACTGAAAAGTAAGTTTTGCTTGCTCTTAACACACTGACATCCCAGTTAATGTGAGGGAAGATAACATCTGTCAGTCTCTGGAAAAACTTTTAATAAACAAGGCTTTTGGTTTGGTTTGATTTTGCAAGCCTCAAAGTCTCCCGAGGGGTATATTTTCCTCCCCTGTGCCAGTTGCCTGTGAGACACTGTAACAGTGGGAGACTTAACCCCATCAGAAGATACCATCTCTCCCTTTTAATGCAAGATGAGGCCAGTTTTACTACAGTTTCATTTTAAGAGATTACCCCTGAGAAACAAGTTCAACTACAGTTTATGCCTAAAGCCCAGCAAATGAACATACAGTGTATCTTAAGTATATTTAAAAAAAAATCTTTGAATGGCAAATGCAGCTGAAACTCCCCAGAGGACATGAAAATGTTGTACTATATTTATGAAATATTAAGTCCCTCGAATTTATGCTATGTTGAGAATAGCAACAGAACTCCTCCTAGAGTGGTTAAACATCATACCGCTGAGTTTTAAGACCCAGATTCCCCTCCCAATTAACATTTCTGTTTGAAGACTAACTGTTTAATTTGAAATTTCCTCTTGCTATGCCAACTACATTTTAAACTTCACAGGAAAAAGTTTTAAGTGCACTGTCTTATTTGACACACAGAGTACCATTTAAAACAGCCCAGAGTAGAAAAAAAATGTTTCTCTTTCTTCAGTATCAAGCACCTGGCAAGTAAATGGAAGGTTCCTGCAAAGTCTTAAAGGCTATTAAAGGCATTCCTCTTCCTCTCTGGGGATTTTTAACTCAGTTATTTTCATTCCTCTTTTTAAGCCTATGAAATTACATCATCTTCTCCCCTTTGAGTTACACTTTACAGTATTTTTTTGTGCATTGTTCCTCAATTTGCTAATTCACTAATAATTAAAACTGCTGTTGGCTTAGTCATGAAATAATGTGAGAGGAAATTTTTATTATTATACATCTCTGAAAAACAGGACCATCCATTAACTGCAGTTAATTACATATACTAATGTAGCATAACTTTAATAATTTACAGTTCATTGTTTGTTTCAGCTACATCGGTCTTTGACCTAGCTTGTCAAATCTTTGAGAAATAAACCAAAAAACCTGCCTTGGAAGGACCTCTCTACCAAAGCACTGTCACAGAGTATGAAAGTAAGAACTTTGTTTGCTCAATGTTTGATAACTTCCCCTGAAAAACAACAGCGTAAGTTTACAACGCAGGGTCAGTTCCCTTCCTGGGCACTTAGTACTCTCCAAGCCCAAGGTAACTGCACAAAGAAGGGAACACTGACCTTCTTACTGGCCCTACATCTGGACCTCTTGCATTCAAGACGATTGTGCAATTGCGTGAGCTCCCTCTTGTAGAACGCTCTTGTTCACTGCCATGAAACAGCTCTAAAGTGAGACACCCTCCACCACCACTCCCAACCCAACAATACCAACAATATAAAATCAATCAGTAGTAGCTGACTGTAGCAAAAAAATGCTACTGAAGAACTGATTTAGGAAAGTCACTGTAGTTGACAGCCATTTAGAACAGGACTTGAGAAAAGGACAAAGCCCCAGCTAAAAAAAAAAAAAAAAAAGAAAAAAGACATTGTTCCCAGTCACAGAATCCTAGAATCACCCACATTGGAAAGAGACTGCAGGAAATCAGTTAGTCCAATACCGCTGGCTAAAGCAAGATCAGGTAGAGCAGGTTGTCCAGCACCACACTACACAGTCAGGTTTTCCACAACTCTAAGGAAAGAGACTTCCCACCACGTCTCTCGGAAATCCATTTCAGTGTTTGACCACCCTCACAGTAAAACAGTGGGGGTTTTGTCTTCAGATAGATGTTCGTGTGTTGTTGCATCTTGTCCTGTCACTACGCACTACAGAGAAGAGCCTGGCTCCCTCATCTTCATTCACTCCTACTAAATATTTGTACAAATTAATAAAGATCCCTCTGAGCCTTCTCTTCTCTGGGCTGAACAATCCCAGCTCTCAGCCTCTCCTCATATGAAAGATGCTCCAGTCCCTTAATTATCTTTGTGGCCCTGCACTGGACTTACTTCATTAAACCTGTTTGTATCTTATATTGGGGATCCCAGAACTGGACGCAGTATTCCAGATGCAACCTCACCAGTGCTGAGTGGAGAACGATCACCTCCCTCAGCCTGCTGGCAATGCTCTTCAAAACACAGCCCAGGATGCTGTTGGCCTTTGGTGGTTTTTTTTGCAGCTAGGGTGCATTGCTGGCTCATGGTTACCTTGTCCACCAGGACCCTAAGGTCCTTCTGGACAAAGCTGCTCTGTAGCCCCAGCATTTTCTGGTTCACGGGGCTGTAACTTCCCAGGTACAGGACTTGGCATTTCCCCTTCTTGAGCTTCACAAGAATTCTCTCTCATCAGTTCTTCAGCCTGTCAAGGTCTCTCAGAATGCGTGCACAGTCATCTGGTGTATCAGCCACTTGTCCCAGTCTTGTATCATCTGTACACCTCTTGAGGGTATCCTTCATCTGATTGTCAGCTCATTAACAAAGACATTGAAGAAATAGCCCCAGTATTGCACCCTGCAGTACACCAGTCCAAAAGTCCTAGCACTTGGAAAGAAACTAGTCAAGAGATCAAAGAAGCCAATGGGTTCATCTGTTTCAGGTGCATGGACTACAATTGCTTTTGAAGTGCAATATTTGTATGCTAGGATGCACCTACAAAACATAAGTAAGGATGCAAAACAGTAGTACAAGGACTCTGTGTAGTCATTCCCCACAAAGCAGGTCTTGCTTCTAGGATGCCGGTAAAACTTCCTGTCCATCTAAACCAGCAATCCCTTCAAGATCACAGTTCTCCCCAAATAGCAGCAACAAGCACAAACACGCAGTCCTCAAAGCTGCATAATCTTTCAAAGTTAAAAATGATGCAGCCTTCCTGCTATGCAGAAAGTACAGCAGGCCAGCTTTTGTTTTTCATTTTCTTGGGGCTCCTATTTCCTTTTTTCTGAAGTAGTCATGACATGAGACCACATCTGTGTATGGCTAAATCCACAAGCAAGTGGTACTCTAACATTCAAAATAAAGCAAATTGCACCATTATGCACATTCTTGCATAGCATACATAACTGGTAAGTCAAGACAACCTAAATTTACCCAGATTTATCTGCCCCCTTCTCTAGAGCTGAACTGAACAGTCACACAAACTTCTTGCTACCCAATTCCTGTTGCTTACAAATGAACACAGCCACACCACTCCTCCTCAGTGTCTACTGTAATCAAGCAATCAGGCATAATGTTTTCTTGTGATCTTTCACTGTTTTATAAAAGAGATTGGACTCAGTTGGGACTGACTGTGGCAGAGGGAATTGCATTATTAGGTGACGCTTAATTCTAGTAAAGGAATCCCTTCCTTCTCCATAGCAGCAGGCAAGGAGCTACTGACCAAGCTGCTTTCCAGCATATTTCTAAGACTGCTTCCGAGAGTTAGCAGAATTCTACCACCAGGAGGGAACATGCAGCTGATTGAATGCTCACCTCAAAGGTGTGCAAGCTCTACTTCCACACTGTAGAGCATCCCTTAGGACAGAAAGAACTGAAATCTTAAACTTGGCCTGTCAGTCAGCCTTATGAATGCTTTTACAGACCTGTCTGTAGTACAAGAGAAATACCTCTCTACAGCCCCCCTTTACTGCTCACAGAACAGCCTCGCTTCATAGTGGTTCCACAGCAGAGAAATAAATTATATTATCAAATGGTTCATCCCTGCATCTTGCCTCCTCTTGAGTATCACACTATTTATCATAGAACTGTCTAGCTTGGAAGGGACCTTTAAGATCATTCCCTACTTCTCTATTTCCTGTGACCACTCTAAACATGAAAGGAAAGTTAACATACTAGGTAAAGTTTCACAGGCTTCATTGCCCATCTGTTACCAGAAAGAGTCCCAGAATTTCTTACCTGCAACAAATGACCGCTTTACAGGAGAGTGCCAAGTCCAGAAAGCTCTGCCTGACTTCAAATGAAAGGGCATACTTCAGTGTGTGGCCATCAATAATCAGAGCAATATCGTTTTCCTTGCCCAGCGACTCCCCCAAATTGGTACAATGTTGAGTCAGAGAGGCTCTCGTTGCCTGAAGAATAAACAGAAAGAAATCATGTTTCTTCCTAATATAAAAAAACCACATCCATAATACAGCAAGGCATCTCTGGACCATGCAACTGAGCACAGTATACACACACCCAAACTAGGACTGACATGAGCTAGTGTGTTAACAGGACCCTGTGAAGACACATTAATTTGGGTCACAAATCAGGAAAAGCTGCATCCACTTAGGAACACATGCCTTGTTTCAGTGCAGACTCTGGCATCTTCACTACACACCCCTGCGTGATGCATGTGCCCACAGTAGTTGTGATACAACCTCTTCAAGTGTAGGGCCGGTATAACCTAATGCCTTTCATGGCTTTTGACACCATTCAAAGTACTACTATTTATTCAAACAGTATTCCCTACCCTAAAAACATTTTCACTGACAGCTGCTGCTAGGAAAAAATTAGATAAGTTAAGTGTTCATGTTTCACTGTCACCCCAAATATTTCAGCCCTCCTACTGCAGTGAAATTCATGCTTAAATCAGACTGTTCCACTCCCATGCAGGTTAGTTTAACCATCAGTTCCAGCTAAGTTAACCACTGATAAATGGTGCAACAAATTCACTCATGATCTGAAGCGTACGCACGCTTTTTGACAGAGGTGGTCTTGCTGCACAGGACATAGAATGGCAGAACGTGAAAAGCAGAGACTTCAGAACCAGTCAAACACCACTTTTAGGTGACAAATGATCGCTAACTGCTGGATTATGTAAGTTTTTAATTTTTTTCCCCTTTGTTCAAAAAAGTATCAGTGGCATACAGAAAAAAAAAATTGGGTTTCTGTTTTAGCAAATCCTCACCCAGTTTCCAGTCTAGTGTTCTCTCCCACTCAAACCAACCAAAAAGACGAGAAAAGGCACTCCCACTCATCTTAACTGTGTAATTTTGAATAACTGTGCTAAACTGTCACACACGCTTCTGCTTATTGACATTTAAAGGTACTACTTTTGTGATCTGTCTACACTGGTCTAAGCAAAATATATATATTTCCTTTATATGTAAACAAGAAAAAAAACCACTAGAAGAGAGTTATAGCTGTCAAAAATGACAGTGTGATATTTATGCCTCATTGCAACCCATTCGTTGGTTTATAGATCCAGATTTCTCTAGAGGACTGCAAAGCCATAAACTGTTGCCAAGTGCTCTATTGCCTATTTGCATCTCCAGTGTAACAGACAGATGTTAAAAAGAGAAAAAACTAAAAAGGTAGCCAAACTAGTCAGCCTGGACTACACAGCTGCTGGTCCTGAGGAACAGATCACCTCAATGAAGGCCAGCACTGATGTGGAGCTTGGGTTTCCCTCTCTACATTCAACTGAGAACAGAAGTTGGGCCTTTTTGCACACAGCTGACCAAATCACCAAAGATGTATAGAAGCCTGCATACATGAACCCCCTTATGAAGGCAGGAAGAGAAATATTTAAAATTGCATCTCTTTCACATCAAAGACAACTGAGCCAAAAAGCTCCCCAGTTCCATCCACATCACACTACTAAAATAGTAGTAAACAAGTTTACATTGCTGAAATGCTTCCTTCAGTGATCTCTCCAGCATACAAACATGAAGGGAAAAGATGGGAAAACATCCACACAAGGAGCTTCCTAGTACCATGGCTTCTTAATTTCTTGATCTAAGCTTTCACAAGCTGTTTTGTGCACTCCAAAGAACAGAAACATCATACCAAGGTGGGTTGGGTTTTTTTTCTGTGAATAAAATGATGAGAAACTCCTCTGACCTGGGTGCTCGCAGGGCTGTTTCTCACTTCCCCACCACCACCTGTGCAGCGTTTTGTCCTTCCTTAAACAGGCTTTCCCAGAGGTGCCTCCGTCTTGGCAGCGGGGCTCAGCTGTGCCCTGCAGAACTGGCTATGTCAGGCATGGGGCAGCCCCGGCCTCTCCTCACCAAGGCCCCTGCAGCCCCCAACACCTTGCCACAGACACACAGAGCAGACCACCAGATGGGCACTACTACAGCGCCCAGAGAAGCTGAGGTAAATCAATTCAGTATGCCAAACTACTCAAGAGCTACTCCGCATCATCCAGGACAAAGAATCACAGGCAGTGCTTCTCTCGTGGTAGAAGACTACAGAAGACCTCTCCCACCCCCAACCCACCCGCCTACTTTGGGCTTTGACTATTCCAATACCGTTTTACTGAAATAAACAGCAAAAAAAGTGTTCCCTCTCTGTTGATGTGTTTTACAAACGTTTCTGCTACAGGGTTACATCAATGATCTCTAAATGCCCACGTTCATAAGGTCATGGTAAAGGATTTTTTTCCTTTATGTTTTTATTTCCAGTTCAAATAACCATCACCTTGTTTCAGAAAAGCACACTGGCTTCCCAAATTAAATAATTATTTAATTTTAAAAATGTTTTCCATGCGCAATACTGAGTGAACTTGATCTGACTTCTGTCAAGACAGCCAGCCACCACAGCACACCCAGCAGCAAGATTGAGTGTTCTGCGGCGGCTAGAGGCTACATATTTTTGCTTGCCTTGAATCATGTTTCTCATACAAAACTTGATAAATATGTTAAAATCTGAAATGTATCTCAAAACCGCTAAACATGGCAGCATTTCCAGCCATCTGCTGCGTAAAGTTCTGAAGTTTGCCTAGATCAGTTTCACACAAATAAAGCCAGTAAAATAAAAGACAAAAATAGCCACACTCAAACCAGACCATGACTGCAGCCAAAAGCAACCAGAATGAGCGCAAGAATACACCAAGCATATACCAGCACTCCCAGAAGAGCCTCTGGGTCCCCCACAGTTGGCAGCTCAGAGACCTCCTAAGCCAGGGGCAGTCTGTTATGGGAAAGCCCTCGATCTCCAGTTACCATCAAGTAGATCAAAAAGTTGGCAAGGGGAAAGAGGTCACATCTCCTCTAGAGTAAAGCAGAAGGCAGAAGAGTGTGTAGGCAAGGAGGAAACCCGAAGAAACATTGGACAGTAAATGAATTTTGGATAGTGAAGAAGGTGAGGACATGGCAGCAGTCAAGACACCACTACTGAGCTGAGGAGGAGGATCAGGTAGCGAGAGAAACTGAGCTTTCCTGGGCCAAACAGGAGGGAAGAGAATAAGGCCACTTCCACACAGAGGGAAGGAAAAAAAGAAACAGAGGATGAAAGTAGCTTTGCAATTTCTTTTCTCTCGCCCCTCTCATTGGTATGATAGTCAAACCAAACTCACTCTAAGAAACTAGCCCCAGACTGGAGGCAAGTTTACAGATTAAGTTACTAAGTACAACAGAGTGGCACAATTAATCCATTTTGGAGAGATTACTTTTTGCACCTTCGTCATTCCCTGTTAAGCCATGAGAGATTCGATTTATGATTTCACGGAATGCTTTATTTACACCGTACCTAAAGATTTAACACAAAGTAGATGACTGCTTAAACCATTACACACTGGTGCACACACACACAAACGTGTGTCTTCAGGGAAGAATGCTGTTTTATCTACTTCAACACTACTACGTCTTGACAACATTCACAGAAGTCCCAAGGATGGTATAAGGTATATAGTTTGGGTAATGTCATCAGTAACAGAGTTTTAACCCAAGAACCCCTGCTCCTAGGATCTTGGAGTAAGTATCTTTTTTTTTTTTAATTTACTGCTTCCTCACAGACTTGCTCAAACCTTTTTCTTGCTCTCAAATGAAGAATTACTCCCCATCCTTTTCACAAATCCACCCACGTGATTAAAAACTTCTCTATTTAAAACTTCTGACTATTTGAAACCAAGGGAGACAGTCCCTGCCCAGCTTTCTGGCAATTCAGAGGAAATACCCTCATTTTCCTGTTGCTTCTTCACCTGACCCAAAGGCAGATGAAAGGCCAGGGCCCAACCACTCCCTCCTGCAGAGGAGAACATGAGGGCCAGTTCAGGAGGGTTATTCAATATCCATCCTCTGCTGGCCAAAAGAAAGTCACATGGCAACACCATGACTTACAAAAGGTGAAGTTTCTCATCAGATGAGATTACTAGTCTCTCCATAGCTTATTATCGTGGCCATACATAAGCCACATCCAATTCATGCCCTGGTCACTGAACTTACTCATCTTACATACAAGATGTCACAGAATTAGTAACAGTGTTAATACCCCACAAAGCTATGAATCACAAGATAACAAGTCAGGCACCTCATTTGAACAGCATTTTGTAAAGCTGTCAATATGGTCTTCAACACACACGGCTAACTTACAACTTAATTGCTTATACAGTAAAAAAAGCACTAATTATTTCTGTTTCTTCCAACTACTTACAAATGGTATGTTTTAAAACAAAGAAAATCTACTGCTCCTGTAGGCCAGCGCAATTAAGCAAAAGAAATTAGCCCTAAATCTCACTGGGTGTATAATAAAGACTTCTTAAGTAAGCAGATGAACAAACATTTGGAAACCATGGGGAGTGATATACTTCCTTGGGCAACTCATTACTAACTCCAGCAGAAATGCCTACTTGGATACCTAGCTTTTACTTTGTGTTTGACATCAAGGGATAAGTTTCAAGTCACATCAAGCAAGAATAAATCAATCCTTTACTAGAACAAGCACAATGGAGCAAAACCCAATAGTAGTCCTAAGAAAGTATCTGGATAAACTCAGACCTGTGGAATATCCCTGCCATTTTTACTGAGTGCCCATCAAGAGTAAATGGAAAGCATGTCAGGAGTTCTGACAAAAATATTACAGAGGAGAATATTGTAAGCATTTCACTTAGCCGTAATAAACTTGTTTTTTTCCTCCCTCAAGATTTTCTTTAGATACGCAGAACATCCAGCTGCTCTGGGGAAACCTGGAGAGGTGCTTGCCAATCAGAGCTTACTGTACTGGCATACCAGAAATTTCCACCAAATATTAAAGATACAGATAGTTTTACATAAAGGTCAGAACATGCATCAACTGAAAAGTCTGTTGGTTCAGTAGCACTGATTCAGTGGGCTATTCTGACAAACTCTTTGTTAGCCAGTAGAGGATGTATGCACATGCTTCCACTGTATGTTGAATCAGAGCAACATTATCAGTTCAATTAGAGCTTCACAAGGGCTTAAGAATCCATTCATACAAGACCACAAAGTCAATCAAAGTTTCAGAGCACAAGTGTTAAAAAAGGATCAGCTAGATTGCAAAAAGTCAACCGCAGAGCTCAAACTGAGAAAGCTAAGCAAATTAGGGTTTTGTTTATTTTTATTCCATTTATGCACATTTGACATGGTTGGGGGAGTTGATTCTAAAAAATATCAACAATTTTGACTCACACAAATGCATTTAAGGGTTAATGTTGTTATGGTCTCTATGCTTGAGTTAAACGCAAGACATGGTGATATATTCCATAAATAAACCTACTCCATCTGCTTTTCCTGTTTGTTTTCCCATTTCCATTTTAACAAGTCACAACCACAAATACAAACCCTGAGCAGAGCATTTACTTGCATTACTGTCTTAAAACAAGCTTTCAGATTTTATTGTTGTGTATGCATATATTTTTCATCCAGAACATGGACTAACATTATTAATAAACTATTATAAATCTCCATAGCAGAGTATAATTTGTTGACAGGCAGAAAATGAAAACATCCTGAAGCCGAGTTTGTGTGGTCTTTCCCTTGGACTGCACTCTCAGGATCTTTAAAAAGCATTTTAATGGCATGTTGGTGTATTCGCACTTTCTAAAGCCTCACAAAAACACTCTGCTATGCCCAACTTCGTATTTAAATAACACCGACAAACAAGTTCTGGAATTTCCCAGGCTATTGTTTTGTAGTTTAACAGAGCAAATACTAATACTTTTCACTTGATGGTTAGAAGCAATTTGGAAGTCAGTTCAATCAGAGTTAAGTTAATCGGAGCTCTGCCGACTTCACTGAAAACAAGAGTTGACTCCTCAGTGTAATAAAAACATTAGAAACATTATTACATGGGCTATATAACAAGACCTTAAGGGTTGTGGGATTTTTTTTTTTGTGTACCTTTGGGTGTTTTTTTGTTGCGGTTGTTTTCTGTTGGTTTGGGGTGGGTTTTTTTGTTTTGTTTGATTTCTTTTTTTTTTAAACAGCAGCACACCATAGAGCCTATTCCCTCTCACAAGAGCTTGGGGAGTTTGTATGCTCCAGCAAGAAGTGTTAGTGCATGAGGCAATTTGGTATCTAACACAGAACAACAGTATCAGATACGTGCCAAAGAAAAAAAGTCAGCAGAGCTTTCAAAAACTTTGAGTGCAAAAGACTTCTGCAGGATAACAGCCATTCCTGAAATTTAACTTGCAAACAAGCTAATACCCAGAGAAGAACTGAACTGGTATAAGATGATCAGCTCCAAGTCAAGTCCTTCCTCCCCTGCTCTCCCTTGAAACGCTCAAGGTCACTGAGATGATAGCAGGAGAAAGAAATAAAGCCTTATTTAGGCAGCAACTACACTCATGTTTCATTCTAAGCATAGAGCAGTGATACGTGGCCCACAAGGCAAAAGGTCTTGGGAAGAAAGCTAAATGGCAAGTGGCATCACATAGACAAGAGGAGCTCTTCAGCTGAAGAGAACTACTCACCCCTGGATCTCTGACCTCTAAGACA
This sequence comes from Rynchops niger, assembly GCA_013400035.1. Lineage (NCBI taxonomy): Eukaryota > Metazoa > Chordata > Aves > Charadriiformes > Laridae > Rynchops > Rynchops niger. Next base: position 286,519 of record VXBH01008985.1, read on the forward strand.
CACACACACTCATTAAGCCTAAATAACCCTTACATTCTGGCTTTCTCAGGCATCTACATTACATGCACCCTTCTTGCATGGCCTTTCCTCTATCTCAGAAGAGCTAAAGCAATCCTCACAGAACAAGCTCCTGCAATAGGAGATATTTAACACATCAGTTTAACTGTAAACTAAGTCAACTCCATATACTACGTGTTGCTATATTTATCATAAATTTAGCAAGTACTGCTAGCTACAGCAGTTTAAAGATTTTTCCAAGTTAACTGCTTCCATCACCCTATAATTCGTTTCCAAACCACTAAATCTGTGAGATGATATAAATTACACAATCTGCCAACTCATTGTTCTGGAGTACAGTGAAGTGCCAGCCAGCTCAACCTATTTTACCAATCCAAGAATTTACATTTTATGGCTTCTGCTGTTTCGCTCCTATGCATGGATAATGTTAATAGTCACTTATATCAATTCTTTTACTGTGCTGAAAAAAGTGGCTTCCAGTAAAATACCAGCCATGCCCCCTGCCCNGAAAAAATCTTCCGAGAAGGACTTCAGAAAAGCAGAGACTTCACTGCATAACCCCATCCAAGGTAACAACTGCCAGCCCTACTTCATGGGAAATTTTCCACTTTACCTTAATTGCAACTTAGAAGCTTCATCACATGTTTGGTGAAGTCTTTCATTTCAAACTGTCTAGTTGCTGTACCTGAGGGATCTGTAAGGACATCTGGCAGAAGGAAATTTATAGGAGAATAGGGATAATGAACATAAAGGCACGACAAACTAATGTTCAAACCAAAGCTAGTGAAACACAATTATTTAGAGCAACACCTGTTGGGCAGATGAGTCACTTGGAAGTGCTTTGCACAATAAACAGCACATGTGCAAGTGCTAACCTTGAAACCTCTCTTGAAACCAAGGAAGAAATACCACTTTATTTCCAGAACAGATACTCACTTTTGCCAGTCTTCCAAGTTTTGCACAAAACTCGACTAGGATAGCAAACAACTTCAATTTCTGAAAGCAGACAAGGCAGCTGCCGAAGACCTAGTTATAAGCAAGGGTGCAAAGTACATTGCCACAAAGCCTAGTAAAGACAACTTCTCGTGCACAGAAAGAGGTCACCTGCAGGATTTGTTAGTCAGGTTCTTCTGCTGCCCCTCTCTTGTGACTTCCTAGAACTTAACCTATTTTCAAACAATTTATCCTGTAACTGTTTCTGCATGCTTTTAGATTGTGGATGCAAATACAAACTCAAACATAGCAGTGCTTGCTAGATGCACTCTGTCAACTGCTTACATAAAACTGATCCAAAAGCCATTGTTTATGGCCAGTTAAGTGGCAATGCAGAACATTAGCAGGATTACAAATACTTAGTTATTAATTTGAGGATATGCTTGGCCTAATACAATCAACTCTACAATAACATGGACCTCCATGTTCTACCTAGAAAAATTTTGAGACAAGTATTTGTACAGTTTCTCAACAATTAGGATGTTCTTAAGACCATCCACAAAACTACCTTGCTTTCTTCTACCCTTCAAGTTGTGTGAAAAAAAATTAAAATCAAACTTGACAGCAGAATGGACATTAGTCTGACCACCTGGCTACACAGTGCAATAGATGAGGCAGTACGTGTTCAATAGAGTAGGCTGTATTCTTTTGTCATACTTCCCTGCCTTTTGCCTTTTTCACCACAGCATAACACTTAACTCATATTCAGCTTGTGACCCACCTACTCCTTTTCTGCTTCCCATCCTATGTTCACGGGGTTGAGCGCTCCTGTGCAATAATAGGTTCTTAAGTCTTTCCTTTTCAACTATATCTGGTTTCTTTTAGGACATTCTCTGAAGAAGTCATTTGAAAACCTAATCCAAAAAACTCAACAGGTACAAGGAGACTCACAGCTTGGTAGCAACTGCAAACTCATTTGGCTGCTAAGCAACATTCAGCCAAGGATTGTCCCTCCTCAACTAAAGACTTTCCCATTTATAGTCAACTTCCAAACCGTTTTTTTGAATATACTCCACTTTGAAGCATCTTGCCCATAGTGACTAACAGATAAAGCACCACAGTGAGATGAGAATTCAAGACAAAGTGCTTACATCTATTAAAGTCCTTCATGCAAGGACTATTTAGCTACTTATGGTGAAACACATTACCTCTAAAATGCAACGCATCAATTCTGAAACACCAAAACACATTTCCAAAGAACCTTGAGCTCTCTCAGCACTAAAAACTTTTAAGACAACACTGTTAAAAGATTATTTTTTTTTTTTAAACAGATAGGTGATGTAGCCCCAGACCTTAATCATCTCTTAATAAATGAAAAATTGCTCAGAGGAATTTGCTGTTTCTGTTGTATATGAGATTAAGATTTGTTGCCAATTCTTCTCTAGCTTTCTGGGGTGTTTGCACAGGAGGTGGCAATGCAAAGGGGCAAGAAAGATACCTTAAATTTTACTTCAAAATACTGCAGCAGCATTCAGGTCAAGAGATAAGAATGTGCAACAGTTAACCTACAGATTCGTTCCCATGGTCCAGCTCCAGAGGAGTTTGCTTCGGGGTGTGACAGTGGGAGAAGTGTACCCAGGAGATTACACGTTGTGATTTTTGTTTTCAAAGTTATTCTACCACTGAACTTCAGTGTTTGGCTCTACATACTTTTTTTGTTCCTTCTCCTGGAGCCATAAAGCTGTACGGAGTTCTTGGCTCTAGACCTTTCAGTCCATATGTACTATCAGACCCTCTTGTGTAACGGGAGAGAAAATCAGGTGGGGCACATAACTGCTTAAATCAGCTTTGCTGTAGAAAGACCACCAAATGTACATATCATTAGATAAGCTGGGGGCTGCTGCACATATAGATCAAGTAATGTAGGACTAGTCCTTTTTTTACCTATTTAAATGTGAATAACAGAAGGTTGCCTGAAATAGAAATAAAATATTTTTCTATAGCTTCTTTTAGAAGAGGCCAGGATAAAGGACTAGAAAAGCAGGAATGAGTGATCAGATGGTCATACAAGTTTTGAGTCATGAGAGACTTCGAAGTATCTCACAAGATCAATGTATCTGAAGGAACAGCAGTCATATTGGGACCTATGAGCTATAGGGATTATGACAGAAGAGTCAAAAGGAGAAATTAGACTAAAATGACTCGAAGAAAATAAGCTTATATACCAAAATATCTCAATAATATGCTTGGAGACAAACCACGCAGCTCCATATGAAAACCCATCACCTGTAAGGTTCTTGTAAAGCCAAAAGCAGAAATATTAGCAGTGATGTTTTGATTTTTAGCTCACTAAAAACAATGCTATGCAGAGATGCCTCAAAATTACACATTTCTAAACCAGCGTTTTAAGAGTCTGTCCATTCCTTAGCTTTACAAGAACAGAATATAAGGACACTCCCCAGTTCCAAAGCCAAGAGAATCTGAAAGTTAAAGACTCCAGCTATTAATACTTTATATTTCAAAAGAAATACTTTAAAATATATGATTCACTTCAAATTCAACATGTACACACAAAACCACTCAGCAAATGGATCACCGGAGAAGATCAGATCCCAGCTGACTACCTTCAATTTACTCTTTTCAGAGCAACAAAAAACCCCCAAACAGCCAGGCTCATCAATAGCTGTTGCTCCGTATCACTGCAGTGCTCAGCCTGTGTCACACGTCAATTTGAAGACATATGCACACTATGTAAGCACTCTAAAGACACTTCACACTGATAAAACACTAACTTGATCTTGTAAGTCCCACTCAATTACTTGACTTCACCACTTTGAAGGAATCCTCCAAAGAAAGGCTGAAAGGTATAACTAAGTGTCCCCTATTCCCTTTCTAATAAAATAAGCATGACTGACAAAACGTCAGCCTGAACATTTAATTCCACATTCTTCTGACAGGAGTGCCGAAATAATTTAGTATTCTCAGAACCTAGTGAGAACAGGAGCTTGTATGTACAATAGCTGTGAAACACTATTCTAAACCATTTCTGCAGGTACCATACAGCAAACCTGCAGTTTCTAAGTTATTCCCAACAAGATTCCTCAAAGTCCCTGGAAACTTGAATTTGAGTGGTATGAGTAGATAATTTTTCTAAAAGATGTTATTATAGTCATCATCGACCTTCCCACAAGAGTCTGTAGAGGCTGATCAAGCAACTCTAAGCATTTCTCTTACAGAAGTATTTTATAAGCTCAGATACAGTTACACACAAACAATCCCAGCAAAATATCATCCGTTCATCACAACCTATTTATGAGAGTAAGCTCACCATAACATTTAAAGAGCCACAACATATAAAGTATTAAGCATTGTTATACAGCAAGTGCAAATATCACTAAAAATGTAAGGCAAGACAAGAACCCATTGCTAAAACAAGTCAATCAAATGACTGTCACTGCTTCTACACAGCAGTACTTGCTTATTTAATAGCACCATGATTTTGATTGATGAATATGGTCTCCTACCATGCCAAGAAAAACATATGGAGGACCCAGAGATAATAGATGGCCTCACCCAGATCATTTTCATAGCTTTGAATCTAACTTCAACCTGAAATTCCTTCAACATAAACCAAGTAATCTAAAACGTCTATATACAAAGAGTCCCTAATATGCATAGCACATCTCGGGTTATCACATACAGACCTAATCTTGCCTTCAAAAATTAGATAAACAGATCATATCAGTACTTTCAAGTCTCCAGTGGCAGCTGAAAGTCCAGATGAATTGGACCATCAAGAGCTATAACAAGAACTGTAGATAATTATTCAAGGATGTTTTCAGTTCTGTAACAAACTGATTATGCAGCAGCCGGGGAACTTGGTAAATAGGGAAGAAAATCTACCCTGAAGGAACCTCTGTCCTGTCAGCAGTTCATTTATCTCTAAGCATGTTCCATGTCATTTAAAAAGAAAAATGAAAAGGATGTTTTACAAGCTTTGTTTGATCACAGAAAAAAAATAATCTCCAAATAAGTTAGTCAGATGTACCATCTCATATACATATCCTGTATAAAGCATTGCAGGTAGCTCAAGATCACTATAAAGTAAGCATCAAACAGCTGACCACTTTAAAAGTACATAGTTGAGAGTTCAAGTCAAACCTAATGCAGAACGCCAGATGGCTGCATGCTAAAAGTAAGGCTCACAGTGAAAGAAAGCGGTGTCTCCATCAAAGAATATGCAAGAAGTCCACCTGCAAACCTTGAGCTGGGGGGTCAGGGGAGAGAGGGAGAGGAGAAGGAGGGAAGAGAGGCTTTTTCCAAATGTAGAAGTAAAACTGATTTGTTCAAGACTTCACTAACCCGTCATCTGCTGTCTTGCAGATTCAGTACCATGGCAGTGTGTGTGCTGCCAGAAGCGGTGGTCCTAGCATTTTAGCCTTTTGAAACAAAACCTCCAATTTCCTGCAATAATACTTTTCCCTTATATTAAGGGGAGAGACACTGACTATGGGAGCAGCATCTTCAAAATGGCAATCTTCACTGTAAATCCTCACTAAAATACTAAGTTTATTTCTCAGAAATCAAGAAAAGTGACAAAAGTCTCAGCATTCTCAGCCCACAGAATTGCATCTTAAGTGGTCACCCAGTGCAACACGACTGCCAAAGGCACCATCTTGAAAGCCATGAGCCTTTTGCAACCCATCTTTGGGTTCTCAGAGGCCAAAGCTTGCAGCAGAAGAAACAATTGCAGAAAACAACTGCAGTCAAAGGGACAATTCATCATCATCAAACGTTCTTCAAATGCTGTGAAAAGACAATACCACATTTGTTCAATTAGAAATATTAAAAATTAATGTCAAACTTAGGCAAGAAACACACGCGTACCCTAGGAAGACTAGGGATTTCAAATAGTATAACTAAAATCCTGTTCTCTTCACACTAAGAAGAGGATTAGACTTATTACATGATTTTCATTTACTCCAAAAGTGCTCTACATAGGACAATCTCTTTTGCTTTCAACACTTATTAGATGTTAGACCACAGAACAGTTTATGGTACACGTACGATGGTTTATATCTCATGCTACAGAAAGGGTAAGAAAGAAATGCTTGTTCTGGAAACTAACACATCTGTGTAATTATTAAAGGCAACTGTACTCTGCCAAGAGGAAGAAGTCTTGTTAGTTTTGCTAACAAGATAGAATGCCTCAGTGTCTTTATATTTTTATATTCTAGCTTTATTAAATTCATTCAACAGAATAGGCTTTTTCTTTTATTTCCTTCTACTTTTGTCAAACAAGTTCCAATTGCTTTTTCTCTTTCCAGTATAACAGTCCAGCTTTCCTGGAGCAGGAGCAAGCTCTGTTTTAGACCTCCAAGGAATTTATGTTTCTACTAAGTAATTTCCTAAAGATAAAAGCCAACCTTTCAGGTCACTGGGTAAATCTTCATATCAAGAAGATAGCACAGCCTTCTGCTTTAGATCATGAAGATACAGGATTTTTGTTACAGTGTCTTAACCACATGCTTCTGTGTTTTAAGTTATTAGTACACTAAGATGCCCACAAACTGCTAAGGAGAATTCAGCCAGGGAAGTGACGCTGGTGTTTGGACATACAAGTGAGCCTATAATTTACTGCCAGGGGAAAAAAAAAAAAAAAAAAAACAGAAAAAACCAAAACAAAAAAACCCCCACCAAACAGTGGCATTTTATCATTATATGTATGTAGGGTGCTTTACAGAGCCTGATCTTGGAGGTCTTGACTTTTTCATATGTGGGTATATATATCTATGGGCATTAAAAAAAATAAAGTAATTTTTATGTATATTATCACTATTATTATACCCTGGTTGACATGTATAAGATATTGCCATCCTGATTCAATGAGATTAGAAGAACTTTTCCTGAAAGGGAGACAAAGTGGCCAACAATGTAGCCAAGACTATAGCAAAGGAGTTTTATCACTGCTAGCAAGTAAGGAATCCATGTTTATTAATGTATAAGAGACTGAACACTAGCCACCAGCCAATGAAATACAGACTGGATGACAGAACCCATATTTTCTCCAAAAGAATGCTATACACAGGAAATACATAGTATAGAGTAGATTGATTTGACAGGATTGCATCAACATAATTTTCTCATGCTGCAATATCTTGCTAGTACAGACAGAAGCACGTTCCAAAAATAGTGTTCACAATGAAAAAATCATTTAGTATTTTCAAGTCATATTACATCTGTAGCCTGGAAGTTGGTTTTGTTCTACCTTTTCATATAAGGTAACATCAATCTGTAAGACATCAAATTAAAGTTGGAAGGACAGAATTTTCCTCTCTATAGACTCATAAAATTAAAAGAGGGCCAGGGAAAGCCAAAACTTCAATTATTGTTAGTCTTCCACTCTGTTTCCTCTCCAAAATCCCCCTTAAAAAAAAAAACACACTATTAGCATCTGTGTAGTCAATAGCTCAGTTGCATGCTAGTGTAAATAACAGAGGCCATACCGCTGTCAGTTCATAGCCAAAGTTATTCTAGTACTTAAGTAAAAGAAAACTGCTTTGAGCATTAAGCCAAACAGCAAACTATAAACTCAAAGCTACTCAAGGCAGTCCCACGCATGCAACAAGCCAACCTGTCATATTAGTCTTCCTTTTAAGTGCTTGTGCCCTATCAAATCTGTTTCTCCACGTGAAGCCGAGAAAGTTCCAGAGTGGCTGATTAGCACAGGCAAGCTCTGTAATAAAACTGGCTTTTAAGAAGCAGATTGCTTTTAACCCAAATTGTTTTCTTAAAGCCCTGGTTTTGATTTAAACACAATACAGCTATTGAAGAGAAATATGAGAGAACTTACAGTTCTTGAAATACCCTTTGAGATTTTACTTTACCTTTAAAGCATGACAAGCATCAGAAGCTGCTCACACTCCTTGGATTATATATTTTTCCTTTTTACCCATGGCTGACTAGGTAATGAAAGAACACACAAAGGTGTTTTCAAAAGGATCTGATAGAAGCTGTACTCCCATGACCATACCTCTTTCCCAACAGCCTCTTGGAAATGGGGAACATGCACATTTGTTGACTGTTTGCATCCAACTGGGATTGCTGTAAGGACTCCTGAGCTCCTTTTACAGTCCCAGAACATTACATTGACTCATTAAAGAATTAGTTCAGGCTTCCTGCCCTTCAGCAGTTGCCCAAGGGAGCAGGCAGGGTGCAACAGGCTGTTACGGCCTCTTTGTTCCTGGACTCCGTCCCATCTGTGCCCTCTCAGGACTTCTAACAAAATAGAGCCCAGCAAGCCAACAGCGAGGCAGTGTTCTCCTTCCTGAGTCAGCCCCTTCAGCAACCGACTGGAAAGATGTCACTCAAGTCTGACAACACTTGTGTTTAAGACAAAACAGTGCCCAAATTGCTTAACGCCTGCTACAAGAGTAGGTAAAGACTAAGGAGTACCCTGAGCAAAGGTAACACTAAGCACGCCCTGAAGGACAAGAGTCTGGACACTCCACCTGGAAAACACAGGCAGAAGGCTACTAGAGAAAGAAACAGATATGGGAAAGCTGGAACAGAAGAGATTGAGAAACTGTATTTCCCCTCATGCCCCAAAGCTAAAAGTAAGAGCTCCATAGCCTAGCTTTCAAGAAGAGGACAGGAGCAGGACTACAAATGTTTACCTTGGGTTGCAGTTTCCGAAACTCATCCATTACAGTGCTAAAGTAGAGGCATACACTAGGCAAGGAAAGAAACACTTGTGATAAACAAGCAAGATGTTAGGAACCATTCCTGCTACCTAAGGAGAGATCTTTACGATCTGAACACTGGCTAGATCTATAGGATCAAGTAACCATCAAAAATTTAAGTGACAGGACAGCTATCCAAAACACTGGCAATGGCAGAGAATGTAAAAAAATTACAAAAACTGAAGTTACACTCAAATGCTAGAAAAACAGATAGCTATTACTTGTTCAGCTGATAGAGGACCCATAGATGAATTATCTGCAAAGCATTAGATCACGAAATTAAAAGAGCGTGGCAAAATTATCCAACTGGTTTTATGCAAGCCAGCCTGTTGAATCGACTTGCTGACTTTGCTCAAATAAGATTTAGTCGTGACACCAACTCTTCTGCTGCAATTTGATTACAAAATTAGTACTAAACAGCAACAGCATCAGGTAAATACCTCAAGATCATCCAGCTTTAACACTTTTTGTCAAAGGAAGTCTGAAGAGTGGATTTTCTAATAGAGTTCTAGCAAGACCAATTCATACACGATGCTGTTGCTTATTTTCAAAGTACCAAAAGAAATGCAACCTTTTTGTCCTGGAACTCAAGTACAGAAGATTGAGTAAGAAGGGAACAAAACCAGAAAGCTTTTAAAAAAAGCAAATACTAACAAGCTTTCTAGGAGCAAGTGATTTTACTTCAACCAGCAGCACATGAGTGGGAAACAGCAAACAGGATGTGGCACAGACCTGAATCCCTCCTTCTGCCCCAGATCTACTCTTAAAATTGGGCACAAGGCAGCCTGTTCCTCCAGCCCATCCCTCACCACACAGCACATGAAGAACCAGCAGCAGGGTGCAGCCATTGCCCACCTGCTGACATTCACCATCTCAGGAGAAGTGGGGCCTGGATGCATGGACCAGCTCACCACAGCTAGTCCCGAAATTGCAATAAAATTGTCACTGTTTCTGCTGATTTTTACTTCAGTTTTAAGTCAAATTCAATTGATTTTTGTGCATATTTAAAAAAAACAACAAACACTTGGTACTACACCACAGCATTAACTGCTCAGAAGAGACTAGATCTCTAGTCATCCAGCCAAGTACATGGCTGGAAGCTCCTAAAGGGCCTTTAGGCCTTGTTTAGAGGGATTTAAAACAAGGAAAACAGAAAGTTTAACGTTTATAAGAGATGATGATACAGGGCACCAAGATTTTCCTGAACATCAGTCAGTAGCCTGAGATGATTTTATGTTACTCAGCTCCCTTAAGTAGCATTACCTACTTGACACAGGCTATATCCTTGGGGAAGGGCGACATGCATGAACAAGCCAGGTCTCCTGACAGCCCCTTCAGAGAGGCACTGCCTGCAGATGGTCTAGCCTTGCGACATCCTGACCCAGACGTTGAGAAAGACACAAGCATGAACGAGGATGGCGTAGCCACCAGCCTCCTTGCAGATCAAACGAAGTGAGTGCCTCCACTCAGCTGTTTCCTAGACAGCATTCCTAGTTATTTTGTTAACTAAGATTGTTTTAAGAAGATATAGTAAAGCCTTCATCATTCCAAGCACCTCCAAGCTGCACAGGAACAGAAGAAGAGCCACAATCCTATTTAATACTATGTAAGATGACATTTGCCATCGCATCCTATAATAGTTACATGGTTTCTTCACCAGCTATGGTACAGTCAGCACTAATATTTCAGATCAGCTGCAAATTTGAAAGATTACGTGTGCTCAGTTGACAATTTAGCATTTCTTATTTTCATAGCTACACAAGAAACAACAATCCCAGGTAATGTGTGTGAGGGGGATGGAACTGAGAGACATTTGGTTGTTTCAGTGACTGAACAGTTCATCCAAGGCTACTTTGTAAGAGCAGTCCTGATGTTGGACCCTAACGTTAAGTTTCAAATCACTTCACACAACTCTTAGTAATCCTGAAGTTCCAGTACTGATCAGAGTCTGTGAAGGGCTCCCAAACAATAATTACTCACTGAGACAGTGTTAGAGTCATGTAATCTTAACATCACGTGACAGTTTTGGCGATTTAATAATTTAGATATAAAACAAAATCCACAAAAAGCCTTCTCCCAGCTGAAGTCCATAAATGCTTTACCTGGGGCAATGAATTCTGACAAGAAGCAGAAATACCCAAAATAATGAAGTCTATCACAGCCATTTTTCTGACTGTATCCAAGACCCTTAGAACTCACAGGGATGCTGAGCCCTCATTTACCCCCGTCTCCTAAAGCTCCAGGTACTGCATTCATCCCAAAGCTTACTCCACTATCTGACAAGATGATTATGTTTAGCTACTAAAAACATTATATACAAATGCAGCATTTCAAAAGGCAGCACCATAAAGATTTTCAGAGCACTACAGTAACACACAGTTAAGGTAACAATATTCATAACTAACAAAAATAATCTTTCTTATATCATACAGGCTATCTTTCTGACTAAGTGAACTGAAATCCTGTCACATGGGAAGTGGGGATTTAGCCACAATGACTTTGGACATTGAAATTAGTTAGGGCAGAACATCATCTTCTGGAAGACACTGTAAGAGCTCGGCAACAGAGAGTCTACCTTTAAATAACATGTAGCATTAATAATTCTGAGGTTGGCCAGTGGTCCTCATTGCTACAAACACATCTGTACTTTCCTGCTCCGAGCTTCCTTCAGGCCCTAGTTAACCTTTGCCTATAAAGCATCATGTGTTCTAAAAATGCTTAATGGAAAAGAATATCGTAACTAGCCATTTGTACATGTGAACCCAAACTCAGGACTATTGAAACTGCATTTATGAGGCAGTAGACATGGTCTTAAAACAGCACTGGCAAACTTTCCAGCAGAATGTATTTCTACATGATTTTTACTGGAATACAAAAAAGATTTTTTTTTCCTATTTCAGTCCAGGTTATTTAGCCTATTTAGTCCTTAAAATATGCAGTCTACTTTAGTCCATATTAACATTAGGTTTCTGTTAAGCACAGATATATTACAAGCTCCCCTTGATTTAAAAAAAATAATGTTAGAATATTAGTGACAGCAATAATGACAGTATGTATATTAATAACCAAAAATCCCATAAGGAACCAGGCCATTTTTGGTAGAAGTTACTGTGATTGGAAAGCATTGAAAAGGACTTTATGTTCACTGCGAAGGCAATACATAGCAGTTAGTTACCCTGCCTGTCAGTGATCTAAGTTCCCAGTGCAGAGATGAAGGCAGTGTGAGTAGAATGCTTCACCCTATTTATAGGGTTAAGAGATGTGTTAGATACATGCTTGGTCCTACATGACCCTACCATTCAGTTCAAGATGCTTTTTGAATAATATTTAGTTTGAGAATTTCCTGTAGGTAATCCCAAGTAATCCCTTGTCTCTATTGCAGACTTGTTTATCCCTTGCAGATTCAAAAGCACCAAAAACCACATTAACATATATTCATTGGCAATTACCACTGCTAGGAATGACTACATCACATAATGCATATAGAGATCACAATGGCATTTCAGACAAGCTCAGAAGCATCTTTGCATCCAGAACCAGCACGATTTTGATGTCGCTCATCCTACTCCTAACAATTGACATGTTCTATTCCCGTACTCAGTCAGTGCAAACTGACATTTCCCTGACATCCACAAGTAGCTCAGGAGGCAAGAGTAGCTCTGCTGCTGCACTGTCAGTCATCTGACTGCCTTTTTTTTTTTTTAATTCTAGAAAGAACAGGAAAAAGTCTTATTGACACTGCATAACTGTTGCCCAGAGATGCTGGTACCCACTCACCTGAGAAGCTAGACACAACACTTGATTTGCTTTCATGACAGCTTCCTGTATTTTTGCCTTTTTCTTTTTTAAGCCAAGAATATAAAGGTCTATGTAAGAAAGCCCCAGGCAAACTTCTCTTTTCTGGTCAAATAAACACCATTCCCTGAAGTGAACACTAATTTTCAAAGACCTTTTTTTCCAGCGTTTTAAAAACATACCACTTAGTTCCCTATCAGTTTACCCCATGTGTACATCTGAAGTTTTTATTAAAGTTTATCTAATAAATATGATACCCACTTCAATTAGTAAAAATAATTTTAATAAGAAAACTCCACAAAAATCATCAAGATCATGTTTCTTTTTTAAAATTAAACCACTAGAGTAATTTCCCCTCAAGACTTAGTTGTACAATAGATTTATTTTATTAATATTTACTAAACCTATTAACTCTGTCTACTGAACTGTAGAGTTTGTCTGTCAAGCTCTGGGTAGACCTATAAATCCCTTGAGAGCCTAATAATCTTAAACCTAATATAGACAGAGCAATTAAGTTTTAATAACTTGAAAAGAAAGTAGAAGTTTTCAAAAAAATCAGCTAGTTCATTTTTGAACCCATCCCCCTGTTCCTTATGCTATTTACAGATGAGTTGGGAAATATTAATTCTATAATGAAGACATAAATTTTACCATACCAACCTAGATCTTACAAAGCCCCTTAACTATTAATTGGTTTTATTCATCCTCACTTTCCCAGACTTCTACAAACTCCTAAACTCCACATCCAAAAGCATGTGTTCTGCTGACCTTTTTCTCCCACTGAGAACACAGAATTCTTGAAGCCAGACAACTTTGGTCACCATTAGCCACATAAATGGTCCCCAGTTGTACTGTAGAATTTGATACCTTGTCTTTCTACAAAATAGCTGTATCTTATTATTTCAGGGAATTTTATACTTCAGCTACAAGACCTTGAATTAATAACAGACACCAAATTCCTCCATCTTTCAAAACAGAGAAAAGCTTCCTTGTGATGTGTCAGTTTTGCTGGACACAGAAAGTGGACAAAGATTTTTACGTCCAGCTTTCCACCAAGTACTCACCACCATTTCTCAGTCTTTTGCTCCCATTTGAATATTGTCAAGCCATTACCAATATGATCCTGGGCTGAAAAACATTTCACCTTTTAGTTGTCTCAGGGGTCAACTTCTCTTTTCTGGAGTGCCACAGCAGATCAGAGTTGAATACTGAATACAGGCTGTACCTATTAGCCTAAAGAGGAAGCAAGTGCTTAAATCGAGAAGGTCTGTATGAGCATTAATTTCTACCCTACAGTCACTGTTACATGAGCCAGCAGAGGCCCCACATTGGAATATTCCACAGCTGAACAGTTCTTGCCTCAGAGACAAGATTTGCTTCTAAGGATTTATCTAAGGGAAGTCAGTGCCTTATGGACATACTTCAGATAAGAGGAATGTGCAGGTATGCTAAACTAACATCCAGGTTACCCTTTTAGGATGAAGTTACTTATTTTTAATGTTTCAGATAAGTAAGAAAAGGTAAAACCACCTTGTATTGAACAATTCTCTTTACCTGATCAGAAAGGAGAACCAAAGGATCCAAAGACATATGCACTGAACAAACACATTAGCAGAACAACACACTAGATAACCAGGTTTTCACCTTTGATATTTGAGGGCTTCATTACATGAACTGCCATATTGGATCACTTAAAGTACTTTTGCATAAAGCCTTTCAAAGAAGTGTCAGGTTATATACTCCCTTCATACCAGATCAGCAGCTAGCTCCACATGGGAGAGCATATTAAACACTGAAGTTACAGCTTAATCACCTCTAATTAAAAAAAAAATAAAAATCCATTAACTAGGTGAAAGCTATAGCTTGCCAACTGCAATTTAAGATGAAATAAACCGGCAAAGGCGCTTGTTATGAAGCACTGCATCACAAGAAAGGCAGCTTCCTTGATAAAAACTTGAAGTTCTCAGCACCTAGGAAAATAATTCTGGTTTAGTTATTTCAGAACCTCTCTGGGTACAGCTAGGCAGACACACAGCTGGCCATTCTATGCCCTTGCCCCCTTCTCAGCTATAATATGACCACTTGAATATAACAGACAGCCGCTAAGGGCACACGGTGATACTAGTCTACTCACTATGGATTATTTATTTAAACCTAGTTTATTAGATATGGAACTGCAAACCCCTAATTACAAAAAGTTTGAATCTCAGTGACGTTGCCATAAACTGGGATCACATCAGGAGATGAAAAGTAAAGTCTAAATGAGGCTTAGAGGGCAGGCAAAAACCAAGGCTTTACAGCCATTTAGACAGAACTACTTTCCAAAAAAGGTTTTCAAGAAAGTAGAGACCTGCATCAAATTAACCCCCGTTGGAATGGGAATGCATAGGGTGGAATAACTGCACATGCTAGAAGCACCTTGCATTCCTCATCTCAGACAGAAGCTATCAATGTGTAACAATTACAGTGACCAAAAGTGTTAGTCCTTCAAGAGGCTGTCACATGTTTGTGGCACACATGTTACCATTTGAACAAAATCTGCACCAGGATCTAATATCAGCACTATTCTGGGAAGTGAGAGCAAGGTTTGAGCCGTTTAAAAAACAAAAAATAATTCAGGGCTGTGTCTGAAGAATTCCCCATTACGTCAAGAGCATTATCCTGGAGGAAACACCAGGAGGATGTGATCCAGTTTCTCTCAAGTTCTGAAGTGAAGAGTTGCTGCCCATAATAAGTGTTATTAGAACTGGGATCACAACTGACAATTTTGGTCTCAACTATTAGAAAGCAGTAATGAACTGTCATGAGAAACTGTGCAGCACAGGTTGTCTGTAGATCACCGCACTTCCAGGATATACACCACCTTAAAGATAGACTAATCATTATATATTGCATTTTTTTCTTCAGACTTGTCAGTAGCTCAGCATCACAGTACATACCCACTTAGTACTAGTGCAGCCACAGCTTACAGTAGTCCTACTTGCAAAGAACTCATTTGTCATCTAGTTCACAGACCCTACCGTGGTTGCATTTAGGTCAACAGCAAGACATTTACCCACAGAATTCTCTAAGTAACCCTGCAGGCTGTTACATTTCTTCAATTAGCAGCAAACCAAAAGAGCAAAGTTATTTATGCAATATGTTATACTTCTAAACAAATTGGAGGAATCTTAGAGGGGTTTTTTTTTTGGTTTTTTTTTTGGTTTTTTTTTTTTTTACGGACAGCCTGTTCAAACTTAAAGACAGATTTCTCCCAATGGCACAGCTTGTTCATGACAAACTAGCAACACATTCCTTGCCAAAGGATAAAGCCAGGGGTCTACTCTGCCATAGAAAGACATTGTCACAGTGTAACTGTACTGTAGTCTTTTTGCTTTGAAGTTTGACTGGGTTTAAAGTGTTAAGATTTAACCCTGCTCCCTTAAGAACTAACAGGGTCAAATAAACTGAATATCTTACATTGTTTATTTGAGCAAATAACATGCATGAGCACTACCTTGACATACGGAAACATTCTGCTTTTGCAAGAATATACTTTTCATCTATCAAGTCAGAGACAAACCGCAAAGTCTAAACTCTGCAACAGCTCCAATACATGCACAAATTTGAGATTTATGGAGGGGGTGGGAAGGGAAGGAAGTGAGAAGGTTGGAAAACTACCAATTCAGGAAACAAATTGATTATGTTCTCCACAGCTAGTTTTGCCACGCAAATAATCTGTCACAAGATGTTTATAATGCCACATTTAGAAAAACACTAGCAAAAAGTTCATGATGTAGAAGGAAAAAATATTGAAGCACCCCTAAGAAAAGCATATCTCACAGCAGAACAGGAGGCTTTGCCACAGCTTGAGGAGCATGCTTCAGTGACTAAGCCGAATTTATTTTGTGCCATACGTTTTACTGAAGTGAGCCATACCATGAAATACAGCCAGCCTACTAAGAAACATGCTCATAGAACTTGTTACCGCTGTTCAACTCAAAGTCACTATCTATTTTAATCATGGTAGGGTAGGAAGGAAAACACTGTAACATAACTGAATAGTGAAGCTTTCCATGGATTTTGATTCTTCTTAAGTTAGCCTACTTCTGGGTAGAAGAAAAAAGGACTACTCAAGAGCAGCACAAGCCTCAAGAACTAAAGAGATCACACCAATTCTAAGCTTATAAGACAATTTCTCTAAAAGTCTTCCCACCACAGCCACACCACAAATGGTGTCCATCAGGGCTGTCAAGAGCTTCACAAGTGCCCTCTTATCTTGCCTGCCTAGCTTATACAAACAGGGTATATGACAAGCATACCTATCGCTGCAACCCAGCACAAAGCTTCAAGAGGACACCTGAATCACCTCAGCTCCGATTAACACTCTCATTTCCCAAAGCTCTCCAAAAAAGTTCTGACATTTCAGAACTGTCATTTTAGGCCTGCTTAGAACACTGATTATGATATTTTTAGGATTTAGAAATTATTTGAAAATTCAAGATGCCCAAATCAGTTTTGTCTTGAAACTATGGAGAGGAGATCACACTCACACTACAAATCATTTTCTAAATAGGAAACAGAGCAAAACTGACCCTCTAGCATCATTACTTCTGTTCAGTGACTGGAGTTCGATATGTGAAAACACACCTTGGCACATTTTTCAGTAAAAATTGGCATGCATCATTGTGACAGAGGCACATAAAAACCCCTAAAAGTCTCTAAAAGATTTCTCTGTTCTGTTCTGCATAGGTGGTTAAAAGGCAGAAGGAACACATGCACAGGCAGGTATTAACTTCATACAGCTGGAGAACTACTTAATTCTAGTTTCTGACAGACCCATCAGCCCAGGAAAAAAAAAAAAAAAAATCAGTGGAATTTTTTCTAGCTTCAACCAAACAGTCTTTTTTTTCTTAATGCTCATGTGAAGGAAATTTATTCCTTCATGCAACTGATGAGCAGGTTTTGAATAATCAAGCTTCAGCTAAAAGAATGATTCTTGTATTCTTTAGAAAAAGGAAATAACCTTCAGAAAAGTGTTTAACAGCATAGTAAATCTATATTATGGGAACTGCAAAAATAAGACCACGGATACCTATATATCTCTATCTTCATGTTCTGAAGATGTGATCAAGACACACCCTACTTCTTACCCTGAAGCAGTAGTTCTCCACCATCTTTATTAAGTTAACAGTGCAGGTGAATACATCCCGTTGCTTTAGGCTGACCCTGCACCAAGAAAGGAAGACAGCTTATGCTTAAAAGCACCACACAAACTTGCATCAACAAGGCCTCCCACCCCTTTTCAGTGAAAGCAGAGGATCAGATATTGAAATAAGTATCTTGAGAGAATTCTTACCCTTCAACACAAGAAAATCTGAATTGTTTCTACAGATGTGTAATACTGGCCACATCAATCGAGAGAATCAGTATCCACAACTCATTTACCTACAGATTAAATACCTGCTTAGATTTATTCCCCTGAAAACCATATCATTGTCCTTTAACATAAGCAAAAACTGCATTTCACAGGTACCTTCTCATTTAACAAA
Organism: Rynchops niger; assembly: GCA_013400035.1. Lineage (NCBI taxonomy): Eukaryota > Metazoa > Chordata > Aves > Charadriiformes > Laridae > Rynchops > Rynchops niger. Next base: position 304,538 of record VXBH01008985.1, read on the forward strand.
ATCCTACATTAACTTCAATATGCATCCTTATATTTCCATGGTCTCTTGTGCTTATTAGAAAGATGTGTGCCAGTATGCTGCAAAGAATGCCATCTTCAAAGCAAAGAGATACTTCCTTCACTGTCCAGCCAAAGCCATTATTATATTGTCACTTACACAACAAAAATCAGGTCCAGATAACACTCAGCCATCACCTATTGAGATAAGCCTTCACATATGTGAAGATCATTAGCAGTTTTAAGAGAAATAGGGCTTGTTACCCGTCATTTTCCTCTAACATATGAGGACTCTTACAAAAAAGAGCACATTTTAGATGGAATTCAGGGAACACACACTCTTCCTTTCCATCTTTATATAGCATGATCTACTGTCCTAGAGCATGAACAAGGCATTAGCATGATGAGCCCCAAGCTGCTAAAATACCTGGAGCTTAAAGCTACAAGATCCTTTCTGGGTCTTGTCAAATGTGATCACTGTTAGAACTTAAGAAATGAAGAGAAAAGTAACTTAGAAAAGAAAGTGTTTGTTTTTGTTGATAGCCCCCTCAATTTCCAGCTACGGAAAGAAGAGTTTTCAGAAACCTGCTCTTTGGACTCCTAAAGGTCCTTACATTCCTTCAGGTCCAGGTGCCCCCACTTCATCCAAACCAACTATATCCCAGTGCCGGAAAACACCAACAGAAAAAACAGCGCCACAGATAAGGGAAAACAGTCACTAATGAATACTGAAAAGGGAAAGCAGGATGAAACAAAAATACCAGCCCAACTATTTCACCACTCACAGCTCAAACCTATTAGTATTACTTCCTGAAAAAATGGTAATCTAATACTTAAGTTACACAGTCCTGTGTGTACTTAAACCTACAGGTCCAGGTAACACCTATATTCTTTCATTTGTAGTTCTATGCAGTAGGCTCAAATCAAAGCAGCTTTTCACATGAAGAGACTTATTTTCCATATCCATACAACTTTCTATGCAGATTATCAAATACCTGCAGTTATGAAAGTTTCTATTTGTTCCTCAAAAACAAACAAGAAAGAACACTAAATCTCTTCTACACAGCATTTTTAAAGATTTATCTGATTACTAGACACTGTTCCTTGTGTAACTACTTATTAGCTTGATGTCCATTTCTAGATTAAGAAAAACAGACATTTGAGAAAGAAAGAATTTAGTCCAATAGAGAAATGTATTCTTCCCTTATTTTTCCTGATTAGCTTCCTTTGCAAACACCCAGTACTACACAGAAGAGCTGACTACAATTCCAGGCTGACTGGTAACTGAAGTAACTTATTAGCCTCAGGACACCAGAAGAATATCCTAGATGCCTCTGTGAAAGAGAGCTGATCATTGGCTAAAACTGAGCTTGTCCATATTGATCAGTTTTTTTTGATTTGTCTGAAAGCATTTGGGCAGCTGATAGCAGGGGAGAAAAAAACCAACCCAGTTTCCTCTCCTGTGCAACACACAAGATGTAATCTTCAAAGCATCTACAAATCATTAGCAGTACAGGACTTGTTCTTGGGTTCCCAGCAGTTACCTGTACACCTTACTACCTTTTAGTAGGACTGAAGTATACATGACACCAATGCTTCAGAGCGCCCAGTAGTAGGGATCTTCAGTTTTAGTCTGAAAGGCTGGCAATGACTTCACCCCCATTCCTTGGGGCAATCAGCAAGACATCACTGACAAGGCACATTCACGCTTTCTTATAACAGCAGAAGCATCAGGATCCAAAAAGCAACGCCTTCAAAGTTTCTCAGAGCTTCACAGGCACTGTCTCCTGTAGTTGTGCTCAAGAATTTGAAATACAGATTTATATACAACTCACATATTAGATATGGTAAGGAAATACCTGTAGTGAAGCTAGTGTCTTTCCTATGGAAGCCATAATGCTACATAAATCTTTCAGTCCCATCAGGTTAGTACAGCAGACACTATTGGAACCATATTCTTTGCTTGAAGACAGACACGCTGACAGATAATTTATTTTTAATGGCCTACTCCTCAGGTTTTCTCCCTTTCCACAGACAGTCTGGAGTTCTCTCAATGGTTATTAGGAAAAGTTTCAGGCAGCAACATGACAAGATCTGCTTGTTTCTAACATATGGGTAAATCCAGTGACCAGATCAGAGCTCTACTTAAGAGATCCAGAGCAGTTTAGGTGCATGATTCTCATTTAGATCCATGATTCTCAGCTAATCCCAGATCTATAGATCTATCGGTATTTAAATACAATGAATAATGGTTCCTGCTAAAGATCTCCTTAGATTTTAATTTTCAAAATCCTTGTTCAAAAGCATGGGAAGGAAATGTGTTCTTAAAAATGAAGATCACGAAAGTCATTAGATAAATCCAAAGATATTCTCAACACTTAAGAGATCTTCCTTATAGGTTATAGAACCTTCATAGTAATGCTACGTTACAGAATAGCAAAAACAAGATAACAAAATAACCAAGTTTTCTGGCTCCTCACTCTTCACCACTAGAATACAAAGCATAACTGCAAGTAAAGCTTCCCTACAGAGACTAAGACCCACTTTGAGAAATCAAGACACTGACTGCAGAGAACAAATTACACTGAAGTTCTGTCTGTTTAAGACTACTACACGATACCGTGATAGCACAAACATGTTTCTCCATGTTCACGTTCAATAGCTCATCCAAACAGCATGCAAAAAAATACAGCTCAGCAAGCACAGAAGTGGGGGAGGCCAGCTTCTGCTTCTATGCTTGTGCTTTTAGTCAGATTATCATCAACAGGCAGTGGCATTAAGGGTTCTTTATACTGGAGTATCAGTTCATTGTTACTTACATATCTATTTATAACACAGGACAACGACTGTCAGCCCAGGCACACGAGTTCTGCAGGACACTTTCACTGTGTAGCTCCATTTATAGCAACGGAATTACTTTACAGCAAAATACCATCCACAGGTTCAGAATTGGGTCCCTCCAATTTTGCCCTTCCACTACTGTTAAATACAACCCAACGTGCAACCAACTGATAGGGTTCCCAGCTCTCCTTTCTACAGTGTTGGAAACACACACAACATTACTTGGCTGTAATATCCACTACTCTCATCTTTGGCTTTTCCAAGACCTCTCTGGGTCAGCCAGTTTCCCTTTTTCAGCTTTCTCTCTCACAACTCAACTTCTACGAGATGCTAATAAAATAAATTTGTCCAGGTTAAGAGCTGCACAATAAGACTTCATGGTGTTTCTGATTTAACTGAACAGAAACTGAACACAAGAATTACTCTCAAAGTAAATATTGTGCTAAAAATATTTTCACTTGAGAAAGCTTTATTAGGAAAAAGAAAGAAAAACTAAGTGAGCATATGTATGCATGTAGTTAACTGTCTAAGGGATAAACATTTGTAGGTTATTATGCTAAGTTTCTAGAATTCAGCTGAATCAAGCTAGGGATTAGTCTTTTCTATTCTCAGCAGTCCTCTGAAGAGAAGAGAAATGATTGATTTTTCCCTCAAGTGCATGATTTAGAAAAAAATTTAGCTCTCAAAACCAAGCCAAGACAGTTGTTCGATCACATCTCACCTGCTGCTGCATGCCAAGGAGCAGGAGTGGGGGAAAGAAGTCACACAGGGACTGCACAAAGGGGAAAGTGTATCAATATTTAAAGGCTCTAAGCTCAACTTGAATCTTGTAAAAATTCATTTTTAGTATTAACGGATTTCAGAGGTGGAATATATTAAATGTAATGCCACAGAATTTCAGTGTGAGAATCCTCTATTGATAGATTTCAGGCTAAGTTGAACAGAAGTCATAGTTTCTGCTGCAGGTACAACATACAAAATAAGTATTACTGTGGAGATCCAACACTGATAAACTGGCTAAAATAACCTCGCTTAGAATTAAAAAGAACCAGTGGCAATTATTAACAAAACACTTAAAGAGTCTTACATTTAGACTTATGCAAAATTCAGTTCTACATTTGAAATGGTGGTAAGAGTACTTAAAAAAAACTAACCAGAATTACTTTGGTTTGAAAACAAGATTGAGGTAATACAAAGCGTTTTTGATGTACCAGTTCAGAAGCTCCCCAAGTTTGTGCTCCTGTTCTGGAAAAAACACCTTATATGAGCTAAAGCATGAGTCACTTTCAATATTAGATGTGTCTTCATGACATACCATGTAATGACCCACTTTCTTCAAAGACCAGCAACTATACATCAATTAGGTTTTTTTGCTCATCTGACATGCCAAGGAGCTACTTTTTTTTTTTTCATTTTTTTTAAGTGTTAGGAAAGCTTCCATTAGTGTTTATATTTACTGAAAAACTTCTAATACTGTTGTCTTAGTTTACAGCTAGATTCAAAAACCAAAGTTTTCCACACATGAAGTTATTAGAACATCTACTAGATAAGGGGGCAGCAGAGGAAAATTAAAGCTTTCAACACTCATTTTCCACAAAGCTTTTTTTAATGTACAAATGTCTAACTAGACCTTCAATAAAGAATAGATACTCTTTTACCTGCTGCTTTTGCGAAAACTTATCCATTTACTAGTGGATATGTTTTACAGAATATTTCAAGTATAAAACCTGCACTTAACACTGAAATGCTCCAAGAACACTGGTGCATGGTATGTCTGAGTTAAATTCTCAACTTTGTAGAGGGGATGTTAACAACTATCATTTTTGAAAAATCAAAAAATCCAGCAGCAGCCATGACCCCTTCCTTAGAACCACTGCCAGAGGTAGTACAGCTAAGTCATCTCCAACTCTGATTTAGCTGAAGTTACAGGACCAGAAAATAGATTTCTCAGCTTTTTATAATTGCTAAATTTAAGTGATATTATTTCAAAGTAAAGCTACACAAATGAAAAGCACAAAAAAGACACTGATCCTTTACTTTTTTAGAATTGTTATAGCTAGTAAGCTTACATTTTTGGTTTATGAAAGGGAAACCAGAAGGAATCAGCTAAAATCAGGTGTGGAAGATATATTGTTACACACAGGTGGAACCCCTCTATTGTTTCTTCCCACCCCCCCTTCTCCCACCACTACCTTATCATGTGCACCAAGTACCACATAACATTAGTTCACCAAAGCAAGCATTTAGCATTGAGTTCTGCAAAGTATCTTCAGCTATGTGCAAGAGCAAATCCTTAAGTGTACTGTGATCAACACAGTAGAGGCCAAATCAAGGTGTAAGGCATTCAATTCCACATGAGCTATCAGCAAAACACTACAATTCCAACTTAAATTAGGAGCAGCTGCTGCGCTCTCTGTATTCCCTGGAACTCCTCATTCAGCAACATAACTGGAGGTAGCAGGTGGGAAAAGATGATAGAGGTTTTTTATCTAGGGATTTTTAAGTATGCTTGACAGAAAGTTGATTGCATATTTCTTTTCTGTGTTGGCAGAGGTCAGGCAAAAAGAGGGGAGAGGGAGAGGTTTCATTCTATGTCAACCCACATTTGACCAGGGCTTCTCATTCTAGTGTGTCCTTAGACTGAGCTGTGTGGCAAGATGCATATGAAATGGCTCATATTACTGACAGTGTCATCCTTGACCTCTCACACTTTACGAGTATGACTAACTGCCTTATTTGAGGAACAGATCCATCTTAATGGCCAGTATTCTGTAGAGTCAGGAAGTCTCCCACCCCCATATACTCTTTAAAAGCAAATACAGAGTCCTCAAGGGTCTTAAAATAGGCTCCACACCCCCATTTATCCAACCAAAATGCTTTTTGGCATTGAGACAACTGGAAACTCCAGTAATATTTTCATGTTTTACCTGTGACCAGTGACCCCGTCTCTCTAGTCTGTTTGTCAATATACCTTTGATTGGTCCTCATAGTGGAGGCTGTTGATTAGGTAAGCCTGCCAACACATCAACATAGTAAGAGGACAGACTGTCATTCAGAAGTTTCTCCTTATCTTAATCCGTATCATGAAGACTGATACAACCTGAAGTCTTCCTAAACTGTTCAATCCATTCAGCTTCTCAGTTTATTACCTGTCTTTTTTAGTCTGTACCCATTTTCTCATTTGTAGTACAGCTGTTTAAGAAGTCTAGTTTCCCTAGAAGTTAAAAGTTAACTCTCTGGAGTTAAGACCCAGAGATTAACTTTTATTTTTTGGGTAGCACTGCAAAAACATATACTTCTATGTTCAGTTTTCCAGACTTCCAGGATCTGCTTCTCAAGTAGTTAACAAAAGACCTCAAAACAGGAGCACCACATATACCTAAGACAAAGCTTAAGAGTTATGAAAATAGTTACTTGCCCTACTACTCCTCACCTGATTCTAGTCTCCATCTCCTAAACAGCAGAGATGACTGTTCATTCCTGTCCTCCCCCACTGCCTCAAAAGACTACAATCTGAAACCAGGCAATGGAGTCAAGATTTATCAAGCAGAAGCAGGCGGGTAGATATTTCACCTTTTCCTTTTCATAGCCTCCCTTTTATGGGGAAAGGAGTATTTAGCCTCTTCTAACTTATTTAATGAATTTCTTTCCGCAGGGGTCTTGCCTATCACTCCAAGTGAAGTTTTGGCACTCTACAGTATTTGCAAAGCTGGCATGTAGGAAAGTGAGAAGAGATGGTTTGGTCAATGACGTTTTCTCCCAGTTCAGTTCACATATTACCTTTCCTTCAGAATTCTTGGCTAATATTTGGGAAAAAGTTGAATATATAAAAACCTCAAAGTGCATATGCTACCAAACTCAGACAGGAACTGACATAAGCCTTCAAGTATTTTAAAACAGGAGATTCCCTCTTGGGAATAAACCAGTTCCCATCTTGCAGTGTTTTCTGTGCCCTACATTCCTTAGCTTTTATTTCTTTTTCCTGTTGGGTTTCCTCTGTAGCAGCCATTTTTACTTCTGTACGTCTGTGTTAAGACAAGAATAAGAGGAAGAGGTTTCACCTTCTTGCTACAATTCATGTACATACTGAGGCAGCAGTTGTCAGCAGAAGCTGTGAAGCATGCAGCTGACCCTCTGAAAGGGACATAAAAGGGGGAATAAGGAGACTGCCACCACACCTTCTGCCTAACCCACATACCCAGCCCATCAACTGCAAGCAGATCAAGCTGAAGAGATACAGTCACACAATGAGTTCTTGCTAAAGCAGCAACTTTAACATCACATAGGATCTACTGAATTAAAAGCAGCTGTCACAGGCCTCCATTTCCTCATGTTTCAAAGAAAAGAATCAGACTTGCCTAAAAAGCAGAAGGATCAAGAACCTCAAGCACATAGGTGAAATTAGCTAAAACCTCTACTTTCCTAAGCCAATAAAAAGACACCAAGTTTTAAAAATAAGACAGAAAGACCTTTTTGGAGTCTAAAAATGCTACAGTAATATATGTAAGTGTATTCCTTTGTACAGCTACATGATATGCATCTCAGTAAGTCTATGTCAGTTTTATAAACAAGATAAGATTGTAATCACACCAATCAATCCAAGTTGGTTCTACACACAGGCCAGGGCCAAGCTGCTCCTCCTGTTGAAGACTGAAAGGGAGAAAGGAAAAAAATTCTGAGATTCAGGCACATTTCTCACTTCTTATTGCTTAAATCCATCCTTTCATCCCAGAAAAGGCAAACTCATTTTTACCTCTTACTGAAAGTCCTTGAATTGTTCCACCTGCATTGCTGTTTGACATTTAAAAGAAAATCCCACAGTTGGAGCACTCGCCGTTAGGGCATATGTAGTAAACCATTTGATTATTCATCCTGCCTTCTCATGGTCCTTTCAGCCAATTAACTGAAGTCAGAATTTAGAAGCAGGCGCTGAAGCTGTACTAATCAGCACCTTCAGAATTACATTCACTACAAATAGAGGCATCCAAAAAACGTATCTGTCATTGTATCACCGCATCCAAAACCCTAAGTAGTAAAATGTCAAGATAACATAGCTTGCAGGCTATCTTGTTCAGCTTCCAGAAGTTTCTAAACACCAAGCAACATAAGCTCTATTTTTCTTCCTCTAATCTAACAAGAGCCTCTTCTGTCCTGTCTTCAGTTTGCACCCCTTGCTTTAGCCATGGAGAATCTGTATCGGAGTCTTAGAATTTCTGAACAGGCACCACAAGAGGTACATTGTTTTCCTCCGCAAACTTAGAGAAACTACTTTTAATTCAGATTGAAATAAGAATCTCATTTCATTTGTGCTTTACTCAGAGCTTCAAAACGTGTAAGAAACTTTAGAAGGAAAACAAAGCATAACCATTTTCCTTCTCCTGCACTGAGTTTCCTATACATTAAGAAAAAAGAAACCAAGTTTTCTTATTCCTATAATCCAAACCAACTAATCTTCCTGCCTCACGAAACAAAGACCACTAAGTGCACATTTTCTATTGAGGTTCTGCATCTTTCTTCAGGTTAAGAGGTCTAGTCAGCTAAGTATGGCAGAAAGCTCATCAGAAGCACTGTATTTTGAACCCACAAAAAGGAAACAGTTCCCTTAAAGGCAGACCTTACAGAAGTGGAAAAGTGGAAGACGACTGTCCAAGCAGGTAAGAGTCTTAAGCAAGGCATTTAGATACTTGCTTGAAACAATTTACATACTCCAATCTAGACACACACAATGCAGTAACTGTTTAAAAATAAAAACCTGAAGTTTTCTTATCCCACTACAATTATCTAAGCAAGTTTTTAAACAAGGCTCTAACTATGCAGCAACACAGAAAGCTTAACTTCTGTAAGAGAACTAACATGGTCTTTGTCGCTAGAACTCAGTGAGACAGCTCTCATCAGGATGCATTATGCTGCACAGAAACTAGTAATCCAGCCTCTGGAAGCAGATCATCTCCCCTTGGATTCACTGGGATTTCCCGAGTTCTGGTGAGCCAGAACGCTAGGCCTTGAGCTGCCACAACAGCATACAAAAAACTTGAGTATGAGCTGAAAACACTATCAAGGCTGCCCCTAACTAAATCATAGACACAACTGATAAATAACACTTCGCAGGTGATTACTTTGCCACAGTAGCATTCCCCTCTTCCACTAGATATCCAGTAACTCCTTTGATACTCCAAGACAAAGGCTTTGCATCTCTCATCTGGTCAAGCAGGATGAATTGCCAACTCTAAACGCAAGTATCAGATGGTGCCTATTATAGATCTTTTCATCTGTCCTACAAATACCTCTAATAGCAATCAGACAGGCAAGTTATATCAAATGCTGATGCCGAAAGAGGCAAACTGGAAAAAATATCTTCTGGGCAAATTCATGTGCAAGTATATCATTTTTCTAGTTCATTCCTGCACATACCCGAGGAGCATGGCAACCACTTGCATGCAATTTTTAAGTCCCAAAAGCTGTACATAGGCAAGCTCAGAACGCAGTTTGCTCAGGCATAGGTTTAGTTACAGCTGTTTCATGCAATGCTGAAGATAGCTTACTATGTCAAAACTTGTTTGGTTTTTTTTTTCCTTTCTTCAAACATGTTATTCCTATATCTACACCTTAAAGCCTAACTATATTCGTGATGGCATACTGCAGTTTTCACCAGTTCGCAGCAGAATCAAACCCATGGACCTAATTAGTTTTTTGTTCAAAGGCTTTAGTTTGATCTGTACAGCTTGTAATGGGAGACCTCAGGAGTCATTTTGCACAACCCATGCTTGTTTTCACATTGTTTATCTTGCTCCCCTTAGAGGCAAGTGAGACAAAATGAGAAAGCTCAACAACTTTCCCTTTTGTTAACAACGCCTACTTCTGTCAAGACTTACACCAGAATTTGCTTACTTACATCTAGTGAATCCTCATTGACCAGGATGAGAGACATACTCTGTGAAATGAGTCTGCAAGAGTACCCTGCAAGGGAAAAAAAAAAAACACCACAAGGATTTACTTTTTGGAAGAATATTTAAAGTTTAGCTAAACCTTAAGAGCAGCACCTGTATGTCTGATTACCATTTACCTTTTAAGCAGTCACTCCTATCAGGTAGGCTACGGGAAGCACTGGTGTATAGGACACACTCCAGCTTGACAATTTTACCAGCAATAGGGGCTGCGTTTTATCTGCATTTTCAAATACATTACTTGAGATGTTTTAACTAAAGGAAACAGTGTATTAACTAGATGCAGTAAATATAGGACATATCCCTACAGCAAAATTAAATATTTCTCTACCTAAACTTTTTGGTTTTTAGATCTACATGAAGGCAGAGCTGCCTACAACATGGCACAGGAACAGATCTGAACATGCAGTTGCAGCGACAGAAGCACATATATTGAACCAGTTGGTGCTACCCAGACCCCTCAGCCCATGCTTGGGTTATATGAGCACTTTTTACTCGGAGTTTAGTGTGGAAGGTCCTGAGCTTCATCAAAAACTACAGATGCACACAGAGCCCCTGCCAACTCCTACAGGCACCAAGTTATTTACTAGATTTCTCTTAGTGTAGGACTGAGGCATGAAAGAGTTGTCAGTCTGGAGCAGCACCTGGAAGGCAGTTCTGTACATTTGCCAGGACACCAAAATTCAAAGCAAAAATTCTCAAGAGATTTTTGTAACAGTAAAAGACAGTGACTGCAGTACCACCCAATGTCACTGAAGTGGCCTTTCCTCTGCCCCACAATTGTCACCAACATGAGACAAAGTCATATCCAGGATATATATACTTAGCATTTACAGCATACAGTTTAATTCCAGAGACAAATGCAAACTCGCATCAGATTGACCCCATTGCATTATCCCAAAAGCTCATGCAAGTTTTTTTGGGATTGTCACAGTCATATGGCTTCATAAAACAGCAGAGAATACGTCTATTTGAAGCACATACCTTTTATTGTTGATCTAAGTTACACAGACAAAGGAAATACAATAGAATTATTTTGTATTTCTACTGTGCTGTTGTACAGAAGTGACTCACAGCACGTTTAAGAAACTGCTGTCATAAAATGAGGACTCAGGAAGTCTTTTACTTTTCTTAAATGGAGACTGGAGACTACTGCAGTACAAGAATAACATCCCAGTGACGAACCACTGCAAGGCTGACAAGTTCAAAAGCAGAACAGCATAGTCAATGTAAAAAGGTTAAGTGTCTCTCTATATAACTCACAACAACAAGAGAACAACTGAAGCATGAATTTGTTTTCTGTGGGATTCTTGGTTCCTTAGGAAGGCCATACTGGCTCATCAACTGCAATGCAAATCATTTCCTCAGGCTACAGGATTTTTTTTAATTAGGCTAGTTTTATATATATATAATCCAGGGTTAGCATGCCTGCATGAATGACTTTTGTCAAGAAAGCAAATCCCTCATCCTCCTTTGCGGAAGGCATGCTTATATCACATAGCCAGGCACTTTAAGGCAGCAGGTTTGATTACCTGCACAAGTTTTGTTTCTCTTCCATTTTCACCGCTGCGTGGCATATGAATATCAGGTGCAACCTTGGAGATACATTTTCATCTTATTTGTGTTAACAAGCTAAGGTTTACTTTCTGCTTTAGAGGACAATACTGAATTGCATTGAACTCACACACTCCTGTCAGGACAAGAATGAAATATATTCTAACTAAGCACAGCCTCCAACATGAAAGCTTTACAGATAGACTCTGATTCTGCCTGTGAATAAGTCTTAGGTGGCAGCACAGAACTGAGTAATGAAGCTTCAACAGATACAGACAAAACACTAACTTGGGAAAAAGTCAGTTTGCCATTTTTAAAAGTTAGTCCCAGGCTGAAGAACCACTTCCTTCTTTTTACTGAGGAGAAAGAGAGACTATTACAAACGTAAGCAGTTCCCTCCATGTCGGGGTTATTCTTTCACCAGGGAACGGCGCCAGCCTTGTGCAGTAGGCTGTTACAAATTCAGTATAACTAATTCAAAAGGATTTTCTAGTAGCATTTGATTGGAACAGCAGCTGCAATAGCAAGCTGTAATTTCTAAGCCACTGCTCACTCTTTCATTTTACCTCTTTTGAAACGAGCAACATGCACTCGACAAACAGAGCTGGAAAAAAAAAACCTGTGGAAAACAAGAGTTGCTCTGCTGTGCATCTTGGACGTCATGGAGTCAGAAGAACTAATCCTGCAATTGAGATCATTTTGCATCTTGTCACTACATTAAACAGGAAGGAGATCAGTATCAGAATAGAAGGATATAAGTCAAGCCTAACAATGGTTTATAAGAGATCTATATATTATATAAAATTTCAAGACTATGAAGATGTTAAAATCTAGCACTAGTGTAAAGCGATGTAACTGGCAACTGTAAGATTACAAATTACATTTGTTGTCTATTTTAAAGTTCTATAATAATTACTACTAGCAGTACTAACATGGCAAGGAAAAATACACTCTCTAGGATCAGGGAGTACTTTTCTCAGTGCTGCCGAGTAGAACAAGATGAACTGCTGGTTCAAAGCCAGGTATAAAATATCAATCCACACCTCTAAGTTGGTATCTAGCTCTTTCATTTAAAAGTCTGACTAAGTCCATGAAGCAGATGAATCAGGTACTTCTGGGACTTATTTCCCTTCAAGTGTCCTGGGAGAAAGATTGCTTGAACCAGAGTTCAAGATCATAGCCCCCAGGCACGCTCGTACTGCAGGCAAAAATCCAGCATCTGAGGCAAGAATGATTATCTGCTGTGTTTAGAGAGGACACATATGCCCTGCTGAAACTTCACATAGGGATACTGGCAAGCATATTGGCATTGATACCATTCCCTCAACTGAAAAATCATGGCTCACCATAACAGAAGTATTCTTGCCTCTAAATTGGAGAGATATGGGTTTGATGGACGGATTGTTAGGTGGATAAGGAATTGGCGGATGTCCCCATTCAAAGAGTCACAGCTCAATGTAGAAGTGGAAACAAGTAATGCGTAGTGCCTCTCAGGGGTCAGTCCTGCAACCAATACCATTCAGTATCTTCAATGACAGATAGTGGGATTTGGTGCACTCTCTGCAAGCTTCCTGACAACACCAGGCTGAATGGTTCAGTTGATATGCTACAAGGAAGGGAGTCCATCCAGAGGGACCTTGACAGGTTTAAGCAATAGACCCATGCAAACCTCATGAACTTCAACAAGGCGAAGTGCAAGGTCCCGCCCTTGGGTTGCAGCAATCTCAAGTACCAATCACAGACTGGGGGATGACTGGATTGAGAGCAGCCCTACTGAAAAGTACCTGGATACTGGTGGATGAGAAGTTGGACACAAGACCCCACCTGGAGTACTGCATCCATTGCTGAGGCCCCCAACACAAGACAGATCTGGACCTGTTAGACCAGGTCCAGAGGAGAGCCAGAAAAGCCATCAGAGGGCTGGAACTCCTCTCCTATGTGGAAAGCCTGAGAGAGCCTAAAAGGCTAGCATGTTTACACCCGAATCATAAAGCATACATGTGTACCGAGTTTTAAATTCAGTGTTTATTACAAATTTAATGGCTTACATACAAAAACTGGGTGCCACATTTGTACTTTCAAGCCAACTTGAACATGAAGCTAATTAAGTTTCCAGAGTTTTACTCCCAAATCGTACACTACAAGTGATAATTTAGAAGTTCTAAGGTGAGATGCTTATTCTTTTCAAGTTGCTATCATATCAAAAAAAGGTTTTAGGACAAGTTGGAAGTTAGTCTCCTTAGATGGTAAGCAATTGCTGTAAAGCTCATACTTGTGTTCAGGCTAGCTGGTGTCAGTTAATGTCAATTTATTTCAGCTATTTATGCCAAAGTCTGTAGCTTTGTTTTTAATTTGTCAAAAGATGATGTTTCCCTCCTCTCAAGTTGATAACTGCTTTTAAAAGAAAGAAAAAGCTGCAGATAGTGATTCAAACCAGGTAACTAGCATTGAAACAATTGCCTACATAAGCCAATCACCTTATTTCTACTACAACTGTATTAGTTCAGCAAGTTATTTCATCTCTTGGTACCAACTTCAAAAAAGACACAGGAAACGATTTAGTTTTCATAAGTAAACAAAAGTTCTCATCAAGCAGACTATGTTCTGGAATTCCACCAATCTAATCAAAGCAGAAAAAGTTAAAAAAGAGAAAAAATAGCAAATGCCTGAAGTTTTGCTAAAGGTGATGTAAGTTTAGTTACAGAGCACCATAGTTATCCCAGGAGGAGCCTGAAATACATCCAGACCCACATACATGCAGTTCTATGTATAAAAAGCATCACTGGTCACATTCTTCATATAGTTAGAGAATCTTGAAGTCAACATGAGCTTGAGAAGGCTGAAAAAATAGCTCCTTCAACAGAAGACAACCTAAGCTGTTAAGGATAACCTTAACCTACGCCTATACCTCTGAACAACCTCTTCTGCAGATCTGAATGCAGTTGGTGATGGCACTTTACACAGGCACACTAGAGACAGCGTTAAGACCTGGCAGCCCCTCTCCTAGGAGGCTGCTAGCATTGTGTGAAGGGCTATGGCACAATGCCAGCATAGGCATAGCTCACAAATCAGCTCACAGCATTCAGTGACAGCACAAGGTATTGCTACCCAGGTTGCCCACCTTGCAAGCATCGACAGCAAGAAAGAGGCTGAAAGGTTTGAATTTGGAGTACTTAATCTACCTACGTGGTACATTCAATGCCAACAGCAGAAGTGCTACAGAGCACACCATCTAGTTGCCATAGGATTGAAATTCCACTGTCTACCTCCAGTTCAGCCCAGACTTACAGTAAAATCCTTGTATTTAATCAGAGAATCACAGAACAGTTTGGGTTGGAAGGGACCTTAAAAGGTCATCTAGTTCCAACCCCCCTGCCATGGGCAGGGACACCTCCCACTAGACCAGGCTGCTCAAAGCCCCATCCAGCCTGGCCTTAAATTTGACAAATTACAAATAGAATTGGATATATAGACTGACTTCAGATACATTTATGGCCTAAAGGAAGCCTAATGTTTCAGGGCTGCTTTTAATAATGAACCTATACTTACAGTGCTAAAAGCTATCCAGTTTTATGCTGCAAAAACAGATAACATGTCTTAAGCAGGTTACCATTCTATTACATCAGTACCCAACCACACCTGTCTGAAATACTTTAATTTGTACTTTTTGTTCACATCATTGCAAGATTTTTTTGCATTACAAAGAGTGTAGTTTCTACGTTAAGATACATCAAGTTTGATACAAGAATATCCATATTGTGCTTTGATAAAACAACCCATACCTATGGGTTATATTCAATATGATTATTCAAACCAAACTCCAACCATACACTCAATAGCAGCAACGCTTCCACTAACAATCACAATATACTTGACTAACAGATGTGTCATAAGGTGACAGCACGAGCAGTTACTCAAGCATCCACCTGCTTTCACAGACAAGGTTTGCAAGATTTTTTAACTATACTCTTTGTATTACCATGTTTCCCACCATAGACCAAACTCCAGAAAAGGCAGTCAGTAAGATAAGAAAAAGCTGTAAAACAGTTTAATATAATGCACAGTATAACTGAAACATTATGGTCTGGTTGAGCTCTCCAGTTTCCATCAGAACACAAGAGTTACCTATTCACTCCATCCAAGAACTGCACTTAAGAGCCAAGAGCAGAAGTGTCCCTTTAGCCTGACACTCAGAGTAAAGACTTCACACCAAACCCACCCCCCGCTCTCCGAAGTGAAGGCTACCACATGCCTGTCTGCTACCAAAGAACCATTCTATAAAAAGCAGGCCTGTTTGGTTTTTTTGTTTGATTGGTTGGTTTTTGTTTGTGGGGTTTTTTTTTTATTATTTTTTTAAAGCCCCACACAGCAGATCTAGCATGTAACCTGCCACATACCAGACAAATTCAGAGAAAACAGAAAGATGGATACCTATGTTGAGAGCTGTTTCCTGCTTGTCCCCCGTCAGAATCCATATCTTAATTTCTGCCTTCATTAGTGTAGCTATTGTTTCTGGAACACCTGCTTGCAGGCGGTCTTCAATGGCTGTAGCTCCAAGAAGCAGTAAGTCCTGGAAAAGAGAATTTGAGGGATTGTTTTCTTACGATAAACCTGTGTTTGGAACACAGTCAAAAGGGAATTAAAAACAGTATGTTGCGCCTCATTGCTAATACAGCATTTTGACAAACAATGTACACTACAGTAAGTTTTTAGGGTGACTATTCTACTTCCTCTGCATAGAATTCACATTCCAAGAGATACAGAATGGAACCAAGTGTTTCTGATCAGAAAGATGGCAATGTTTCAAGAGCAATTAATTGAGGTTATACAACTCCAAAGCTAGCCTGTAGATGAACATATATACTAGAGCATTCACTAATCACCACAGCAACATGATGAGCAGTCACAGTTTATATAGCTGTTAAGCTCACAAAACGAAAGTCACCTGGCATCACATTATTTAAACTAATTTCCCTCCCATAAAACGTACATACAGACTGGATACAATCACTCAAAGCAAAAGTTATTGCAACTATTTATGGATATAATCACTACATTTATGTAATACAAGTGGTATGAACGTTAATCAATCTCAGTACCTCTAGTCTACCTACAGATGCCTGCCAGAAAAGCATGTCTGTTACAACAAGTTTAATACTACAGAGTTAGTCATAGTCTTATGCAACTCTAAAGCAACTGCTTAAAGACATTTGGCTAGGTTACAAAAAAGTCAGGCAGACAAGAATACCTAAGAAATAAACCTTGTCAAAAGGCACAATCTAGTCAGCAGATTTTAACTTTAAAAGCATTTTAATGATTCCTTAGACAGGCAAAGACATTCAGTTTAGAAGAAATTGATACAAATTGAGTTTAGTTATTATGTACAATTTCAGAATTGCCCAGAAAAAAAAAGTACCAGCTTCTATTCTTTGTAGGGACTATAATTATTCAAAACAAGTGAAAACAGACAAAGTGAACAGAAAAAGTTAGGAGAGTTGGGGTTGTTCAGCCTGGAGGAGAGAAGGCTCCAAGGAGATCTTATTGCAATACATAAAGGGAGCTTGTAAGAAAGACTTTTTACCAGGGCCTGTAGTGCCAGAACAAGGAGCAACGATTTTAAACTGAAAGAGGGTAGATTTAGATTGGACACAAGGAAGATTTTTTTTTTTAAACAATGAAGGTGGTGACACACTGGAACAGGTCGCCCAGAGAAATTGTGGATGTCCCATCATTGGAAGTGTTCAAGGTCAGATTGGATGGAGCTTTGAGCAGCCTGGTCTAGTGGGTGGTGTCTCTGCCCACGGCAGGGGGGTTGGAACTAGATGGTCTTTAAGGTCCCTTCCAACCCAAACCATCCCGTGATTCTATGAAGAGGGCATTAGAGCAGCTTCTGCTTGTTTGCATCTATGTATGCATAGAGAACAGAAAAGGAAGGTTTTATTCATATAGGTGTGTAGTTTTTATTCATACAGGTCTTGACAAAGCTTAAGTTTTGTTATGAGATATTCAGTTAAAGATAGTAGAATTAACTCCGATTAGTCATTAGTACCCTATAGCCTCCTGATGAACAATGCTAACAGCATTTCAAGTTAAGAAAGACAATCCAAGTGCGCAACTGCAGATTGCCTTATACTCCCAAACTCACTTAAGGTGTTAAATATGACAGCACAGGGATCAGCACAGCAAAGCTACCTGAGCAGGGGAGTTACTACTGGGGCTGCTGAAGCCCTCTCAAAGTTTACAGGTGGAAAGGAAGCCAGTTCAAGTTTGTCTCTACAGGGATACCTGTACTATGATCCACTGACCTCACCACTCAGACTGAAAAAGTAACTCTCCCGCTCATTTGAGCCCCAAGATAAGAAATCAGCCTGTTAATTATATTTTTGTTACAGCCACAAGCCAGTTTATTATCTGGAAAGCGCTTACAGACCACAGAATTTGCCTGGGAAATACCAGCTCTGAGAAAAAAAAAAAATTAAGTTTCAAGTGCATTTCCCTGTTCCTTGGTATGACCAGCAAACAAACATTAACAGGAAAGGAATACAGTGGATATTTCCTACCAAAGCAATACTAACACCAAAACTCCAATTCTATAGCTCATTCAGAGGGCGTTCTTTTCTCAAGGCGTTACATTGTGGAGAGAGGCAGAATGCAGATAGCTAAAAAGGATCTCAGGCTTGAGAACACATTTTCAAGTGAGAGAATCAACCCACGCTAATGGATTGATCATCTATGATCATTTGTCACCTCCGTGAAAACAGAAGAGTATGAGAGCACAGCGCAGGTAGCAGAAAACTAAAAGGAGCTATGAGATTTAGAGAATCAAGAAGTAGATAACCACAGTGCTACTGACCAACCAATACAAGGAGATTTAGTTCTTAGTTTGAAAATAAAGACCCAATATTCAGCTACTGCTTAAAGACCTTGGAGTTTTTCTGTTACACTGTAAGCTACATCCCATCCTAGTCTCAGCTTCCTTCTCTCTTCTGCCCCAACTTAAGTAACTCCAGCACTCCAGAACTTCAGTTGCATTGTTAATATTAATTAACAAAAGCAACCAAAGTTCAAATACTGCTTAAAATAAACCACCGAACAAAATGAGAGTGAAGTAACCGGAGCAAAGGGAAAGAGCATGAACAGGTGTAGGTGAGGAGTGTGAGCTCCAGCATTTCAGAACACAGTAAAACCAACAAGTATCAAAGAAACACCGGCCCCTAGTGTTGACATTTTAACATTTCATTCCATATGAGACTACAGAGTTTCAAACTGGTTCTCCAGTACCTACTTTCCCCTTCCAGAGTTGTAAATTCTGCAATTATGCATAAAGAAAGCAGTTTTTCACCTTTCAGTGTATATGGCTACAGGCCATAGTCTACACTGTCTTATGTCTACACTCTCTACAACAGCCTTCAGAAAGCTTGAACTGTGACTGCTATATGAGAAGGAACAAGTTTTCCTTCATATACTAGTCCATGGGAACTTGGCACAACACAACGATTTTATACGTTATCTTTATCAAGTTACCTTACACAAGATAGCAAGTTAAAAGGAGTGCAAGAAAAGCGTTTGTAGGTAAGAATGACCCTTTATACATAGATTCGTCTCAGATTTATAAACTAAAACTTGAGAGGTCTATGAACTGAACAGGTTGCCAACAAAGAATGCCTTTTCAGTTTCTCATTAATGAAATTAACTGCTTATTTTCCTGTATAAAGCCTAAATACCATTGAAAAAGACACATATAAGGGAATCTGTATCCAATTCTCAAAAATGTACATGTCTTACCTTCTCAATGATCTCATAGCATTCCTCCATCTTCTGAGTTCTGTCTTTCAGAACTGTACTGGATTCATTGTAGATGTTCAACCACTCTCTGTAAGAGTTTTCTGACAGGTCTGCATAAGCAATGCACAAAGTCCTCAGACCTACAAAACAGAAGACAGCCATTACACACAGCAAAATTACACTGTCAGCAAATCATTAATGCCCAAATGAATGCTAAATTCTAACCCTCTCATTGGAACAACAGGCACTTTTAATGCACACAGTGTTAAACTCCGGATTCCAGAAAATCTCCCTGTACATTTTTAAAGCATTTGGATTTTCAAACATAAAACGAAAGTCTGGCTCATTTAGGTCAGTAATGTTGGTGCAAATCAAGATAGAGTAAGGGGCACAAACTCCACCCTGATTTTCAGTACTGCAATTTAGCCATACTAGAGCAACAAAACTATCATCTTCAATCTTTTTAGTTTAAGTATGAAAGCAAGCTTGACATTCACTTATTTTTAAAAAGAACAAATTAAAGAGCTAGCTATATATTGTGATTGGAGATACTATTTAAACATAGTACACGGCCCATATTCCCTTCTAGAAAGGCTGTTTTTCCTCCTTCAGTGTATGCACATAAGTCACATTAATAATGGGGTTACACATGCATAACAGACTGAAGAATAGGGCCCATTAAGTATGAAAACCATTTTATTAGACCACTGACAAAAATTAACATACAGAAGTAATGATTCTTTTTTCTGGCATGAGTCAAGCAGAAAGGAGTGTGTGCCATAAAATATAAAAGTTTCATTACTGGGTATGTGGGAGTCTGCAAAAAAATATTTTTTTTTAAAAAGCTGAATAATGTTTTCAGATTTAGGGAAAAACACACTGGTTCATGGTTTTACTTTAATGCAAGTATCTCATGCTACTGCAGAACAGGGAACAAAGCCATTTACTTTCCTGCAAATAGAGGTGCTACATCAGTCATAAAGACCTTAGAGACCATTTCAGATCATTTTTGATGTCTTGATCTTCCCGGCTTCTCAGCGTGTTCAGGTTATCACTTTGCTTCATAAAGCCAGGGACTGTATTGTCTGACTTATGCTGGTAAACACACCACTAACTCCAATGTAATTAAGGTATTCTGGGCAATACAACTAACACTCTTTCCCTACATCATGGGCACACAGAATCCCATCTTCTCCTTACAAATTCCAGTTCCCTACTGAAATCACACAGAAGCAGGGCACAAACTTCCTTCGGCTTAAAGTTACCCTCAAGTTGTTACTTTGCTGATTACACACCACTTAATTTATCTTCGTGTTATTTGGCACTGCAAGGCTTAGACAATGCAGAACATGCGGCAAGTAGTTTGACAAATTGAATTCTCATGACATGCTGTTTCTCTTACCTTCTGTTGCGAAGTACTCAAGATGGCACAGCGTTTGCTCCATATACTGGGAATCTTTTGAAAGCCTCTCAAAAATTACATTATCCTATCAAAACCAAATTCATTACAACAGAGTAAGTCTACATATGAAGTTTCCATTTGTGTATTTACAAACTCAAGTGAAGTAACCTGAATGGACTGGCTAATATCAGAACCCAAGACTATATTTGCAAGTAACACATCTGAGTTTTAGAGACTATGGTTTGAGCAAGTAATCTGGATTGTGCCCAGTGGCAGAAATACTGCATACACTTTAAATAATGGTGACAGAAGTACATTCTGCCCTTCTCCCATCTTTCCGTAAAGGGGTCCCCACTATTGGGCAACACGGAATACTCCTTTCTGAATTACTAAACTGATATATTGATTCTCAGAGAATATATGTGTCTGGTTTTATTCAGTACGCTTTGTAGTCCTGTACAGAAGAGCTTCTTGCAATCCTCTCTAGAAAAAGATTCCCACTGATGTTAAAAAATAGAAGGCAGAAACACTGAACAGGTTCTACCACAAAGTTGTCTCTGAAATGACCTTCTTCCTGCAGCAACTTCCCTCACCACCAAATCAAAGGGCAATTGAAAAGCCCCTGGTAACAGCTGCAATCAAAATACAGCACCATCACCTACATATCTAGAGTCTCTGGATTTTATTCTGCATCAGAATAACAAATCAGAATGAGTTGTTACACACATGTGAAATACAGAAACCGTACTTTTGCTCAAACACGTACTCTTAAGCTAAGTAAAGAGGCCTACATCTATCATTGATTAGAGATAAGCATACAAAACAAGTCATTTATGATGGAAGTGACTGGATGGGAGATGACTACCAGAATGTGGAAGAGTCCACGTAGAACTGGCAGTTAACTTAAGAGTTCAGATGAGTGGTGGATGCAGCAGAACATACAAGACAAAACACTAGATTACACTGATTACTGCAACCCTTTTGCTCTGTTAAGGCATCTGAGCCTGCTCATATGGAGGACAACAGGACATTTTCTACTGCAAGCTTTCCTGTTCTCCATCTTTCCAGTGCCACAGTCCCAAGAAACAGTGTAAACTCAGGCACAGTATGAGCAACAAGCAGTTGCAAGTCTGTGTGGTCCTACTAGGCCTTTGAAACACCTCCTATAACTTTGAAGTACTGCACAACGACAGGGGGCTTAATTCACTCCCACCACACCAGCATGAAGCTGACACAACTTTATCAAATCAGGGGAGTTAAACTGAAGCAACAGAGCAGTGCACCCAGACCTATACGTCAGGACAAATTCCAGTAAATCAGATCCTTACAGAAGTCAGAAATAGTTTTCCCTGTTGCAAAAAGCCAACTCCATAGTTTTCCATTGAAATTAGAACCACTCTCTGGCTGTGGCCAATGCTAGTTTTGCAGCCTTTATACTTTGGTAAGTTATTGCTCTTGTCAGCGAAGACAGAAGCACAACATGGTGCAAGTCAAGATGACAAATAACAGCAGGTGCAGAGACACAAAAGAGCCAGATCAAGAGCCAACCACTTGAGAACAGATTTTTGTATTACAGATTCAGATAACAGCAGTTAGTATAACTCCCAAACTGCTGCTGCACAGCTGGGTGAAATCCTGCCATTGCCTAAGTAAAGGGTACTGC
Organism: Rynchops niger; assembly: GCA_013400035.1. Lineage (NCBI taxonomy): Eukaryota > Metazoa > Chordata > Aves > Charadriiformes > Laridae > Rynchops > Rynchops niger. Next base: position 326,723 of record VXBH01008985.1, read on the forward strand.
TCCCATTAGTTTCAGGATTTCAGGTAGGTAGTAGAAAGCCTAGCAATCCTCCTGCCTGCAAAAGGAGTCAGAGGAGGAATTATGGGTCTCTTAAATCACTTGGCCCTAAACAGAAAGCTAATAGGTATTATGTGCAAGACATGAAACTCCAGCATCAGCCACAGCTGTTGAAACAATAACCAGTAGTGTCAGTTCTCCATTAGGTAGCATAATTACTTACAGCCCCTTTGCAGTAGAGACGTAGTTGTCCCGCTGGAGTTCGAACAATCACTGACATTCTCTTCCTGTTACTAATGAAAGAAAAATATTTGTTATCATTAGTCAGTGATGAAGAGTAAGTCCTGTTCTAGCAGGGAACAGGACTCTTAGTGCATCTGAGATCAGGTGAGATGTTGTTACTTAAGTAACTTAACAACCCACAATCCTCATCAGCAAGGAGAAATGTTAAATTCCTAATTCCAGCTTCAGCCCTATGGTTCCCACTGGCAAGCACTCAACCAGACTTGCACCCAAACATGAACAAGAACTTGTAAAAGAGCAAGATAGCACAAAAAACCTCTTGAAAGAAGGTGAGTCTCATTTATTGTCAGCTTTTCCTTATTCCTCAAGTAAAATTGTTTTGGGGACTCAGGCTAGAAATGGAATCATTAAGGCTAAATGTGTATTCATTATAGCCATAACAGACACTGAAATAACTACCCACTGACAAGGACAGTTCTTTAACTTCTTAACACAAAAGAATGCAAAAACAACATAGAAAGGAAACACACACTGTATAAACCAGCCCTTCACCTCCCCAAAAAGTTCTTTCTATTGGTCTAATCAGACCAATATAGTTGGGATTACATAGAACAAAATCAGACTGTCTGAGCAAGGCTGCACATAAAGACAGTCACGTTTTGGGTATATTTCTAAAATAGAAGTAAATAGCACCCTATTGTACCCAAGTGTTTAATAAGGGAAGGTACGTAAGGATTTTTTTTTTTTAAAGATAATTTTAGCACTTCACTTCTCAACCTCTCCTGTAAAAGGGCNAACTTCCTCAGAAAAAGGGCACAGGAGAAAAAAAAAAAAAAAAAAAAAAAAAAAGAGTAGCTTGTAAGAGGCAGAAGGAAATAAATCAACTCTCAAGAACCCTGAAGAACTTTAGTTTCATATTCAGAGTAGTTATCTATAAGTGTAATTCTCCTCCTTAGCTAAAGGCGGACTCAAACATCCTCCTTACCTCCTTCTCATGAATATGTATAAATAGATCAGAGTGTAGAACAATCCTCTTCCTCCTCCAAAGTTGCTCAGGGAGCTCTAACACCTTTTTCAGGGCTCAAGAGCCATTTGTAAGAAAGTAAACTCTTAGCATGTAGAAACAGACAAAACAATCCTTTCCAAGACTTTCTGAAGAAAGTCTGGAAGGACACCAATTAGCTATGCCCAGAATTTCTGCAGCAAGCTAGTGTCAGTGGGAAACTTCCATGTGCTTTATGAAATCTAATTATAGGCACTCCCTGACTGGTCAAGAGGCAAGTTGCTACACACAGGAAAGAATTAAAACCAGTATTTTCTACCAGTACCGCACGTGGGCCACACATACTCCTATCTATAGACACCAGGGAACTGGTCAACTTGTCAGAATTCCTGAAGAATTCTTCTAGCAGTTTTTTAGATATTCCCACAAGTAGCCTGTGTAGCTCTGAACAAAAGGGAGGAGTAAATAAGAGCAATCTTCAAAGGAAGCCAGGACACAAGAAAAGCTGCTACAAGAACCTTTCCTGACTTCACTCTTGCATACCCCTATTGGAGCGGAACCAGCCAACTCAAAGAGGGCAGAGAGCAAGACTTCAACCAAGAGTAGAACAAACAGCAGAAAAGCCTGCTGACTAGCACCATCCAAACCAACAAAACTTTATCAACTGATTAAGAGAAGCACCTTTTATGATCTCCCCTAATTTAGCGGCCCAGTTCATCACACAAAGCTTCTTGGTACCCATCCAGTGCCCATCCTAGCCTGCCTGACAAGTCAGGAGTGCTTGCAAAGGTTTAGTTTTTCCTAGTTGGAGTGGTTCTTAAGGGGCACGAAGAAGCCCTCCAGCTAGAGATTCTACCTTCTCAAAAACAAGTGGTTTACAGAAGCATTACAGAAGTGCAATCTCAATCTTAAAGTATGTTCTTGAAGTACACAAGTGACATATCAGGAAATCAATGAGGCCCACAATGAGCTTCCAGGGCAGCGACTTCTCAATAAGCCAACAGAGCTGCAGTGGCAGGGGAGAGCTTCACATTCACATGCCAACAGCTTCTAAGCAGCTCTGTATTACTCCTATATTGAAAACAAAGAGATGGAGGGCCAGGCCAAAATTAAAAGTTCAGCTTTTCTACTGCATCAGCTGAATCTTTTTTTCTAAATAACCATTTTTCGAAGTGTATTTTCTTGTTCTCCTGCATTTAGCACATGAGAGGAAAACTTACCTGGAAAACTCCAGCACATTAAGAATCTCAAAAGTTTTTTCTTTTCCCAGCTACAAAAGAAAGCACATATTATTGTAAGTATAACTTGCAGTATATTGTTACACACAAACATAATAGTTGGTTAAAGCACTTTTGTTTACACAACCCAGTGTAAATAAATTGTGGTAACGGCTCCCTCTCCTGGTAAAAAGTGATATAGAGACCTATTTAATGAAGGTATTCTAATCTTACTTGAACATCTAAAGTTGTGGCATTTTCCATTTACTATTTTTACAGTATTTCAAGGAACTAATATCTTCATCTAGAAGTATAAGCATACTTTGAAAGTTAAGCTGCGTATTTACTTCTTAACAGCTATCAAGTGAGAGACATTATAGACTGTGAGCCTTATTCCAAGTTAAATTAGACATACCATCAGATCTGGTATTACAATAACCTTTGTATAAACTGCATTAATATTTGTTTTACTTGAATTCACAAGCATTCACTATTTTTTGTGTCAGAAAGTGGTTAACTGAGGAGTAATTCCCATTACCAACAACTGTTTGCTGGGGTTTAGCATGAGCAACCTGAGTAAGGAAAAGGGTTTAGAAATGCTTTCTTTGCCATTCCTATTGTATAACAGATGGAAGGAACAGTGAAAGTTACTGGAGTCTCAGAACTCCAGTGGTTAAAGAAAGGGCTGTAACAAAATCTAACTGTAGTACAGAGTTATGTCCTACGAGGCACATAATTCAGCAATATCCCCAAGACCAGAAGCTATCTCCAGCCATGTTACATGTACTGCCACAGGTGTAGGCAATGAGCAGAGACAGGATCCTCAGAGTGACTGCTTTTATTGCTGGCTATAGACTGACCATGCTCCCAGCACATTATGTATGATGAGTATAAAGCTAGGTCAGGTGAGCCTGGGTCTTCCTGCAGAGCAAAGATCCTAAATAGCTCTGGATGACACTGCTCATCCTAAGCTCTTCCTCTTAAAATAAGCAGTTTTCTGAGTAGTTGTAAAGTCTGTGGCAAGTTCTAGAGAGATACACATTTTAAATGCTTAGCTTGTCAGCGTACCAAGAAACTTGAAAGTAAATGCACCTGAGAGGAAAGTCAAAAATAACATCCATTATTCTTAATAAGCACTCCATTATGTATTCCAGAGACAAGGTTCTCATCTTAGTTGCACCTGCATAAATCTGGAGCCACTTCATAGCTTAGACAGCAACTTAAGTCAGAATGTGGAGTTTGAGACTGCCTGTGTCAACTCTAATCCATTAACTATACACCCCTGCATACAGAGCTTGTTAAGCAGATCGATCTTCTACAGAAGATCTTACTCAGAAGAAAAATTCCATTTTAATACAATAAATCAAACATTAGAAGAACAGCAGCCATTAAACATAAGTCAGAAAATCTCCCAGATCCATGGATTTCCTTCTGATGCGAGTGTGCTCATCTGTGCTTCCTAGACAAGGGACAACCGCTGGCATTTCCCATATAAGTTTGCAACTTCCTATTGCCCGTGCCACACAGATGGGCAGAGGATTTTGCATCTAAAAATAGATTAAGACAACTTTTTCCAGTCTGCAAAAGCCTTTTGCATATGGCCTCCTTAAGGCCCTTTAAAGGGAACTCACAGGGACCCCTCAAGCGACACGCTCTGCATGATCTTGGCAGTCTGTGCCATGCGCATCTACTACTTACCGCATCAATGATAACTGAATGTGGAGTCCGTCCTGTGAAGACATAACCAAGTTTTTTTGCTCCTTTCACTAATGCCCCTTCATCTGCCAAGACAAGAAAAGCTTAAATTTAATCTGGTACGTAGAAGAGCCATACTTAAATATGCCACACTGCCAAAAACACAGAAGCACCTTTTCCCCACATACTCCCACATGCGTAGAGCTGCTAGAGTAGCTCTGCACACACTTCCACAAGAACATTGACATTTTAGTCCTACAGAGGTCACGTAATATCAATTACACAAACTTCATACTCAATCTGTATAAAACATCCCCCAGCTACTGAAGCATTAAATTGTTGTGGAGAAGACATACTTTTTTACATGAAAAAGGGGAAATACCTGTTCCAAAAGCAAGATCAAAGCTGTGTTATTTTAAATTCCTACAACACACATTTAATCCATTTCCTGCTGTAAAGGCACAAGGTTCAGGTGCTATAGAAATAAGTACAGCATTGCCTTCTGGAGACTGAAGTGGGCAGTGTCATTACTAGCTGCTCAAATAACCAAGGTGAAACCAGAGCCAACACCTCTACCTCCAGCATGAGGAGGTTATATAGCCTCATTAAGGAGCAAGCAGCATTAAGCACAACCACTGTACAAGTGAATTTAGCACCCAGCTCAAGCAGCCCTGATGTCTCTACCGCTCCCTTGGTCTCCTCTCAGTTCATCAACACTGTTATTAGAGTTGCCTTACACGAGCTGTTCACCCAACTCTTCAGACACTTTATTAAAACAAAAAGAAATATTGCTGCTTTATCACTTAATACATCACTACAACAGTTCTAGAAATATCCTCAGAAATAGAGACAAATTTGACAGGGGGCAGGGCCCTACTGTTCTGCATTTTGGCCCTGCCTACCTTTCAGTACCACTGTGCTGCCTGAAAGCAGCAAGAAATGGGTGTAGGCCTGAACACGGCCAAGACTCTGCTCTTTGTTGATTCGTGTCACATTACAGCATCCTGTATCTGCATAAAGCAACACGGGAAGCTCCTAGATCAAGAGAAACAGTCTGCACTTATAACAAATAGAACAAGTAACTGTTCATGCAGAAACAATTCAGAACTTCCATAGGTCAGCTCTACATAGGGAAGACAAGTCAAAGTTTTACTTTTGCTTTTCAGCCCTGCAGAAAGAGGCCAGAGTAAAATGGATCATAAGCCTAGTTCTACAGAAGCATCATGGACTTAACAGTTTTGTATGAGGCATTCAAAAGCCGTGTGCACTGGTGACAGAAGATGCCAGATTTACTGCTATCATGGAAAACATCTTGCTTTTAAAATTAATGACCTTTTAAGAAATTTCTGTACTTTTATCCCTATCCATCCCATTCTACTCCCTCACTCCTTCCCTCCCCAAGAAGATAGCAACAACCAACCTGGAGAGGAGGCCTGGTAGATTATTGTATTTCCTTGTCTCTCAGGAACAACAGTATGACACACAGCCAGCAGAGTGAGGAACTCCTGTATATGCACAGCTGTGGGCTAGACAGGAAATAAGGAAAGTCATGTTTAGTATTTTACAAACTGAGAGGCAGTGTTCACTAAACTGAGATGACCTCTTAGGTACCATAGACAAAAAAGCATTCTGTTCTCCATTTAGACTAGTTTTCTTGGTCCCTGAACATCAATACAGGAGAGTTAAGGGGCAGCACTAATGAACCAGAGTGCTAATAACAAAGACCTCACTTAAGCTGCAGAAAGCTGGGAAGGAAGAATATTTCCCCACCATCTCAAAATACAAATGCATTAGTTTTGTAGCCCCCCATGTTTCATACATCTGCCACAAGATGCTGATAATAAATCAAGCAACAGGTAATACTACTTTAGTAGCTTCCATGACGGCTTTCAACAGATTGACAGTAGCCACACCAGAATTAAACTCATTGCAACTGCACCCTCAGTGATGAATATCCAGAACTGACAGCAGCTGATTAGCCAGTAGAAGGCAACATCACATGCTCTTCCACAGGAATACATCATCGAGCGAAGCAGAAATTTGATCAATGGTCCCTACGCATTCAGCATCATGAGAAGACACAATATAGAACATTGTTGACAGACTGCAGTTACCAGCCATCCCAAAGTGCTTAAAGAGACAGCAGGTCTACAACACAGTAAGATGCTACAGCACGTAAATCACAAGCCTCTGATGAGCAAATTCTGGCAACTGTAGCTGTAGTGACTTGAAATGGAGTCTTCCATCCCATTTTCCCCCCACCTTTCTACCCTTGCCTGTGGCACAGCATTTCCAGTCTCACAGCCCTCAGCTTCCCAGCCCACAACCCAGCATACTAACTTATCCACACTTCACACAGACCTTTAAGACACTTGGCTGAAACAGCTGAAGTGAACACGTGTTCCCTTTCACCAACTCTGCTATACCCATAGCATCCACAGTTGGTAGCATCAAAATCTTAGTCACTGAGCAAACGGCTGCTGTGATGCGAGTCAAACTCAGCAGTTCTACCTTTGCAGAAAGCCTTAGTTGACCTTGCAAACTCTGGCAGAATTTTTGCATATGAAATTATCATCTAGTTTCCAAAGTTTTCATTAGCATACCATATTTAAATATACTCTATCTTAACAGAGACACTACAAAAATCAAGAGCATTCCAAGTGCACAAGGTCAGGTCAAAAATAAAGCCGACTGCTAATATGAAAACCAAGATCAGATGGAAAAGAATCTCACAAGATTCTAGTAAAACAGGATCCAAGTTTTTTTAAACAGTTAATTAAATTATGTTTCTACACAGCTTATTATACTAGTGGACACAAGAACGTTTCACAACAGTAAAAAAAAAGCAACAATGTTCAAATGAAACTTTTTCAAGTGAGAACTCCATGCCACCAAAAATCCTGAGGTAAGAGACTATTACATTTATTTTTCTAAGCGTATATGCAGTACTACTATCTGAAATGCAGGACACAGTTATTTTATAAAACCCTTTAATCACACAGAACTACCAAGACATTAAGGACTCCTCCATTTCCCACTCAGAGGGACACTTAAAATGCAACTTCTCACAACTAGGCCAGCAGCATTCACAACTGGCTGTCAGACATGGTAATGCTTCTCTCCCCAAGCCAAATTTCACGACAAAAATAAAAGCAAAGGTTTTTTTTCTATCTTAGGTCCTATATCAGGGACAAAATCAAAGATAGGGAAAAAAACTGTTGAGTTTGTTTGTTTTTTTCAGTATGGTGCACATAATCTACATACTTGTCCAACAAAAAGATGCACTGTCAACAGCAAAGTTTAATTACCATGAAATAAATGACTACGAAAGCCAGAAAATAACGTCAGCTGGCAAATGTTGTGTTCACAAAAAGTAAGCATATCAGAAAAAAGTGTAATAAAGAGACTGAAGATCCAATACTTATATTCCTGTTTGATTTCATCTACTTCATGAATAATTTCAAAATAACTATTTCACACAGGACCTTTATCTTTGCATACTAAAATTTCTGAATTGTATGGTCAAATGCCACTAAAATAACAACAGTTGTAGCTTTTGACAGGCTGGAGTGCAGAGGCTGTGTTCAAGAAAATGAAGAGATGGAATATAACCAGAGAGCAGCATGTAGATACATTAAGTCCACAGCAAATTACTGTTCAAGAGGTTAGTGTTGCTCCATGACTTCCAGTGAAAGCAATGAAAAGTTTTATCTCCATGTCAAAATGCACCGCCTGCCAGATTCTCATTTCAGCATCCATTGCTCCAAACCTTTGATGTCCTCCTTACATGCGTTATCACCTGGCCCCTTACATGCTTTCATAGTACACGTTCTATCAGCTGGAAACAACCCGTCTCCAGCAATATCATAGATTTTAATCCTTCCTACATATCTATTTCTGCTTTCAAGCCAGTGATGTAATTTGTTGCTATCTTGGTATTTTCACAGCTCACAATGTATTACATGGCAATCTTCCAGTTTTACAGCAAGAGATCACCAGAGGACCAGCTTATCACATCGGCTCCTCCACACAGCTGTCATTTGTTTCCTTTCTATATTCTTTTGGCACTGACACAATATGTGTTGCGCTGGCATGAATCAGTACAGAGCATTCAAATTCCTACTTCAGAGCTGTGAACCGAAGACTCATTAATAGCTTCTGTGGCGATACATGCCTTGCACCAGGCCAAGTTTAACCCTAGCATAAGACAGAAGTCCCACAGATTAACTGGTTCTGCTTAATTACTTATTTTTCTCTATTAAAGCAAGTCTGCCATTTTAGTACTTGAATTCTTACTGATGGTCCCTGAGACATTCCTTGCTTGCTCATTTGTTAAGCTCAGCTTTATTTCTTCCCACTCCATTTTTGCCTTCTCTATCTGCAGCAGGAACAAAGTCCACATAGTTCAGTCTCGTTCATCTGTCCACAGGCAGCTCGCATTTTAAGTGATTTCTCCACCCATTTTTCTCCCTGTGTGTCAACAGCTCTAGGTGAAAGCTACTGCTTCTCTTTCTTTATGTCTTTTCTAACGATCCATGGAATACCTGGTGATATACCCCCCTGGCTAAACTCACTTTGCATGCTGCACCTACAAGCTGAGAACTACAAACACATTGAGACAGTCTCATGTTTCTGGAAGCAATCTCTGGGTTGTTATCTACAAAGAATTATCTAAACTGAAAACAAAGTTTCCCTATCTAGAAGGCACAGCATTAGCCATCATCAAGCAGGGCACAGGCCACTGGTCAGGAAGCTGTATCGCAAGTTTTCATCCCCCTTATATTCTCCCTTGTTCACAGGGAACAAAACACAGTGAAAATTTAGTCTTTTGGGGAGCAAGCTGCACTCTGCAGAGCTAGGTATCGGCACATTCATCACACATGTCCTTATCTGGGCCTCCTCACACTGAAGACAGACTGCACTATTCTATCCAACTGTTCGCAGCCTGATAAAATGACAAGGAAGTTGCATGTGAAGTTATTTATTCATCTCTCCTTTTACTTGTAGCAGTATCAGATCAGTACCCCCATTCACAAAATTTCCAGATGAGCAGGACTGTCAGGTTTTTAAACAAATGGCCTAGAAATGGCCAATGGGATATTAAGGCACAGTCTAACAACTTGACCTGGCTACTTTGCCTAGATGTGGCACATCCTGTCAAGGACAGATAGTAAAATACTTATCTACTTTGCTACCAGGGACAGTTACGATTAACTATCCTAAAGAGATGTGAACTTCCTACCCTTTTGTTCCTTAAAATATTTAGAGAACAGTGTGAGGATCCAGCCACTGGGCACCTCCAGAACAGTGAAGCTGGTAAGGCTGGAAGGGATAGGATATTTCAGGCACAGACTCAAACAATGCATTAACCAGCATTTGAGTATCAACAGAGTTAAATGCAAGTTTATCTTGTTCAAAGCCACTGAAATGTGACCTATAATTAAAGATACTGCCTTGTACTTGAGCAAAAGAAGAGTACTGAAGTCCCACGCACAGTAGAGTAAAAGATACTTCTTGTCAAGCTACAATTTAATTGAGCTTTAAAAAGATGTTTAGACTGTTTTCATAGAATCATAGAATCGTTCAGGTTGGAAAGAGACCCTTGGGATCATCGAGTCCAACCATCAACCCCACTCTACAAAGTTCTCCCCTATACCGTATCCCCCAACACCACATCTAAACGACTCTTAAACACATTCAGGGATGGTGACTCCACCACCTCCCCGGGCAGCCTATTCCTGTGTCTGACCGCTCTTTCTGGGAAGAATTTTTTCCTAATGTCCAGTCTAAACCTACCCTGTGGCAGCTTAAAGCCATTCCCTCTTGTTCTATCACTAATCACCAGTGAGAAGTGGTAATTTCAGGCAACAGTTACTTTCTAGATTAAGGTCTCCCAGAGGTTCTCACCACCTGAATGTATTTTCCTCCACTAGACTTTAAATTACACTTTTTCATCACAGTAAGTAGTAATATGCTTTTCTTGTTCTGCTTTCCCTGAGGAATTAAGAATCAGCTGACATAGCAGGCATTTCAACATAGCCTGATGGGATACAAGCCTCAGTTCCCACACGCTTCATGAAAACAGGCAGACATGTTGGAGAGACCTAAACAAACACCTTCATTGAGGTAAAAGCTCAACTTGAGCACAAGAGTTACCTGTTCTGCCTGGCCAGCTGCTAACTTATTTGTCACACACACTCACTGAATCAATTCATGCATCTGCAGCTGTACCACGTCCTTGCTGCTTCCTGCCCAACTGGTAATTTGGGGGCCACAGAAGAAAGTTCATATGTGAATTGGAATTAGAAGAGGAAGTTTAAAGAGAATCCAGGGAGACAGAGAAGTCTAGGATGAGATCCAAGTTTATCAGTTCTTTCACTTCTTGACTCCTTCCCTGCAATCACTTAATCAGGGTAAAATAACCCCACACCAAAGAAGCTTGCATCTCCACGATGAGTTTATTTACAGCTCATGTGCAACAGAACGCACTAGGATAAGGACAATCTAGCATATTCACCAAGCTTTCTTTTAAGCTTTTGGAAATAACTTATCTTCTTATTCGAATAAGTGTTTACAGTGTTTTCCCTATAGAAACAAGCCAGCATTATACTCTTGTCTCCGCTGCACAGTTCATCCAAGAGAAGCTGTTACAAAGAAAAAGCATAGGCAGACAAACCTAGGTACTTTCTTCCACATTAGAATCCCAGAGAACCCAATAGGGACCTCCACATGTTTTACAAGACAAGTTATTTCTCCTTGGAACGTTTCCTACAGGGCAATAATTCTTTGCCTTTTACTCAAAAGTGGACTTGGCCATCAGTCAGGCCATACAAACCAGTGGCCCAAAAGAGCTATGAAATTTAGAGGCAATGCAGGATGCTAAAAATCTTCCTAGCAGATGGAAGACAGTCTCATGAGGACAAGTACATTATTTTTTATTTTCAACCTGGAAAGAATATTACTTGGCACTGACACAGGTCTAAACTAAAACTTGGGACCAGATTGAAAAAAAACAAAGTCTTCAAGACCACAGCAATGAGCACTTACTGAGTGTTTGTGAGAGATAGCACACTGACAGCTTCAGCTGCAAAAGTGCAACTGTTTAGAACAAATTCATTGCCCAACTGAGTACAGCACCATCTGACCCCACATGGCAGCTGGCACTAGAACACTTCAGTTTTATCACCTCACTTCACTAAATGAGTAGAGGGTGTCAGACATCTGTAAATGGCATCCACAGCTATCTACTAGCTATGAAAACTAAGACACTAAGGAGTTTTAGTTAAAAGAAAGCAGTTTATGCACTTTAAACAGCTGATGTAATGCAAAAACCTAACAGGTTAGAAGCACACAGTTCTTCCCTCTCCCGCTACCCTGGAATCCAGTCTCACCTCACTGACGCAGTTTGACAAATGGATCTCAACGTCCTAAGCAAACTGTCACAGATAGTCCTTGCGTTCCTGTGTGTTGTGCTAAATCACCACATGTCAGTGGGTAGCATCCATCCCTCCAGTGCTGTCAGGCTTCAAAAGATACCTTTGGCCTACACAAGGTACACCTTATCAGCCAGAAGTTTCCCCATCGATTGTCTGAGACCCAAGTTCACACAGTGTGCTCAGCCCAAGAGTCAGCTGTGCAATGGCAACAATACTTATCTGTTCAAGGTGCCAGCTAAAAGGAAACCTGACTCATAAGTGTTCAGCACCTAACAAAGATTTCTACCTGAGCTGTCTAAACTAAGTGACACCTAAGGAAGCTACCAAAGTCCTTTATTTGCCTGCTGCAACAGCAAGTATTCTTTTTATCGCCCAAAGTAGAAGCTCTACACAGAGAGCATCAAGACAGAGATATCCCAAAGTTAAGGAGCCATCTCAAGGCTAGATGAGAAACACCATCTCACAGCCCATTTCATATCTGTCCCTTCTGCTGAGTCTACTAAAACATATCAAAGCACTTTTTTGTATAGATGCCTAAAGCAACAGCCACTGAGGAAAAGCTTAAACAAACTTTATCTGTAGCCTGCACCTAAACCAGTACCTTGCTTCCAGAATAAGCACCTGAAGTTAGCAACTGTTGCCCCATATAAACAAGCAGAACACAAAAGAACAGGAGGCAGCCCAAATCTTGGCTGCAAGTGATGTGCAGTGGGAAGTCCTTCCAGTGCAGATGATTACAAAAGCCACGTAGGAAGCCAGTATGTTGTCCTGTGAGGGCCACCATCCTGAAGGGTAGAGTACGGGAGCCATCTTCAGGCTCTACCACCCTGAGGAATATGTAGTGACACACAAAGTAATTAAATACTCCTTCAGGCCTTTACACCATGCTGCATTTCCACTTCTTAAGTACTGTAAAGCATAACAGAAAGCCAAGTTTTGCTGCACACAGACAGTATTTCTAACTATATTTTAGATGCTCATGCTAAACCAGCCCAGCTACAGAAGTTATACTGTCTAACGAGAGCAGTCAGCTAATTGAGTTTGTCATTTCTATTAGCACTTGGCAATGCCCAGACCCCCTTCTGTGAGACAGCTTCTGCAGAATACAAGGGTCATGTTTTTTCACAACAGACTTAGGTGTCTGCTCCCCAGTCAGACTGCAGAGCTGCATGGTTTCTGAATAAGCAAGCACTTGACACTCTCCTAAGAAATAGATCCCTTTAGGATACAACCAGTTAGGCTAAGATTCCTAATAACTAAGTCTCAGGCTAAGCTTAAACTTGTAATTAAGCCTCATCTCTTACATCCTTTATGCAATTGGAATTACCAACATTTGTAGTATTTAAAGCAGGTCCCCACACCAGAGCCGCCTTGCAATGCTCTGGATTACTGTTAAAAATGGTATTTTTACAGTATGGATGTTTGAACACTCCAAGTAGTTTTTCTTTTAAAGAATTACAGTTTCTACCATCACTTGCTACAAGATACTCTTCTGTATACACTCGCATATACAAAGCTGTTTTATATCTAGCTGGTACCCATATGAATGTCATTGGTTTTTATTCCAGTAGTAAGACAAGTGGGCAGGAAGGGGTTGAGGGAGCTATTTTCTTTCCTTTTTCCCCACTCTACGCTTGCATCTGTAATTACATGACACACCCCTAAAACAGACTTGATCACACAAGTAGATTTGTTTAGTAGGCCTCGAACAGGGTATTTAAGAGACACAATATTCAAAGAGTAGACTTACATGGTCATTTTCAATGTTTTGCAGCAGTCTTGGGTCATCAAATTCACACGATTCACTGGTGGAAGGAGGTAGCTGGCTGTAGAGTAAGACAAGCATATTCAAACATAACAGTGGCAAATTTCCAATCTTACTACTTCATCTATTTTGTCGGGAAATAAAGGAAAAACAAAGTAAGATTCCACTGTCCTTAAAAGTATTGTGAAAAGATCAAATGACTAATGCACAAAGTGCTGAAAGGGAGCATAATTTCTTCAGAATGCCAGCAAGAAACCCAAAACGGTTATGCTTGAATGTGTATTTGAATGCGTCAACAATGTGTATATTGAATGTGTATTCAAGTGTCAACACGCTTCCTAGGACAGATGCAGCAGAAGCTGCTTTTAAGTGTACTTGGAATACGTCGATTTCAAGGTGACTTGCTTTTAAGATGGGTCAAAGATCAATATCCCTAAGCTCCCTCTCTAGTCAGCAAGTTCCACTTCAAGTTGATCCCTGGAGGATTTTAAGCTTGACAACTCCAAATTAGTACCTAAGAGAAACTCTTCCACAGAACTAACTAGAAAAGAAGTGTACAAAAGGAGAAGAGATGGCAATGAAGGAAACAGCAACATATTGTAAGAAAAAGCGGCACCCAAAGAAACCACATCTCAGCCAAAGTAGCAACATACTATATCATATCAGCTTCCTAAAAGGTGATCATAAAAACAACATGGACCAGTGGAGAAGCCTAACTTAGTTCATCAGAAAGTGGCTAAAAGCATCCAGCATCTAGCCGTTTCTTGGGTGGGAACTCACTTCTTACCTGTATTTGCCAAAGACATCAGCCCTCTCTGACTCTTCACCCCTTCCTGTTAATCTGAACATGCTACAGTGACACCTGCATAACACTTCTAGGTTTTCACCCCTTTCTGTAGAATGGGACAGACCCATCACCTCCATCCATTCAATCTTTGAATAAAGAAGAGTGGTTCTCTTGACATTAGACACCTCCATATCAAGTTCTTTCACAGTTTGATTATTAAAACATAGCATTTTAATAAAGAAGTTACTTTTCTTCTCCTTTCCATGTTTGAACTCTCAGAGTAATATTCAGTCTCTAGCTAGAAGTAAGGTTACTGGAAAGAAGGTTACTCTTAGCTTCTAACTTGGTTGTCTGCAATTATAAACGAGGATTGCATTAGCATATATCCAAGCCATCCCAGCTACTGCTTATCCCTCACCCCCTTCACCCACCATCTCCCTACACAGAGAACATCCATCCCCACCCACCAGCTCTGTGTTAGGCTCTTGCTGGAAGAGCGTTTTACTCAAACACACTGCTCCCTCAGGTTTCTTCCAGCCCCAGATTAGAAAGCAGTTTTTATATAAGTTGTCCTCATTCTGCTATACAGAACACAAACATTTGAGGATATATCTACCTGAAGTCTTCTGATGAACGTTCTCTTTCCAGCTCAGGAAAGTGACTGAAGGGTGGAAAAATGAAAAGAACATTTATTCCACTTCACAAATCAAAAAATAGGTAGAAAGCAAAGATCAATGAGTCATCACACATACAAACATATGCTGGAACCATGGGCTCAGCTGTTCATACATTCAAACCAAGTTTTCTGCCTTTTGAGGTATCTAACTTAGCTACCGTGAAATTCAAAGGTTAACTTGCACAGAGATCTTAAGACCACCCATTAAGCAAAGACAAAATTTAGTATTGAAGATTCAAAAAGCCAAATGCTGTGAAATATCGGCATGACTCAAAGGGAACAAAAGACAGTAAGTACGTATCCCTCCGATGCAAGAAATATTTAACTTTATTACTACAATTACAGCTACATGGTTGTAATTAAGTCCTGGATCATCTGAAGAATTGCTACCCTTGGGGTCCATCATCTTCTCTCCAGAAAGGCCAGAAGTTGTTTAGCACTTCTGGTTTAGTTTAAATCATGATCAGATAAGGTAGAAAGCAAGTTTTATTTACGTCATGTGAAGTACTCGCCAGGTTTGCATTTCATAATTTGTGTTGCAGAACACGAAAATGAAAGCTGTTAACTGAGACCACAAAGTATACTAAAATACAAATTGAAGAACGGAATGTTCAAGTTCTGTTCTGATATAAAACTATGTACCATCAATAAGCACATATTAAGCTACAGAGTTTCTAAAGAAGTCATACCTACCCATATGTCACTCCAGCAATACTACATTTCTTAAAGTTCATGATATTGCATGTTAGAGTACCCGTCTTATCAGAAAACAGGTATTTTACCTGGAAGAAAAAGAAGTCTAATTTTCAACTTGCAAAGTAACAAAACTCAAAGTGGAAAACAGATTACCAGGAAAATTTTGAAACATATGGCTCAAGCCTCAGAGTATTGGCTAATGCAGCCTTATTACAGCTTGGTTTGTCTTACTAAAGCTACAGGAAAATATTCAGTGAAGTTATTTAATGGCATAAGTCCTTTTTTATCTTTAAGTGTAGAAAGGCTCAAATAGCAGGCATCAATTGCCAAGGCTGCAGTGCTGTCAGTACAGATGTACTTGCTTGTGCTGGTTGGACAATCACCAGATCTTTCAACTGTACTAACGTCAAACAACAAGACCGAAAAATCAAAACTCTTAAGATTGTTGACGAATCATTAGAATTTAACACACTGAAGAAATTCTGTGTTCCAAAGACCACCAGGAATTTGTTTCAGGTTTTCTTCCCCATAAACAGTACCACACAAGGAATATCCTAGATTAAATCCAAGCAGTATTCTGCAGGCAAATATAAACTTTTTCTGGTATCCAGTCATGAGCAGTCCTGAAGTGCAAGAGACAGTCAGCACTGCTCAAGATCATAATCCCTTAATGGAAACGACTGACTTCCAGCTAGAACATGGAGATGACTTCAACACAGCAACATGACTTCTTGGAATGTTAGCAGACTCAAGATTCCCACGTTCAGTTGGCCACAACAGACCAAAATTAATTGCAAGCTAGACTGCACACTGTTTTACGTCTGTACCAGGTAAGATTTTAAACCAGCAACAGGCAGGAAGGGATGGTGCTAACATTGGAGTTGGACAATTTAAAAAACAGTATATTTTGCTTAGAGCTGCAAAAAGCTTTTCCTCAATATTTGCAATTCAATTCAAGTCAGTGCACTACACTACTAGTTAAGTCATCCTTTAGCTGTGCACTGTGCTGCTTCTGAATACAGCATTGAAAACGGAGCCTGCGCAAGTTAGACGTCAAAGTGAATACCCAAATATCCGGGTAACTTCAAGCAATTAATACTTCTAGCATATAACAATTCTAAAATGCACCTGTGAACAAGTAATTCAGTTAATGAATAAAAAAAAATTCAGTCTGGTTACATGGAATCACTAGTAAGCCATTTCTGAAAACAATATATCGGCCAACAATATACATTATGCCACATAATATAGTTTACTTTGGCCAAAAACACTACCATAATTTGGAGGTTAACAACATCACATCAAAACAATCTAAATATAAATCAAATTTTAACAAACCTAAGGAAAAGGCCAATCGGCTGAAGCAAGAAGAATATTGACTACCACTCTGAGCAGCACACAATAATTATGTGGTTTACATACATTAACATTGCCTCCAACACTAAACTCAAACAAATCATGAAGTTCATGTGGTTCAGTTGCATACCTATGACTGATGGTCAAGGAAAGAGGCTAGGATTCTGAATGGTACTACAAAATTCCAATGGTAAAGTTGTATTTTCCAGTAACCTTGTTTTAGGAAGCCCTTCCATTTTGAAAAAAAAAATCTCATTTGCAGAATTTAGAACAAATCCCATAAAAAAGAGACCTACAAGTTAATACACAGGTATCTTTATCTGAAAGGAAGATACAAATGCTTGAAGGAACACAATCTAAATTAGGATTAGAACTGCATTTTTCTGACTTGCGTTTCCTATGAGGTGGTCAGAAACATGAAAAACTAAGAATGCATGCCGAGGCGGTTAGCCTGCTCTTCAGCCAAGCTTAGTCCTGTACATTTTGTTCCACTACAGACAGTCACAACCACAAAGCATCTCTTCAATACCCTTGAGAAAAAGGTCAGTTTATAGCAAACATAACAAATAGAGATTCAATTTCCAACCTTAAAACTGCCTATGTGACCTCAAATTTAATCTTGTGATATCTCATTATTTTACTTCTAAGACGTGGACTCATGAAAGTAAAGATGTCCCCATTAACCTGTGCCACAGAGCAACAGAACAAAGCAGATTTGTACAGCGTGCTCTCATACCTTCAATCTTCCTAGAAGATATCAAACATGACACTTCAGAAAATGTTGTCTTACCTGCCCAAGTTCCTCATTAAGGTTTGAGGTTCTTGCCATTGCAGGTGTATCTGTTTCAGGATAATACATATCTATGTCCTGAAATGAGAGCAAAATTAGACCTATGCCATGCAAATTAAACACTGAAGGATTACAGTCATCTTTTAGTCAGCTCCAACTCAGCTTGACTGATGAAGGTTCTGAAGGCTTGAGACACAAACAGCATCCAAGGCTGAATAGGGGTGCTTCCTTTCCAAAGTATACCACCATACTACCCATACATGAGAAAAAACAGATTCAATTTACAGGTAATTATCATTTTCTTCCCGGCATCTCTAATTTAAGAATTCAGCACAGTAGGAAGAAGTTCTAACAACCATGCTAATCACAGGTCTTCAGTTACAACAATGCAATTTACTCTGCCACACCCATGATGGAACAGACAATTTAAGTGACTCTGAAATCAACTCCCTTTATTACTACATTTAACTGGGAAGGTTAAAAAAAAAAAACAGCTGCTACATGAACCAAAGCAATTTCGCAGATAAGCTAGTTAAGTGCCTCCAATACATTATAAGCAACTCAGAACCGAAACGGTAGACCATGTTTACTTGAATTTTACAGGAGCCACTACAACTTTACTGAAAGTCCAAGGATTAATGCATACCAAGACAAGGTATTCCTCTTGTTTTCATTCAGCTTAAGAGACATCACTATAGTATTTGTGGTCCACAACTGAAGAAAAGCACACTTTGAAGTCAAAGCTTGCTTGAATAGAGGCATCACTTCTGTTGCATGAGGTACCACCAACTCATCTCCATACAGAAATAGTATGATGCATACCAAAGGTGACCTTAAGGCCATCCTCGGTATTTAAAAAAACCCAAACACAAAAACTAATTTAAAAATGCACACCCTCAAACAAGTCTAGTCTTTCCCTCTGTTGGGGCTGAGAGAAACTATAAGCTACTGAAGAGTTTTCAAAAGATATTTACTGAACATGAGTCAGCTGAGAAACCTCCTTCAACAAGAAGAGCTGAGCCCTCCTCATTCTGAAAGCCTAAAATATACAGGAGTGATCATTTGCACAGGGGATCTTCCTACAACTAAATCTTTTCATTTCCTGTAGAACACAGAACTAGTACAGAATAAATCCTCTGAACTTCTCCCTGCCTTTCCTAGAAGCTGCATCCGAAAATCTGGTAAAGAGTTCAGAGTGTTTTTTTTTTTTTAATGTCACTTTCCAAAACTGACATTAATACGTTTATTCTTGTTACTTACCCAATTTATAAAAAGAGCCTGAGTAAACTTGACAACTTCCAATGTCACCAGAAGACTAATTGGAATAAGGTTGTTGTACAAGATTATAAATGTCAGCAGATTATATCCAAAGTTGACAGAGAGCATTTCTGTGGACCAAAAGACATAAGACATCTGTAGACAGAAATCCGAGTGGTACAGTATAGGGGCAATCACCCCAATTTCTGCAGTTGGCCTAAATCAGACTTAGTAGTGCTAAAATAATCAGTGAGTGTGGTGAGGCCTAATATAAAGGGCCTTTTTAATATTGATTTCAATATTACATATATAAAAACCCGACAGAACACATGCCTCGATACAGAGCATGTTATAACAGATGAACGACAAGACTGGTAAAGCTATACATTAGAGAACAGAACACCTTCTGAACATTTTTCTCTAAACCAATGGTGAAAAGTATGATATTCCAACACTATAACCCAAATTTAGAGATTTATCTGGTATGTCAACTGCCCCAATTAAGAGCCACCAATATGACTAGTAACATCACTTCACCTTTCAGAAAGTGCCTACTTGTCTCAGTGAAGCTAGAGAACAAAAAATAAAGACTAAAGTTTGTTCTAAAATCTGCCAACACTGGCAGAATTGAGAAGTTACTCACACTAAAGAAATCTAAGGACAAGTTTACTGTTAAACAGACACCTAGTAAGTGAACTAAGGCATCCTGCTTACGCAGAAGAGCTGATATTAATGGTGACAACATTGGGCAATTTGCCCAAAGAAATTTATCAGCACAACTAGTCCTCAAGCATTTACAGACAGCAGGCAGGAATGGACAAGGTTCAGCAGAGACACAGGATGAAGGCTCCGGCTCATGGTGCTGCCCACAGCCTCTTTTTACATCCGAGTCTCCACATTTGTCTGTTCTTCACTCTTCTTGAAGCTTAGGGAGGCACTTCAGTCAGGGTGCAGAGCACCCAGCACAATGGGGTCAGAGCCCACAACTAAGGGGTTTTCAGCATTACAAACTTGTTAGTAAGGAGGCAGGAGAGCAAACTCGGAGGGGACAGAAGCCAGAAAAAGTTGCTGAATCCTAATGAAGATCAGAGCAAGACTTGAAGTTTGGACCCAGGCACCTCCTCCAACTGTCAGCACACATGAATTCCATCTCTTTGATCCATTTACAGAGAGTAGCACAGTTGATATTTGGAAAAGGTTTTTCCAGTACAGTCTTTCTAGAAATTAGACATTTAACAAAGATTTACTATCTACCTGCCTAGCCTGAAAATGTGTCTTTCCGATGTGTGGCAGTTAGAGACATGATAGAAATTGTGCATTCAATTTACAAAAAAGCATATATGCAGACTATGTCATCCTAATTTATTACAGGTTGCACCTGCTTTATATTAGGACAAGTTCAAGAGTTTGTTCTACTCATCTTTTCCAATACCACCACCATCACTGAAAGGCACAAATTTAACCTTCCTCATTAAAAAGCAAGGAGGAGGAAAGAAACTCTGAAAGTTGTGGATACCACTACTGGAAGACATTACAACTACTGAGAACCAAAGTCAAATATGAGGCACTTCCATGCTCTTCCTCTACAAATTTTTTTCATTACTATCACAATTGCAGTTCTTAAACTGCAGAAGGCACCCTTTGCCATCTGTTTGGCAATCATCAGCAGAAAGACCACGTGCACTTTGTGAGAACTGTTTTCAGATCTGCATCACTAAATGTTTGTAGCAATGCATTTTATAGCTAGCTAATATAACCCTCTCAAGTCAGAAGTCTACTGGAGAGCAACTTATTTCATCCTTCAGCGTTTGTATAAGGCCTGTCTTTACCTGAACTAATAAATTCAAGGAGTATGAATGAAATCAAATAAAATCCCTTAATAAGCATGGTAAGAGATCAGTTTTCTCATTACAAAATAAGGCAGAAATAAAACCTACTCTGAAAGCATTATGCAATAAATACAAAATCATAACATTTAGCATTTAACAGTTTTCTCTACAAGAGCACATCAGCATTTCTGACTGAAAAAACAGCTAGAGAAATCCTTTGCTTCTGTCTGTAAGCATAAAGTTGAAGTCAGTGTCATCATACTGATACCTGCTATCCTGCAGTCAGGTACAGTCAGACACGATACGCAAGTACATGACCTGCTCTAAAAACAAATTTGTGAATGGCACCTCCACACTGGTGAAAGAATTTGTGCACCAAATATCCAAGAATAACTCTTGCCCCTCTTCTATTTCTCCCATGGGTGGTAGGCCCAGCAATATTTAGCTAACCTTTAGAAGGCTTTATTAACAGGAACCTCACCGGCAGGTTCATTTATGCCTGTCCGTTCTCAAAAAACCCCCAACATCGGGCGTCAAATGTTAGCAACAGGCTGTTTTTTGTGCTTGTTTCTTATTTGATGTATTCATTTAGCAAAGTTAAGAGCCTGGCTAGTCCTACAGCCTGATACATCCCTAGCACACTGCCTGTGTACTCACTGTTGGAGCCAAGGTACCAGACGACTTCGCCGTGTGTTCTGTTCCATAATAAGGCACCTACGGAACTCACAAGGGCCATCACCAGTAGAATACAGAACAAAACCAGGATCTGCATGTTGGTCACTTTCTCCACATTTGATCTCTTCAGAGGTGCTTTGGTTGAATTCTAAACAGCAGCAGGGAAGAGAAAAAACAAAGTCTGGCAATGGCTTATGTAAGAGGAAACTGCAGAGGCAAACTCAGTCTTTATTTTTAGAGGCCATTATAGAACTTGCTCCTTCAACTCTATTTAGCTCAATATTGTATGCAAAGCTCAACAAGGTGGTAATAGGAGCCAGTACTCCTAGTGACACCAAAACTGACACAACATTGCAGTAAGAGAACCATTCAGTTCTGAAGACCCTGTACACTCTTTTCCTATCTGTCCATCCCACTGACCAGAGGAGGTGAGCAACTCATACATGTTGCTGCTCTCTCCAGGCGCTCCCTGCCATTAAGGCAATACAGAGACTGTAGTCTTAACCTAATTATCTCCAAGTGCTAAAATCACAGGTGGTCATTACCATCTATCTCCTCAGCTGTTAAACCTCAGTTTTAAACACTGTCCAGATACCAGAAAAATTCAGATAAAATAAAGTTAGTTTTGCTTACATATTGAACCATTTTGAGACAAATATTTCCATAAGCATTTAGACATGTACACATGCAGCCTCAAGTACCACAGTTCCCTTGTATTCCTCAAAGCCTCCAGGTCTTAAACGGCTACAATCAAACCATTTCAGAAACTCAAGTCCAAAAGATAAGTAGAATACAGGAAGGATGACCAGCTTCTATCAGAAAATGCTCTAGATCTCCTTAAAAACTTTACCTGCATGAGTTTTGTGTCATGTCCGGTATACACAACAATACCCAAGACCCACTGAGTGTTTCTCAGTTGTGCACCTCTTAGCAAGATCTGGTCTGGACCAACAGGAACTGGGCTGCAAAGCAAGAATTACGCACATCTTTGAATTCTTGGTAAGACTTTAGGCAACTAGTTCTCCTCCGTACTTCCCCCTCAAAAAAACCCACCCAAACCACAAAAGGAGGAAAGTAATATGATGAACTTACATTGTCCACACAACTCAAGAGAGCACTGAAATCAGTATAAGTCTAATTCCTGCTAAAGCACAGTAGGGAGAAGGTAATACAAGGGTTCTAGTTACCCCAAACTTGAGAATTTGTTGCAGCCATAAGCCTACTCTGCACTTTACCTTGGCTCATGTTCTCTCACATCAAGGATAGAGAAGCATCGCATTTGCAAACAGACCATCCAGTCCAAACACACCATAACCTCACATATGCCATTCAAACGTTTTGAGAAAGCTGTATTACTCATGTGATTTTCAAGTGGGATGGAAGTGATCAGCTTCTATTCTTGCATCTGTCACTGTTCAGCTGAGTTGGTCAAGAAATACAATTTTTGTACAGGAAAATAGGTATAAGAAGATGAAACTTTATGTTCCTACTGACCTTTCAAGTTCTATGAATTGAATTACTAAACCCAAGTTCTTTTCTTCCAAGAGGTGCAAGAGATCAAGGTCACACTGATAAAGACTACAGATTCTAGGATCATTTTTCTCTATGGATCCAAATTTGGTGCAGCCTTTGGCTCTAGCTGGAAGGGAAAGGCTTCCCATTTCCCCTGTAACAAGAAGGCCCTAAAAACCCCAACCACCTCCCTCACTCTTCCTTCTCCTTAGAAGTTATTTTTGATAAAAACAACCCCATTAGGATTCCAAAGAAGCCACCTCTCCCATAACAAACAGAACCCTCCACAGGAAGATGGAAATATGTTATACTTGCAGATGCTCTGATTAACAACTCTTAATTATTACCCTCCTCTTACCCAGCAAAAACATGTTGCAGACTAAAAGCACACAGGAAACATTTTTCCTAACCAAATGAACTTACGGCTCTGTTGTAAAGTCAATACCTTTGACCATCTAAGCGCAAGTTTCCAGTGAAATCATAAAGATGACGGTTGGGTCCTTCACATTCTATCCTTCCAGATACTTTCATCAATTCTTCTCTTGACTGGAGACTAGCAGTTTGAGACAATCCCTGCAGAAACCAATCCAAAGGAGATTCTTGTCAACAATTGTTATTAGAAGTCAACCTAGGAAAATGGTGCTTTCTTTCAAGATCTAACATATCAAAAGTAATTAAATGCGTGAAGGTTTTCTGTCAGGTTTGTTGGTGGGCGTTTTGATTTTTTTTTAACAGGTACTCAGTAAGTCTTTCCTGCAAGGAAGATGCATTATGGACATGATCCTGCTTACCTAGGATTGCTTTAAATCCCTCTACACAAGAGAATTATATTACCTACATGATCTCTCTGTCACCAAGAGGACAGTCCCATCCACCATGCATAGAAGCATCCTCCGTGCTTCCAAGCACGAAGTTGTACATGTGCAGGAGGAAGAAGACGACAAGCGGTATAAACAGGCCTGGCTTTTCTCTCAAAGTATAGCTCCACTGATGCATTACTGCTGCTAAATATAGTCACTCCTAAGTGTAGTCTCTCTCTCAGGTCACTGCAGCCATTATGCAGTGATCCTACTCAAGGTCAATTATCAATCCATCATGCAACTGTAACCTAACAGATTGCTACTCCATCTCAGAGCACACAGAACACCCCACTGCTTTTCATCTCCATTTGGTTAGAAGGGATCCTTCTTTTGACAGATCTTTGCCAGATTCTTTTGACAGATCTTTGCCAGATTCTTTTGACAGATCTTTGCCAGATTCTTTTGACAGATCTTTGCCAGATTCTTTTGACAGATCTTTGCCAGATTCTTTTGACAGATCTTTGCCAGATTCTTTTGACAGATCTTTGCCAGATTCTTTTGACAGATCTTTGCCAGATTCTTTTGACAGATATTTGCCAGATTCTTTTGACAGATCTTTGCCAGATTCTTTTGACAGATCTTTGCCAGATTCTTTTGACAGATCTTTGCCAGNTGTAACCTAACAGATTGCTACTCCATCTCAGAGCACACAGAACACCCCACTGCTTTTCATCTCCATTTGGTTAGAAGGGATCCTTCTTTTGACAGATCTTTGCCAGATTCTTTTGACAGATCTTTGCCAGATTCTTTTGACAGATCTTTGCCAGATTCTTGACTGCAGCAATGCAAGCCAGACCAAGGCCTTAGAAGGCAGGAACTCAAGATCTGATGTATCAGGCTGACCCAGAGCAGTAAACCCCATTTCTGCGACAGCGGTAAACATGCAAACCTACAGCTTTTTAAAGCAAATATGTATTTCAAAATCCTAATCCAAATTCATTTTTTTGTAATGAATTGGGAAAAATTCTGAACTATTTCTAAACACCATAATCAACAGTATTTCTTCAACAAAACTAGAAATATCCAAGTAAATGCTACTACTTACCACAAAGAGAATAAATTAACTTAAACATAAAAAAAAGTTCTTTTGAGCACTCTACAGAGGCAAAAGCAACAGGCTGGCACTTGTGACAACAGAAACTGCAGCTCTCACCACAAGCACAGCTGCCTTTTCTTTTTTTTTTTTAAATGCAGCACTTCAATTCTACATACTGGACCTTCAGCAAAACAAAGCCAAGGTGTGCTTGATTTGCCTTTGAGCTTATAATACTTCCTCCAGATTAGTTCCTTACGCTTGCACATGAAGCATTGTTGTTTGGGTTTGCATCTGTTGAAAAGAAGGTTATAACCACCTGGAAAGGGATATGTTGTTTTTTTGGCTTTTATTTTTGTTGGTTTGTTTGTTTTTTTTTTTAAAGAAAGTAGCACTTGTACTGTTATCATGCAAGTTACACTCTGCTTTGCAGCTAATATTAGATACCTACATGGAAAAAGAGGTGGAATTCAGTTTGTTTTACCTGTCGTATTTTAAGATTAGTCTCCCCATCGAGATTAGCTGTTTCAATGTAGCACATGGCTTGGGGTTCACTGTAAGGAGCATAAGATTTTCAATATTAAAACTCAGTACTTTTTGTATACTACTTTTGCATAAAATGGCCCACAATACACTTCTTCCATACAGTGCAGAGACAAAAATCCATACTGTTAGTACATGACCATGAAAGAGACAGATGAAGTACATATTTTACAGAGATGTCTTTGGATATGAACACTCTCATACATCAAATTAGAAAAAGAAGAGTCTAAATCTGAAGGTTAATAAGAATTTAACAAGTCATGATAAAATTAGATCCCTGAAGTGGACTGTTTTACACTGTAATCCATAAAATGGCTTCACATTGCAAGACCTATAGATAAAAACCTGAGGGACTTGTGGAGGTACATCTGAAGTCACTGCCAATCAGCTTTTTTATTTTGAGAATCAGAAAAAGATAAAATAACATTGCAACTGAGGGCTGTGAACTACATCTTCCAGAGATATTTCTGCCTTCACAAACAGGGTCAAAAAAAGTCATCTTCACATGGAGGAGCTCTCCATAGGTAGCACCTGTGATAAGGAAGGGCACTTTTACCATGGATCTTTTCCTGGCCCTTAACATTTAAAACCTCTCTATGGCACTACCAAAACTGGTTTTCCTCGACTGTCCTCTCAGGCTGCTAAGGAATATCAGTTTCCTATCGGGACCCAAGCACATGCTTCTTCAGCATATCACTTTCCATACTCTTGAGATGGTGCTATTTCTTTTCCAAAGTAGCCAATTGCTGTAACAGCAATTAATCAACAGAATAGTCAGTAATAAAGGCTCCTTAGGACAAAAATTGTTATGAAACACACACATTTATAACACCGTAAGAAGCCAAATTTTTCTCTCCAGAGAATTTTTCTTAAAAAAAAAAAAAAGTCAGAGTCCACTCTTTGTCTACTCCTATATGAGCAACTTCAATCTGAACCCAAGAAAGCCACAGATGAAGTCCAGCTTGATTCCACTTTTACTTCTGTCAAACACACTTCATCTTAACAAAGTGTTCATATTAAACACTTTAATTGTTGACCTTTTTCTTTAACTCAGACCTCTTGCAATACAGTTCCTCTCATTTCCAATGAGGTGTGGAAGTGTTTCCATACACAGTTGTGTTTGAATTCAAATCTGTTTTTTTTTTTCTTCATGTAAATTTACTCTCTACATAAGATTCATTTGATGCCACCTTTCTTCTACAGGGCAAAAAAAATTAAAAGAAAGAGTCAAAACAACTGTTTATTTCACCCCAACAGTCAGCTCAGACACAGACAGTCAACACACACAAGCAAAAGAACCCACCCCCTCAGAGCATGCAAAGCCTTCTGGTGAACTGAGGACACTTAGTATTGCCATTTAAAAGAATCTCAGGAATAATACCAATTGTAAAGCAGAACTGCCACAGAAATTGTTATTAACTTCAAGCAAAACTTCTCCCAAATCAACATACTTTGGGTTAAATTCTCCAGTTATGTCATTATCAATAACAGCAGGTTAGTAGAATCATGTAGAACAAAAAGCTGACTCATGCAAGTTAAGAAACAGATCAGCAGGTTTCTTAGCATCATACATTCGATAAGTTCTCAAGCAAAACAAGTATTCCTCAATGCTGAAACGGCAAGTTATGTATGCCAATGTGTAGCCTAACTAACTGTATATTGAGGCTGGCAACTGCTTAGTCAAAGTTTGGGGTTTGTTTTCAAAAAAATACAGTATTGCATACAATGGAATGAAGATACCTCTATACTTGATCATGTGACAATCCAAAAAGACTGAGCTTCCCCATACAGCTTTCAAAAAAAAAAAAAAAGGAATCCTCACAGGAATAGCACAGACAAGAAGAATGGAGCAGAAAATACAGCAGCTTAGAAAACAAGTTCCCGTAGAAGTTGAGTCATCTAAGAGAACTGTAACCTGGAGATCAGAGCAACCTGCAGTCACCATTGAAAAGCATGCAGAGGGAAATCATGGAGAAGAGCACGGTATCACAACGTTTGACTAGTAGAAAAAAGCATGTTCAAGAACAGGAATTGCACTATTGCCTCTTGTTTAAGTCTCCTCTAAGTGTACAGTGGTCTTGATTTGGCCTAAACTTGTTCAACACGGTATAGAATCTAGATTAGCAGCCAAGTACCACTCAAATGCTTTTAGGAATTAATGACCAAGCTTTGTCAGTGTATCTGTATAAACAAGCTGACCCATATTTCACAAAGAAAAGCGAGCAGGACTCAACAGTTTACTGTTGCTGCCGTGCTAGGGATGGGACATACGTGCACTGTATCAAAGACAGAGTAAACAATGAAGCCCAAAAGCTATTTTGTGTGACAGTTACGAGATGCCAGCTAGCCTTTTAGAATTATTGTTTAAAAGAGAAGACTATCCTGAGGGGCAGAAAAATATGCTGGAAGCTCAGTAGAATTAAGTAGAAGAAACTTAGGCTCCCTTAATTACACAAAGGGATCCTCAGAAGGCCACAGAGCAAATGACTGCATGAAACTTGTGTAACAGACCTTCAGTCTTCCAACAAACTCAATGATACACTTCATAAATTAATACTATGAAGTCTTAAGGAAGCCTTCTTACTTAAGAACCTGTCCACAATGATACATGAATCATTGACTAGTAAAGCACTGTTTTGACATTGTTGAAATTTGATTTTAGATGTGGAGAAGAGTTATTGCCATCTGATGTCCATTTTTATTACTAGCAAATACAGAGTTTAGAGTCCTCTGCACCTCAGTTCATCAGATACATCATTTCCACACCCATTCAGGATACCTGGAAGATATAATGATCATGTCTGCTGGAAGATGTTGCCCATTGGTGACTTTCACAATATCGCCTACTGTTACCTGTTGAGTCAGGGGCACGAGTACAGTAGCATGGAAAACAAAAACAAAGAGTTTGCTTGTCTGGAATGTTAGTTTGTTATTTTCTTTCACCCAGTCAAAAGAATAGCATCATGCACAGAACAGCTATAGGTAGTGCTTCCCAAAATCAGAGCACTTTTCACTGCAAGTTTGGAAGTATCAAAGAGTTCCTTTTTCTGAATGCAAAGTAAACAATTCTCTATAGAAAAAAAAATAGATATACTCAATTAGAAAGTGTGAGCTTCTGTAGCTTATTTAGCAAAGATTTTTTTCTATAGTCTCGCCATTATCCAAATTTTTTTACTTCAGTCTTATTTAACCTACAGAAAGTTAAATTCCTTCCTAGTAAAAAAATTATCTTTAAACTTTACTTTCCTCAAGTATCAAGAGTTTCTCCTATTCCTTCTCCATGTTACTTACCTACCCAGTCATCACTTATCTTCCCTTAGCCTTTTTTAGATGCACTACTTGTACTAGTCACTAGCAAGAGGTATTGTCTTTACAGATAGATAGTATCAACCAGTTCTTCCCTGACCTATAGTGACTTGAGATGTATGAAGTCCTAATTTCTGGAATACTGAAGACCTAAGAGTTCACAGCACTCTAATGGGAGTCACACACACGGGACTTTCATTCCAAGAAGGACCAAGTAGGACACTCAAAACAGTAAGCCAGGCTTGCCTGATTGCTCTCAGACTGCTTAGCACTGATGCACTGCTGAGAATCTGAAATGGGCTTACAATACTTTTAACACATTAATTTATGAAAATTGAAACAGATGGCATGTTTGAACAGGCAGAATCATTAGTCTTACTCTGACCCCACTAAAAATAAATTCCCTACCAATTTCAGCACAAAAAGAGATCAGAAATTTGCCTTAAAAGTAAACAAGGTGGGTAGTACAGAACTGTTACTCCCCAACAATAAATGCAAGCCTGGGCAATACACAGATGCAGACACAGGCCAATTCAAGAAGTGCTTAAGGGTACAAGAAAACTAGATTCCGGGATCAGCTTTAAACATCGTTCACTTCTGTGTCCTCACTAGAAATAGGACATGGAACAGCATAAACTGCCATCAGCATTAGCCATCAGAATCCCTGGCAATCCTTCGTTTTTACTATAGCCTAACGATTCTGCAGGATACTTTTAGGTCTCTTGAGGCAGGTCTCATTTCCCAGAGGTTTTAGAAGGGTGTACTTTTTCCTCAGGTATTAGTTAACAGGGATAATTTTGTCCCTAAAAAGGCATTAAGAGCCACGATTAGATTGATACGTCCTGAGGGATTTCAGCAAGTTCTAGAAAAAGCACCAGGTCCTGGCACAGGGCTTCACAGAACACAGGTCCCAAGTGCCTGAAGGTAGCAGCAGGGCTTTTGTTCCCTACTTGAGCAAACAGCTTGCTTAGTTAGCCTCAAAACCTAAGAGCTTTTTAGCACAGATAGCAAAATAAATCTCTGTTCGACTTTTCGGGGAGGTACAGCATTGCAGTGAAAAGTTACTCTTCTAGATGTGGACTGAAAACAAAATACTTTTTACACCCTGGGGCCTATTAACTGTCCAAGCAAGAACACTTATAACAGTTCATTAGCATTTGACAGAAACATAGTACTAGGATTTAAAGATGGCTACTCAGGTACCTTGCTCAGGGCAATTTTCACTATTCTAACAGAAAGGATGCCTCCCACCCCAAGTCACAGGGAACTGTCACACAGTGTGCATTAACTCTAGGCCTCTGAATTTACTCCAGCAAAATTAATTCTTGAGCATCATCTTCCACTCCCTCCCATCCCCTCTTTTTATTTACCTCTTTCCACATGATGTTCTGCCACATCCCATTTCTTAGAACTGCAAAGAAAGTTTAAAGTTATATTAGAATAAATATCCAAGATTTGAACAAATTTCAAAACAACTATAGCAGCAGTGAACGCTGACCAGAATGGGAACATACACATCAGAAAAGTACTTTTCAGAAGCTGTGACCACACTTTTGTCCACAGCTATAGGCATCTGCATTCAAGAATGAGGAAGAATCTGCCCTTAGTATTTATATCATTTTTATCACCTGCTAGACAACAGTTGGTGGCCTGATTTCTTCTTGGCAGCATTTCATACCAACACACAGATGGGCAGTGTTGTTACTTGTTGGGGAAGTGACCTTCCTTAAAACAAAGGGCATTATTGCCCACTGTCAATCAGAATCAGGAAGCATCTTTATTCTATGTATGACATAACCACACATACTTAATACTACCCTACCCTAAACAGCAAGATCAAAAATTTATGCCAAATAATTGCTGAGCAACCAAATCCAGAGCAGGTCTGAGCACACCCAGTACACCTAAACAAACTCAAACCCTTCAGTGAAAGCAGCTGCAGCCAGATTTTAAAGATGTTCAAGAAGTGTAGTGTGCAACAGATGAAAGTTGAAGAGGCCAGCCCCCTACTTTGAATAAATTTTCTCCTCAGCAATTCACATACGTAGGTAATTTGAAAATCATACCACATTCCCAGAAGATACGACTCTGCTGAATACAGCCTCGGCCATCCTACTCAGGTTAGGGCGCTCCCCAAACACGAATGCAAAATTTGTTAGACCAGATCAAGGAAGAAATCCACCTCTTGACTCCAGTCTCCAGGCTACGCATTTCACATCACTGAGTCCTGAGACGTAGTGTTACAGTGGATGGATCACAGTGAAGTAAACTAACAAGAAGTGGGTGGGCAGCAACAGAAGCACTGATCATGATGCATCTGTACTGATAAGCTTCCACCCAAACAAGTACGTGCAAGTTTAGGGAAAGAACGGTTTTGTTGCATCCCTGCCTTCCCTCTACGCTGTGCTTGAATTGAGCTCTGCTCTAGTTCAGACCACAGAAGCAGGCCCGAGCCCAGAACCTCAAGTAAAAAAGCCACATACTTGCAGCCTTGACTCAAAACTCAAACCCTCAGAGAGGAATTGCAGCACTTAACAGCCCCTGTGCCTTGCTTTAAACAGCTTCCTCTTCCACCAGAAAATTTCAGAGATGTTTCAGCAAACAGTTGACACTGCTGTATGCTCACATACAAGGGAGGTCTTTCATAGCTCCAAGTGCCATGAACTTCATCTTGCAGACAGTTTTCTTAAGAAAACAATTTAGCTTTCATGCTCACTGAATTAAATTTAACTAATAAAATTAATTAACCAAGCAAATTACTGAAGCAACTATTCTTATTTTTAAGCTCATAACCCTGCAATGTAAAGAGAAAGCTTCAGTTATACATAAAGCAGTTCGGAAATTTTGGGGTTGCAATTTTGCACCTTATATTCTGCTAAGCCCAGTTTTATAGGAGAACTCCAAAGGATAGAAAAGACAATATCTACAGGAGGATAAAACTGATGAATTATTAATTGTCAAAGGTATTTGGTTAAAGTAACAAGTACCTAAAAAGACTGCTCCCACTCAGAGTTTTCATACAAACCTTCTACCTAATGCTTTCTAAGACAAAAAAAAAACAAACCACAACAGTGTATTGATGTTCTAGATCCAAGATTTAATGCTGTGACTCACGCCTAGGTGCATAAGGCCACTTGAAACACTGGTCCTGCAGGGCAAGCACTTCCCACCAGTCTTGCACAACAGTTTGCCAGCCCTGCACTTGTCT
Organism: Rynchops niger; assembly: GCA_013400035.1. Classification (NCBI taxonomy): domain Eukaryota; kingdom Metazoa; phylum Chordata; class Aves; order Charadriiformes; family Laridae; genus Rynchops; species Rynchops niger. The sequence continues at coordinate 358,607 of VXBH01008985.1, forward strand.
ACTATTCAAGGGCACCCCATGCAGTATTAAATGCTCATGGGATGTTCTATAATTTGACAATGAGAGGATCAATGCATCAGAAGAGTTATTACTGAGCTCTCTACATCTATGGAATACACTGCTCAGGGGCTTCACTTGGGATTACGTTTAATCTGGTCCCTGGATTCAACGTCATCTCCATACAGACCATGTGAAGCTGTCCAAGACATGAAACACTGGCTCAGAGCCTAACATGATCCAGCTCCTAATGGAGATTTACAGTGCTCACCTGGAAAAGAACTTTCAATTTTATTTCCTCCAAAAGGAATTTAATTCCTACATACCAAAGGCACCCAGCAAAGCAAACCAATCTTTTCAATGCTTTGAAGATACACTACTGCTTAAAAAACTAAACATGAAGATAAATACAAAGCCTATATGAACATTATCGAAACAAGCTTCTGGTCATTGCAGTCAGTGTAGTTAAGAACACAGCTAAGCAGCCAGTAGATGTCTACTTTTGAGTGAGCTGAACTGTTTTCTAAACGGATTGAATTGTCTAGACCTCACTCAGCTATAAGAAGAACCTAAAGGCTCATACAGAACCTAAATTTATCTTAATCCCACCTTGAACATGAATTAGCTTTTCATTCGTACAATACAAGTCTCAAAACCAAACCTCTTTAGCCTTCCTCTTAGGAAATATGAAAATACAATTTTAAGTATAATTTTGAAAACTGTATTTAGAATATTCAAATGTAAAAAATAAAACTTGAACTAAAATAATATTTCAAGTGCTGAGTTCCATTTAGCTCCATAAGAATACTCTGTCTTCTTTTAAGTCTGTCTCTCCACAATTACTATAAGCTTCCCTTCAAGTGTTTGTTAACACATGTTCTCTAACTACAAGTGAATCAGAATTGCCTATGTGACCTTTGAAAGAACAGTCTTTCATATGAACTATAACAAGACCTTTTGTGCTACAGACAGTTAAACTGCTGATTTCTCACGACTAATGAAACCTGACACTTGAAACTTTCTCATAACACTTGAAACATCTTCCCAGACACCTGTAGAGAAATTACCTTGAAGAACTGGTAAAGCAATGCTTTTTGATGTTCATTACTATACAATGTCAATGATCAACTTAACTTCTGAAGCATGAAGGAAAAACAACTCACTGACAACAGTCCTACAAACATTTTGCCTGTTAACTGAAGCGTGGAGCCATCAGGTTATTCCATTCCCCATGTTCCTTTATGTGTTTCTCTAGCTTTTTGACACTCAAGCTAGATGTGCTTGGGAGGAAGGGCCTCTGCTTAAAGGTCAAGTCCCTGTGTTTTCCGTTTCATCCGCAGATGCTCCGCAGAGGAGCAGCGCCGGAGCCATCTGACATGGGAACACAGAGATCCCACAACTGCAGCATGGACTGACCATAGGGCCGTCAGCAATAAACATCAGGTTTTCTGTTTTCAGTTAAGGGAGATGAAGAAAACAGAAGTGATGTCTTTAGGTATTCAGTGCCAAATAGTATCAATACATTAGGGATATATGTAGGCATCCAGAGGATACCAGTGTTAAAATCTCTTTCAGTGACACTTCAGAAAAGCAAACCAACAAAATCCCCAGAGCTCTTCCTGTATTTTAAGGGCAGCAGCATTTATGAAAATGACTTAAAATTTCTTTCAGACCAATTTTTAGTGTTTCAAGGGTTTGTTGAGTTTTTTTTTTTTTTTTTTGTTAGAGTGGTGTTCCTTTGGTTCAGGTTTTTTTGTTGTGTGTGTGTTTTGTTATTTTTAAAGAATAATCAGGGTAGAGTTTAGCAGGGGAGAAGATTGTGTCCTTTTCCTGGAGGAGCTGAAAACTGTATAGCTTTGGACAACCTTGAAGTTACATGAACTTATAAATTCTAATGATGCTGCACACACATCAGTCTGAAATATTTGGAAAAGTAAAATCCTAACATACCAGTAACCACTTTGTCCAAAAAATCATGCATTCCCCACCATCATGATTGTTTAAGCAACACAATTGTTCAAAAGTAAGTGTTCTGGTATTCACTATTTGCACTTTAAGTATTTAACTTAAAGATTGTTTAGTCTTACCTATTGTTTTCTTTTTATTCACTGCACTGTCTGCCTTATGCCTTTTCTGCAAGGAAGCAAAACATTTCATTACACTTCATTAGATTCCAAAACCATTACAGCTAGAAACACGACAAACTGCAAAATAACACCTTGGGTCATTTTTCCCTTTATGTGGTTCTTTTGGTTTTTTTTTTAAAGCCACAAAGATAGTCTAAATCCAAATGGTTTAAGTCAGGGCTTAATCCTGGATCAACAGCACAAAAAAAACTAAGTCCCCAAAACTGGTTTTCAGAAGAAAACCAAGGGAACATTGAGGAATAGTATATTTAGAAGACAGCTGCAATATACATTCTATGTGCTGTTTGTTTACACGATTTCTAAATTATTTTATTTATCAGAACTTTGCAAAGCAGAAAGACCTCTATTATAAACAATATCCAAGTAAGTTAGTGCAGATTTTCCCAAAAACAGTTTGCTCTATGCTAAAGTTGCTTCCCCCCGCGCCCCCCCCCCCTCCAATTTTCAAGACCAATTTAGAAGGTCATATCTGTCAGGACTCTTCAGTGTCTTCCTAGACAGACCTTTCTAATAAAAGCATGAATAAACAAGTTCAAAGAGGTAGAAACAAGTGTCCTGACTTCTACCGTTTCCTCGTTCACCATAATGAAAATGCTTAATTTATCTCAGTGTGCTACAGAAATTCTAGTGAAGTTCAGAGCTTTGAAAGTCAAAAGGATATTTTGCTGCTGTTCACCAATGACTCAATAGACTTCTGAGATGCACAGCTTTGTGGCATTATGTGGCTTTTTTGAAACACTGTCTTTAGTACTGCCTTCCATGTAATCATACTCACATAGTCTTCTATGATTTCTTTGATGCCAGCAACTGTTAAAATAAATAGCAATGGCACCAAGGTGGTATATCTTCCTGTCGGAGAGACATCTGGAATTTGCTGTGAACAGAGGGAGAAGAGATGCCGATTTTATATTTGTATTTAAAATTAGTTTCTGTAGATTTAGAACTTTATGCAAAGCTCTCAAAGGAGAGAGCACAGAGCTTTCTGATTTGTGCCTGACATGCAACTTCAGTGGGTAAACTAGTTTAAGCTTCTCAGCAGATCTGAAGAAACTTCTACCATAAATGTAGAATATAAAGCTGTTGTACATGCCTTTTATTCTATTTCTCCTCTCTTCACAAAAAAAGCATTCAACTAATGTAATTAACTGGAAGCGGTGATGATCTAGACTAAACAGTCAGCAGTTCTGTAAGAATCCACGTGTCCTTTTCTCAGTATGGTCAATAGCTTCTTGTTTTATGATACTACTTCTTGGTTTTCCTTGTTAAGGATAGAAGTAGCTTGAGTTTACCGACTATATTGGAAAGAGTCTCCAAGTTGCCTTCTAGTTTCAATTAGAAAGTACACACCTCATTAATATTACCATCAAAATATGTCTAAGAATTTTTTTGCAGTTAAGCATAACAAATGAAATCATAATGCAGTAAAACTTGTTCCATTTTATAATCAAGGCAAACCAACAGAACAATACCTGCAGTAAGGCAATGAAGAGGAAGAATGCATTTGCAGCTTTTCTTATCTGCTCATACAGGAATCGAGGTAGAAATGTCACCACGCTGTACTTGGCTGTGCTGCAGGTTAGAAGATTTTTCTTTTAGTCTTTCATTGAAAAACTATATAGGGATTATGACATGTACGCTTCTAAGAGCCAACGTTAGAAAGATCACACAGAAGAGATAAATATCGAACATGGAGGAAGTTAAGTTGCCTGCATTATTAGGAATAGCTATACAGAACAAGTGAGGTCTCATGCAGATGCAAAGGCTGACAGTCCCACTTTAATCACTGATCAGAACAGTCTGTGTTACTTCCTTGTCTTCCTCACATCAAACCATGATGGCTACAAGTACAACTGCAGGAAAAGTGTTTACATGACAAGGTTTAACCATTCAATTTAAATGAGTTCTATAAGCCACCCCCATACTGCCAAGTTTGCAAAAACAACCAAAGAGATTAAGACTCTTACATGCAAGTCCCTGCTCTCCGAACTTAATAGTTACAACCCAGTCATCAACATGCCTTCTTGAGATAGGTTCTGCAGCATGATGAGTTTCCTTGCACTGCCTGAGCTATATGAGAGACTGAGTCCATCTGGTAGCATACAGAGGTCCATTATACAAGGAAAAAAAAATTAGAGGAAGGAGAGCAACTCTGCCTTACTTTCCCACCCTGAATTAGCACAGCACCTTCCCCCACTGTTAATTACAGGGCATCAGCATGAGTTGGATCTTTAAGAGCCAACTGCTTGCAGCTGTAGTTCAGGTGTGCCCCCAGACACTGAACATAAGCACTGCAAAAGCCAGGGAACCTGTAACAAGAGTATTTGTTTGTGTTCTGAGGTATCATTTTGTTAGGGTTTTTGTGGTTTGTTGCTTTCAGGAGTGTTTTTGTTTAGTTGGTTCGTTTGGTTTTGTTTTGGCTTTTTTAAGGCAGCTTCGGTTTCCAAGGAACTGAAAACCCCAAGATACTCCTTTCAAGAAACAAGAAAAATTGTTTCCTGAAGCACTAATAAATACAACTACTCAAGCACAGACAAGATACTCTTTTACTGAAGTTTCCTGGAAGTGTCAAGAGCACCTTTCCATTAAGGCTAGTCCTTTACGTGAAATGCTTCTTCTCTTCTCTCCCACCAATAAGCATTCCAGATCAATTGAAATCCATGTCATCACTATTCACAAATCACGAAGGACTAATACAAATCAAATGCTTTATCTACATAGTCTGCCTTTCACAATTGACTGCTATGCATAAAACTCTTACTACAGCCTTGATCCAGAAGCAGTTAAATTCAGTGGGGTTCTCTTATCTTTGTATGCACAAGATTAGAGAACTGCATTCTCCAAGACCAAGTTTTTGCTTTAATAATTTTTCTTCCCCATTGAGTGATATACTGCTGCATTTTCCAGAATCAAACAGTAACAAGGGACAACATAGCACAGTTTGATCCTACTCTACGGTGCAGACTAGAGCGTCGTATAACAGTGGGGCAAGTTGAACAAAATGATCAATTTAACAACAAATAAGATCACATCTTATTAGCCTGTGGTAGTTATATTTCAATTTCACCTGGTTTCCCATTCAAGCAATTGCTGACCCCTACTAAGTTTGATGCAAATCAGTTATTACTTTAACTAAAAAGGCAGCATGACAGCATTTCTAGCACTACAGCCTATAGACTTCCTATTGCTACTGCAGCTCAACAGAATCGTGTCTTAAGTAATCAATGTGATACTTTACAGAAGTTGCAGGGGGTCATACTTCAACATGAAGTACACCGATTAAGCCAACTGAGTGAAAACATGCCTCTGGGTTTACAGCATGTAACGTAGTACATTACTTATTGTATACGTGAAGAGAAATTATTTCTTAATTGCTATTTGTTTCTTACAACAGTAAGTATTTTTTGTTTTAAGCCACACTTGCTTGGTCCCACATGTAATAACCTTCCTATAATACAGAACTTAATTAAACATACATGTCTCAGAAGTATCTTGTGATTTTAAAAATATGGGTTAATCAAGTTCATAGTTTAGACCTACCCTACAAGTGAATTCCCCAAGCAATAGTAATTAGATACCAAGAGCTGGCAAATTTTTATATCAAAATAGTATTCCCTTGGATACCACACTGCTATAACTATATTAGAGCAAGAATTTGTCTGATGGCAATCAAGCTGAAACATTTATTAAACAACATTCCACCATTTACCAACTTTACAGCTAACTGGTGCAAACAATATTCTTATTCTAATGATTGCGTTAATGCCAACATAACAAGGCTCTTTAAGTGTGCTTCATACATATTAAGTCACTCCATCCATTGCTTAAGTAACATGACAGATGCCTACAGAAAATAGCTACAATTCTAATTAGAAAGGGGCACATTCAGCTGTTACCACGCAGGCCCAGAAGAGTAATCACATGTGTATATATAAGAAGGTGCATGTTATTATTCAAAAAGAAACCATCTTGTGAAAAGCTAACTAATACGGTAAACTGAGCAGGATTATTTGATTAATTTGGCTCTGAAGAACAGCCCTCTAAAGTTCAAATACAGTATTTATAAACCAAAGACAGCTTTGTGCTCCCTCCCAACAGATAGATGCATTGTAGATGACTTCAAGATAAAAGCTCAGAAAGAAGTTAAAAATCTACAGGTGAACAAGTAGAAATTAGTGAGCTCATTCGTAGCACAATTTTAGTCACTGAACATAAATACCTGCAAAGGTTGGCCCTCTGACCAGCCCCAGTCACAGCCATCTCATCTTCAAAGAAGTGCCTGGTACCCAATTCCAAGAACACCAGGTCTGCAGCTCACAGAACAGACTGTGGCAGGGGGAGGAGGGGAGCACATGCAGGAAACCAAACAAACTGTTTTTTCCTAAAGCAACAGCTGTTAACTGTGTAAACCTTGCTTAAGGATACCAGTTTGATGTTTAAGCAGGTGTGCAAACATTAGAAGAGATGTTTCCTCTATATCTGCAACTTAATTCATTTAAGTCATGTTTCAAGTTACACACCACTGTGCAAGGCAGGAGGAACACTACCAAACCCTGTTAAATGAGTTTGGATACGCAACGCTACCACTGAGAGTCTGGCCCCAGCTTCTAGGGCAGTGCAGAGATTTCTCTGAAAGCAGTCCCTGTATAATTTGAACAAAATTAATATCAGTCACATAAATTACTACCCTGCTACTAAAAGTACCAAGGTTTAGTTAATTATGTTGCTAACACTCCAATGAGAAGTACCAAACACTGCACTGAAAAACTCAGTCGTAGTTTTCCAGTACAGTTCCTTCATTTATTAACACGAAATTTTTGCATGACAACTGCCATAAGGTGCCACTTTCCCCATTTCCCCAAAACTTTATGAAAAAGTTTCACTCTACTTGAAGAAGCAAAGGCTGCCCATAGTAGAGGCAAAGAGTTACTTCCCTGAGAAGTGTATGCGTGCTAGCAATGTGCAGCTGAATACAGCTCTACATTTTCACAGTCAGACATCTAAAGCACATCCAACACCTTCCGTGAGAACTTAGATGGACAACTCTGAGATGAACGTATCACCTTCAGGCTAATTATAATAAACAAAACACGACCTCCTTGAGACACATGCGGTCTCATTTACAGGGGTGAGAAGTACAACAAACTGTCGTTTCCTAGGCAGCATTTACCCACAGCTGTCCATTCCACAGTTCACATACTTGAAACACTCTCAAATCTGAAAGGTGAAGAATGAGTACTGCTTGATGTTACTGCTTTTAACACCCAACAATTTGCAGGAACAATTAGTAAGAAAGCCAGGCACAGGCATCTGAACTGCAGCAGAGGGGTTAAGTAATTAAAGTGAACATTAAGGACTTGGAACTATTCTTTCACCGAGCAGGCTTTGTTTCCATTAATATGTACAAAAGATCAGATGCCCTTTAACAGAGAAAGAAAAAAAAAATCCAAGATTTTCTGCTTGAATTAAGGGCTCAAATATTGTCTTCAGTGTATCTGTGTGTGTTTGCATACTACGGTCCTGCAGGCACGTGATACTTCTTTTAATGGCAAGATTGACATTAGTTTCTGTTATAGCTCTCAAGCACAGAAGCAGAATGAGCACAAGCTACCTCCAGACAGTCACCATTGTTGCAGTGGGCACAGAAGCAAGCTTTACATATTTCAAGTGGTATTTAAACTACATGAATGCAAAAAACCAACAGGCAGTTATTATACCAGGTACAGAGAAAGGTCATTATTAGGAACATCTCACCAACAAACAGTGCTGCCATGCAGAATACAAGCTAGACTGCTGCAATTCCAGGCATCATGAACAACCTTTTTAGCAGTTGCACACTTATGACACCGAAAGATCATCTTCCTCCTTGAAAGACATGAAACATGGTGTATTTTGATCATGAAACTCACTAAAGACACACAAAAATCAACCAATTACAAATTCTTAAAGGAACACATCATGAAGAATTATAAGGATCAATTACTTATATGCCTATGCAACTATTACTGGATGACTGGAAACTAGGTCCTAAACAACCAGTGTTGGTTTATTCCAGCAGGCAGCGTTTTCCACCTGAAGCAGAGCAGCCCCCATCCTAATCAAAAGCTTTACTGTCAGATGAATCCTTGAGACGACAGCTCCTGCAGAGGAAGACTTTAGCCAGCAAGGGCTTCACTGCTCTATGTATGGCCTGTACGCTTCTGAGGGCATGTGACACTTATACTCCACATTTTGAGACAGACTGAGCTTTGGTCAGAATAGAGGAGTACAAGAGGAGCTAGACTTGCTCTTGCACTGTAAAAGGTACATGACTTGAATCCTACAAGATACTATTTTTTAAAGCTGAAACACCTGACCAGAGCAAGACCAAGAACTAAGAGCCATCACATTAGAACGTCTGTCACCCAGCTCTAGAGCAATCACTGCCCATAATCCAAGTGCCTGTTCTGTTTCCATTTTTTCCTGCACTCCCCTACAGCTTCTCTATAGTTACAATGACATCTTGCACGTACAAGTTCACATATCAGAAGATAAAACAGGTAATAACTTTAAGGGACATTATTCTGCCTAGCCACTGAAACACCAAACACCAAAAGATTTTTCCAACAAAGCTGTTGCAATACTGTAAGAGGGATAAATCTGTTGTCCTAAATTATCCACATGGACAGTGAAACTGATTGGGAGTAGTCAGATGTATTAATCTATCTGAAGTTTGGCAGCATACAGAAAATGCTTACATTGCCTTAAAACTGCAGTGCCCAGTAACCAGTGAAACTCTTACGAGTGGGACAGTTCTCATCTCAAGGACCTCACCACTTCCCCTCATCTCCCTTAGTGCAAGGATTCCTTCCTTCACAGGACGGGCTCCCACCAGAAGCAACTAAAGGAAGACTTGTTTGGAAGGCTTTTTACAGAGGAGGGGAAGAACAGGAAGAACTCACCACATGCTCTAGGCAATCCTGCTTTAGCAGGGCAGTTGGACTAGATGATCTCAAGAGGTCCCTTCCAACTCCAAAGATTCCGTGATCTTCACATCTCTGAGCTGTCTTTTCTCAAATCACATGATTTGGGGAGAAAAAGATTGTTTCATACAGGTTTAAGAGTCAGGACATACCAGGCCAGCCCACAGACACCCCTCCAGGTCAAGTTCCACAAGAACTTTGGTTTTGTGGGCCATAATGGTTTGGGTCTGCTGCAGTAAGACACTGAAGCTTTTCTGAAGAAGAGTTTACTTCAAGACCTCATACGTAACCAAAGAAAAAAAAAAAAAAAAAAGAGATAAGCAGACAAGCTGTCAGGCAGACAGCTAGCCAATGAGATTTAAGAGTGTTTTACACAAGGGAAAATCTAAATCAGCAGACACATCTCAAGTATATTCTTACATCACTAATTTATAGTAATGCACATCATTAGTGTTGCCTCCCACACGAAAGCCTAATAAAGAGGCAGGGTGGTAAGTGCAATATTCATTGATTATCATTGCTTCTGCTGGCAAGTAGTGTTATCTACCCTAATGCACAAGTTCCATTTCAGGAGCAAAATATTCAGGTTGACAAACCCAGCTTGGATAAGCTATCTGCACTTCCTCAAAAGCTGCATCTGCAACAAGCTTATCTTAGAGTGCTTCGTTTTAGTTAGCTTTGTATAGACCATTGTTAAGACAAAAATACATGAAAACGCATTATCAACTGTTGTCCACTGAAGCATGACAATCTTATTACTCTCCAGTTGAGTAAGATCAGCTCCTAACTGTGTGATTTTTCAGAATTCCTAACCTATAGTATCTTGTGCCAAATTACCCCAGTATCAGCAAGACTTTTGCCATACACAGGCAATGAAAGACTATAAAAACTAGTGTAATTGATGTTGCCAAAGCAAGTATTACTTCCACTAGAAAGGCCTCCTACAGTAACGCTCATGGGAGTCTTCATACAGAGCATGCATTAGCACAACTGCTTACACTCAGTTTAACCTAAAAACAAGACCTCATGGTCACATAATAGAAGTGATAGCATTTTTGCTTCCAAATCCTGTACCCTGGAGCCTTTTCCTAATGCATACAAACAGAAAACGCCTTTCCATTTGTTCTCTATTCATGCAATCCCTACAGAAAGGGGAACAGACTCCTGGCTATTTTTCAGTAACAAATACATTAGACAAAGACTGTTTAGAAACAGCACTAAAAGCTCTGTAGGCATGATATTGTTTCAGCACGCTCCGATATTGTCAGGTCATCACTATAGAAATACGCCTTTGCTTTTCAGTAGCCCCGCTGGCAAGTACAACTTGATGAAAATAGAGCTGACTGGAACAGATAACCCAGAAATACTACTGTCAAATAAAGGAAGTTTAGTACCACATTTAGTTACCGTGCAAACCCAAAATAAGCTTCACAGTAAACACGCAGTATTGATATGAAGATGGATGAAAAAAATATCAAAACAAGGCATATAACTTAACTAGCTGTCTAAAAGATGGAGTGCTAACTTCAGTTTTAAAGCCATTATTTAATCCATGTGTCACCACAATTTAAGCAGCTATTGTTCTAGTAACAAGCAGGGGGGTGTTCGGAGAAATGAACGCTTACATTTCTCTCAAAACTGAGCAAGTGTCTTCACGGTCCACAGAAACTATATGGAAAGCTCTTGTTACAGTTTTTAAGCTCTACTGAGGTCAGTGTAAGAGAATTTCTTACTCTTCGACCCTTTTCTACAGGCCACCAGCAGTCAGTGTTGAAGCACTGAGCAGAAGGCTATACACACAACTATAAACAGCAAGATACTTCAGAAAGCATGATTTATTCTACATGCCACCTGCAAGTCCTGAAAGACACCTGCTTAGACTCCACCCTCACTCAAACTACACAAAGAATCACCAAAAACATTTAGTCTCTTCCCGTTCACATATTTCTCTGTATGGAGATCACCAAGAGTGGCAGAATAAGTAGAAATGCAGAGTCACAGGGGAATACACACTGCTGAATACGGGCCAACATTTATTCAACAAATATGTGGGAAAGCAGCTTTGTTTGCATGAAGTCAGACTGCATTTAAGCTTTGGCTACAGTCTCTGAAAGTCATTTAAACAGAGACTTCATCTAAAAAGAGGGAAAAGACCCAATTTCCCTGCTGTGTTGCTACTAATGACGTATGAAATCCATCATGATGCCTAAAAAAAAAAAAAAACAACACATCACACAATTTCAGGATGCCCGAGAGCTCAGCATGCAGCAGGAGGAAGGGCACTAGAACTCTCCCCCATGTTCTTTTTTCGTTTGGACATTTCATCTAGGCATAATTACGGAGTTCAACTGCGCAGGGGCTCTGGCTCTAGGAGTAGCCTACTAAGACAAAAGGTGCAGCAACTTCAAATACATTGGCATAATCTGGAAACGCAGCATCAACACCAGGCATACAGTATGAGTTACTTTTTGTGAGTTTTAATGGCTAAAACAATCCTTCTATAGCTTCAACCAAGCCTTTTCCATTGTGATAGATTACGGTATCAGCAACAGCTGCACTGCAGGAAGATTAGGCATTTGCTGATACAAGAAGCACATAACATTGAGTATTTCTTTTCAGTTAAGAACAAGATCTACCTAGAACTGAAAAGAGTTAGCAGAGGATTAGTTTAATACATGGTTACACTTGCACCATTCAGAATATAATAATACATCCCTTCTTTGAAGAATTCCAAAATGCTTTTCTGCAGTCAGGCAAGCGATCTGTTCACATGACAACAGAAGAGATTTCCAAATGCAAAACAATCACTAGTATAAACAGCTACCATGTCTGAACTCTACAAAGAGCAGAACTGAACACAAGTAAGGGCAGTTTCACCTAAAGAAACAAAAGGTACACTTTAGTGCAAGATGAATGCTAGTGTACAGCAAAAGTGCAGATAAATGGACTTGCACATAGACTACTATTCACATTTTCAGTGGTAGATCATCATGAAAACTACTTGGGATATTCATGTGTTGTGCTTTAACCCCAGCTGGCAACTAGGGCCACACAGCTGCTCACTCACTTCTCCCCCTCCCCAGTGGGATAAAGAGCAGAACTGGGAAAATAAGGAAAACTCATGGGTTGAGGTAAAGACAGTTAATAGGTAAAGCGTGTAAGCAAAGTAAAACAAGGAATTCATTCAGTGCTTCCCTCCAGCAGGCAGGTGTTCAGCCATCCCCAGGAAAGCAGGGCTCCATCACATGTAACAGTTACTTGGGAAGACAAACTCTGTAACTCCAAATATCCTCCCCTTCCTCCTTCTTCCCTCAGTTTTATGTACTGAGCATGATATCATATGGTATGGAATATCCCTTTGGTCAGTTGGGGTCAGCTGTCCCAGCTGTGTCTCCTCACAACTTTTTGCGCACTCCCAGCCTACTCACTGGCAGCATGATGTAAGGAGCAGAAAAGGCCCTGGCTGCTTATCAACAACCAAACACACCTGTGTGTGCTATCACCATCGTTCTCATCCCAAATCCAAACCACAGCACTACACCAGCTGCCAGCAAGAAAATAAACTCCATCCCAGATGAAACCATGACATCGTCTTACAAGGGTCAATACTAACTAGCTATTGATACCACCAACTCATATTTCAGAAGCAGGAACTCACTAAGCATCAGTGAGACCCTCCCCACACATTCAAAAAAGCATCAACTGCTCTAAATCACAAGTGGCTTCTACAGTTCCTTTTTACAAGCCAAGAAAGCAATGCTTTTTGCTTTCATTTGCAACATACAGCTGAAATTAAAGAAGAATCCAGATTGCACCTACAACCTTGGCACCAGCAAGCATCCTGCAGACCTTCATGGGACAGTCAAGGACTACATGTAAACAAGAGCCTTTTTAACACTGGACTTGTGGTGCGACTAGAAGCCTTGTTACAGTCTTCAGTGCTAAATTCCTAGTGGTGGTGCTTCTGCCTTATTAAATAAATTCCTTCTCTGTTTGCTTGAGTTTTAAGACCTTGTACAGATTAGAAGTGGAAACTGAAAGCTTCTTGCTCATTATCTTTTCTAACACAATATAGCTTTTACCTGTATGAAAGACAAGCCTTTTAACCCTGAATTTTGTTGATATTGGAATGCATCTTTTGGGACCTCCCTAATCATTCAAGCTACCAAGTCCTGTTCTGATAAGAAAGTTTTAATGGATCTTGAATGCATAATTCTTGTTGAAAAGCATGAGTAGAATTTTGCCCTTCTTGACTGCTCCTCTGCCCCAACCACCTCCTCAAGCCACATACAGAGGCTGAATTTGGGAGCCCTAATTCAGATGTAAATCAGACTTGCACCAGGATGCATTACCAGGCCTTGAACATAAGAATATTACATAGAGCAACAGCAGCTGCAACATATAAGGAAAGTTTGGAGACAACTGCAAGTGTCCTTTTAAAGTTCTTTCATCACTTTCATGCTTTCTGGATCAAGAAACCAGAAGTTCCAACTACTTTTACATCAACATCAATGTATATGCAACAAGTGAAGGCCTCAATCACTTAACTGATCACATTTACTGCACGCACTGGAAGAATTTTTCAGTGCAGTAGTGTTATACATCCAGTGTAAGTCAGAGTCAATTCCTGTATTAAAAAAATAACATCAAGGAATTGTATTTACATGAAAACAAGATCTGTAGAACATTCTCACTTTAAGAAAGATAAACTAGTCTTCACCTGCCACTAAGTAGATATTAGGAAAATTGTTTGTGCCATTAATTTGGTTCTCAGAAGTATTGACACAACATTCAAACTGCTATCATCACATCCCGTTTGTATCGTCATGTTTTTACAAGGCAATAAGCAAGTTTCTTTTCAAACCATAAGACAAAGACTTTGAGTCACCTCCCGCACCATTGAGGTGATCCTATTATAACTCAAACTTAGTAAGAAAGCAACGGTTTAAGCAATCAGGGAGACTTACGTAGCAAAAAAACACATTTCAAGTCAGAATCACCAGACAAGCTGTCACTTCTGCTAAACATTTATTTTCACACTGTGCTGATCATCTACATAGTGAGTGTACAAACTACCATGATTGCTCACACTGAATCAATCCAACAGCAGAAGAGTTAAAGGTCGGAAACATTAATGATCCACTACCATTTTGTGTTTCACACCTGAATTAGAAAGAAAAAAAACACTATTTTCAAGAAGGGCAAGGAAAGCCTTTTCCCACAGCTTATTGGGAGGAAAGGTGAAAAAACAGTCAGGGGTTTCCACAGAAGGCTGGCTACTATCTCACACTGTCCGTAGACAGAGATATGTTAGGTTTATGAAGGCTGTTAGTTGACTTCAATCCCCAAGTGTAGAATGCCTGAGAGTAGAAGATTGAAGTTATTGCCTTTAGGTGGCATAGAGCTGCGTACACAGCAGCTGGAAGTTTTCAGAACATCAATTTCTTACCAGAGTTTAATTTTAAATACAGAAAAGCTACTATTAATACACAGATAAATATTTAAGTTATATATACACTGAACAAGTCAAAACAGGTACTAGTTAGCTTTCATAAAAGCAAACATACTTAATACCACAGCTACAGCTGTGCTGGACAAAGTTATATTTGTTCCATTTTTTACATATTTCAAAGCTTCTCAAATTCTTCAGCTGAAAATGGAGCATTATTTACCTTTTATTAGAAAGTCTGAAGAGATACACATGCACAAAGTTTTTAAAACAGAACACAGTAAGGATGAAATCTCTTCTACCTGCATTAGAAGCTATTATGTTCCTACAGAAGGAATCACTGCTGCAGCAGTATAATAGAGAATGGTGACAGCCATACTTATGCACATGTAAAGGACCAAGCTAAACCCAGCCCACTTCACACAGCTTTACAGCACTAGGTTTTGAAACAGTCTGTGACAAAGTTTGAAGAGCACAAAAAAGTTTGGACATTGCTCTATAAATTCTCATAATCTCACTTATTTATACCAGAAAACTTGGGGAAATGAGAAAAAAAAAAAGACCAACCACAAGCAGAAAACTGTTCTTCCTTCCACATCTTCACACTTCAAGACTTTTGGAAATGTAAGTGCTTCACACCATCCTGCCATCCACTTAGCCATAGCACTATATGCTATATAGAAGGGTATTAGGAAGTTTTGCTTAACTTATCCAAAATTAAAAAAAAAAACCAACATTAGTACTTTTTCCTTTTGCTCCCACACACAAACATAGGAAATAACTTTTAACAGTAATTAAAAGAATGAAAGACCTCAAGATGCTTAGAACATCTTAAATGAGAAGCCATACTACTGACCTACCTTCCCCCACCCTCTGCACCTCCATTTCTTGCTGTACTTTGCTTCGTTTTGAGCAAGCTATTCCACACTATCTGTTATTGTAAAGCTTCCTATGAACATCCACAAATTCCCACTGTTTTTCAGAGGATCCTTGAAGACTACCGAAAAAGTGATGGCCAGAAGTCACATGATTTACAAACTGTTTTATTATCTCCTTCAGTTTAATTTTCCTTAAGAACTTATGTACAGGGTCTTATCTGCTTACACAGCGCCTTGTATTGTGGTACACTGATGCTTCCTATGGAGACAAAAAGCCTTCAGATCCAACAGCAGAAGCTGGACACAGTAAGGAAGACCAAGGACAACACAGAATTGCAGTTCCACAAGAGCAACTCTAACATACACAAGCAACCAAGTAAATAAACCACCACTTGTACTCCATACAAAGCACCATTACTCAGATGTTACAAGCCCAAGTCACCTTTGCCTTCATTCCCACTGGGCTGCGGGAAGAAAGCTAACCCAGAGGATGGAGAGCACTCGGCCAAAGCCTGTCACCCTTTTAAAAGGCAAAGGGATCAAAGCTTTCCTACTGAGCAGGAACAAGTTATTATGAAAAGTGAACTTATTTTCCAAATAACACCAAGGAGCTAATATTCCTAATCAGCTAATGCAAACACCTCTACTTTCCCACCACCCTACCTGCATTTTGTCCTGTCCCTCACACACCAATATTCCTTGTGACTAAAGTTGCCTTTGTCAGGAGTCAAAGCTGCAAGAAAACTATTGAAAAGCTTACAGTTGTCAGGAAATGGCTTCCTGACAACAATTTGGACACAACAGCTTGCTCAGGTGTTGTTAACAGGGCTATCAGGAACAAGTTCTTGGTCACTGAGTCACACACTTTTTTTTTTTAATAAAATTAAGCCAGATCAGAACAGAAACCATTCAGGTAAACCTGAACTACAGACTTTGCCAACCCCTCCATTCCCTGCTTTTCTTTCTGTAAAGCAGTAAAAGCACAAATAGTCTATCCATAGAAAACGGTCAAACTCAGCTCATAATGAGTCAAGGAAAAATAAAAATAAAGTGAGAAAACATTCAATGTTGCTGCCCACATACAAAAAGAAAGACACTAAGAAATCTGTCATTTTAACACTGCTCCTAAACCATAGGCTTTCCTAGACAAGTATACAATAAGTCGAAGTTGAGGAGAAAATCCTGTATAAATAAGTTGCCGTACACCAGCATCCTTCCAGAGGATATTCATAGAATTGCCCTTGATAATACACACAATAAACCAGCTAATGGAAATCACCATTTCAGCAGGATATAAAGTTCCTCTCTTTTCACAAAGGCACTCACTGTGTAAACCGTTCTTTGAACAATAACCCAAACATTTGCATTAACAGACAGAAGCCTGCTGAAAAACACTCCTCCTTAGTCATGACAGGAGCCATCTGTTCACCTAGCTAACCCAGGGCAAGCGTGGCAAGCACTGCCACAACTTGCTTACGTTATGCATCCTTATACTTCATGTTTCATTGCACATTATTTGTGTTTCTAAACTGCAATAACAGCATTAATCATTCCAATAGGAGTCTTAAACAAAAATGCCTATAATAAAAGGCTCCAAATACCAAAGAAAATTCCCTTTGGTCTTCAAGTAAGGACAGGAAGTGGACCCATAGCCTTATATGCATGGGGATGTGAGTTTGTAAACTCTGTAGTTATTCAGTTATACCTGTCAGATTTATTTTTTTCTTTTATTCCTTCCTATTCTATACCTTTTTTGTCTTTTTTTTCCTTCTTCTTCTTCCCCCTACGTTGTCTAGTAAACTGGATGCTGCTACTTTTCAAGAGAACACTCCATGGGGTTTACAAAGCCAATTCTATTCAAATATCACAATAGATTTTCATGGGTCCAAGAATGTTATATACATTTCTTGTTCTCATTACATATAATTCTTGTGTTCAAGAATAATGATTAGGTCCCATTATTCCAAAATTCAGTGACCCTACTAGAGGTACAAGTGAAGACTTTATGTGACGCACCCCCGCAGCTCCATGAGCTCCCCACTCTCACTACTGTTGATAGAAGCAGCTCATCCCTTGCTGCTGCTGGATCCCTCCTCGCTGCCTCTCTCCGGTACTGCTGCCCCGACCCCGGCACCCGCCCTGGCCCACGAACCCCGCTGCCTCGGCAGCGGCAGAACCCACTGTGTCGAAGCCAGGTCTGGGCAGGAGGCGTGGAGAGAGAGCTGCGCCCTCCCTGCCCAGGGCTGCGGGGTGTGCATGCTGCCGCCGGGAAGGGGGGAAGCGGGGATCGCTCCGTACCTGACCCAGTTGTCGCGGAACTTGCTCTGCTGGGGTTGGTTCAAGTAAATGGTGCGGGCTGGTGCCTCGTCCAGATCCGCCGAGGACGTGGCTCCGGACATCTCATCATCCGCTTTCTTATAGCCCGAGGGGGAACAGACAGGTCCTGCGGGGAGAGCGCAGAGAGGAGGCGGTCAGCGAGGGGCTGCGCCCGCCGGAGCCGGGCCGGCAGCTGCCGGGGCCGCTGCAGNGCGCCCCCCGCCCCGCCCCGCCCCAGCGCCGCGGGGAGGGGTGCAGACCCCGCCCCGGGCCGGTACCGGCGCGAAACGCTTCCCGCCGGCCGGTGGTTGGCGGGGGCCGGCGCTCCCGGCCTCCGAGCTCCGCAGCAGCGGCCAGCAACAGCCGCGGGGCTCCGGGTCCCTCCGGTTCCGTGGCGCCACCCGAGCCCAAAACCCCCCGCGTGGGGCAGCGCATCCCTGTCCGGCCTCGGCCTATCGCACTCGTGTCCGCAGCGTTTAGCTATGAAGCATCGTTTGGCTTTGCATGAGGGGAAAGACAAAATACAAAGCAAAAGAGCTAGCCGTTTCCCCCGTCAAGCCTCAGAATATTACCAGAGTTGTTGGAGACACATTTATTGCTTTCCATTCTGAACCACGGGGAGACTACACATTACTTCAGCTGTAAATATAGCAGATAAGAATATCAGTTTATTAAATAACCCATGGATTTACAAGCTAGCATGGGTGGCTCTAGAGAAAAATAAGGCAGCTTGTTTCATAGGAATCCAGTAAGTGTTATTTTAGGGTTATTTGAAAAGTCCACTCAAAGATAACAATGAGAAGCAAACTACTGTAAAGCCAAATCCAGACCCTATTTCTAATTTCTGTACAACACTAAGATCACACTGCAAACTGATCTGATTAGACAGTGGCAAAAAAAAGTCTTTCAATGAACAGAGGAAAGCCACCCAAAATTATGTCCTTCTTAACTACAGCTTAAGGGGAAAAAACTTCAGTCCTAATACAACCTTAATATATTGAACACCTAAGTTCTCACACATCACCATTACTTGTCTTTTGAAAGATTAGAGGTCTACACTAACATCCTACTCCTAAATCCCAGACTTTCTGAATGATTGATTCTTTATTGCTAGTGCAAACAGGCTCTGTATCCTCTAGACGTTAGCCACTGGAGGGCAACATTACCCATTCGTCTTACAATGTAGTCCAGTATGCAAAAAAAAAAAATAATCTTTGTAATGTTAGTGGCTAGCCAATAAAGCTAATGTAATTAAACTAAAATACTTTCAACTTGCCCAAGGCAAGTGTTGCACATTGAGAATTCATACTTTGGAGGCATTAAGCTGGACTTGTAAGTGTAAGGCTCATTAATTGATTTTCTTTTATTTCAGTTGACACTAATTCAGATAGCAGAAATATGCCAGCTTGCTAGTATTTACTTGTGAAAAAGGACATCAATTTAGGAAGTGAAATATGTAAGACTACACATTATGCAAGACTACACAACTATAATACTATGTTAGGTTACTCAGCCTGAAGAAACTTGCTGCAACAGAGAGGACCACTCAGCCTTGTGAGTGGGTATTTTCCCCTTCAGAAAAACAAGAGCCAAGAGCACTACTGGATCCTTGCTGTTCTCTCATTGATTTCACATTGTGTAACTGCAAAGGAGATCAAACAACAGAACTCTTAAGAGCATTAAGTGCAAGGAAACAGCTTTCATCTGTTTTCCTAGTCAAGCTCCAGACCAGAACTGCAATTATTCTGGAACAAGCATACAGTAAAATTTGTTGTGTTTTTTTTTTTTTTTCCAAAGACTTTTTTTTCCCCCGCTCTTTCATGACACTCCAATGCTTGAAGTCTTCCTGCTTACTATTCTCTTCACTGCCAAGTATCATGAAGCTGTCCCACAACTTTAAGGATTAACTGAGTCAATGCAGCTGATAAAGTTCAGAAGTATTTAGGTTTACTTAATGCACTATGCTTTCGACTGCTCTTTACGATAGGTGTGCCAAGGACGTTTGCCTTATTCTTTAGATGCACTGAAATATTTTCAAAGCAGACTTCTGAGTGTGTAGAAACACCTGTGCTAAGAAAGTTTTCATTTTTGAAAGTGGCTCAAGACAGCTGCTTCAACTCTTAGTGGAATAAGCCTCATTTTAGAAGATTATCCAGTAATCCTGCCCATCAAGGATGCCTTGCACCTCTCTCCCCTGTTACTAAGCAGATCACACCCAGAAGCCTGCCGACACAGTGACCTGTGCTACTGGCTGCAGATGCTCTGCTTCCTGAGCTTATTGTGGGGCTCCTGGTGGGCAGCAGTCCCAGAGGCTACGCCACCTTCAGAAGGCATCCCCCCCTCAAGGAGACCTGAACACATGCAGACCATCGCTTCAGCAACGTGAAAGCAACTTCACCCCTGCTCCTTGCTTGAGAAAGGGTATGGATAAAGACAGCACTGAATCTGACCAACTTCACCAGCAGTGGAATTTTAAACTGAAGTCTGAGCAGCTCTTACTCAGCAGCATCTGCTTACCTGTATCCAAAGGAATCAGTCTCATTGACTTCACTTTAGGGCAGACCAGCTTTTCACTCGGGGATGGTTTCTCTCCCACAAGACCTCCATCTTCTGTTATTTGCCCAAGAATTTGCAACACTGGCATGCAGTTTACTTTGGATAAAACTATTCATCCTTCAAGGAGCATATTAATGGTAGACCATTGTACCTCATAGCCTGTTCATTTAGTATGTTTAGCTACATCAGATTTCATATCTAACTACATCAATCTTAAGTCTGTATCATCTCACACTTAAATCCTTTATCAGGTGAACGTAAATTCATCTTAAGTGTCACGTTTAGAAGTCAAGACAACTCGATAAAAGGAAGCTGATTCTTCTATAAGAATAACCTAGCATGGTTTCGGTGTGCTAACAGAGCAGCTCCCTTCACTTGCTGAAGATGTCATTTGGCTCAGCTCTTATCTCCTGAGCTCTGCTCTTGGTCTTCCTAGTCCTTCCCAGTATTCTACCCCACCCAGAAATCATGAAAATCCATTGCCAGTATCACTACCTACTCTGCTCTCAGCTTGGTAACTTGTACTTCAGGGAGGAAAGAAAGCAGAATTTTTCTACTGGCCAAAAGTTGTCAGGAACAGAATCAAGACATGTCATTTAAGTGATTATTTCCACTCATCTTCAGGAAAGAAACCTTGAAGAGTCTCAGGCAACTTGTTGATGTCTTCTGTTCTACTCAAGTAAACAAAAGAGCCTGACAAAAAAAAAAAACCTCAGGGGATACTTGCAAGCCAGTCTACCCACAGGTATTCTGTGAAAGCACTAAAGAGCTAGTACAGCAGTACAATTATTAGAGTAAAACACTATCATTACTACCTGTTTGTATGGAACTTAGATCCTTATGCAATTTAAGGAGCATCCAATACAGCTGGCTTCAACTCAGACATGAGACACTTACTGCTGGAGTCTAATACTGTTTCCCACTGTGCTGTACAAGTTCCATGAGTCAGCCTTGAGTTATAAACTCCCTTGTATAAAGCCCATTCGTTTCTTCAAGGCTCTTACTTCACACTATTTAACAAGTTTATTTTCTAAAAAAGATGGGATTAAAGCTTGCCAAAAAATATCAAGAGATTTTATAGCTTTCTCTCATCATTAAGAGAAGCCAGGCTTGATGCCCTGACAAATTCACATTGCATTTGTTATCACTTGAAAAGCAATGAATTATAATTTAATACCCTTACTTCACTGGGCCTGCAAAGATGACATTTTCCATGTAAATCTGTCTCCTTAATGTCTGCTCAGTAATAATAATAGTTTCTCTATGACTGAGTAAATAAAGTGTTGTGAATTTTGTAGTGTTTTTAAAGATGAGTCACTTGGGATGCTTGCCAACTGTCAGAAGTCACAAGAGAACTCTTACTGAAATCATACTTTTCTCTTAAGTAGATTAGCCAGCTAGTTACTACTCCTGTCTATCTTTGTGACATGCTTGATGGCTCCAACATGGGTTCCATTTTTAAGAACATGCATTAATAGGGCAATTAAACACCCCACCAAGACAGTAGAACCACAAGCTATGAGAAACAGCAGGTTTGTAATGGAGAAATTTACCAGACAAGCTCCATCTCATCAAGTTTAGAACCCAAAGCAATACTAAAGGTCACAGCCAAGAATCTTCCTACCGATTTTGCACATTGCAGGACTAAGATCTATCAGAAGGACAGAGACTGAGCTAAAAGAAGCTGACCCTGCTTGAGAAGAGCTGGACTACGGTCTCCAGAGGTCTTTTCTAACCTCAACTACTCTGCAGTTCTAAGCTTCGAGAATTGCAAGTCAGAGTTTAAAGTAGCCTTACATAGTTCCTTGTGTCCCCCCAACTGTGTTAAGTGGCAGTTTTTAGTTAGGAGATATTTGAAAGACAGCTTTCCTAAGAGCTAAAGAGAGCCTCATCAAAAGCCTACAAACTTTGTCATTTACAGAACATGTGGCGTTATTGTTATAGGCTTAGCCTCAAAGAAAAGAGTTAACAACCTGAACATCTGAGAAGTTGAAGCCCATATTTAGCTCCGTGGCAGACAAGCTTGGACTTTTGCCTGCACTGAAACGCCAAGTTTGCTCTTTAAAAAGCCACCCCAGATTCAGTGACTCACCACAGTTTTCTTAGGAAGACATCTTTTTCACAGGATTACCTTCACAACCCCAGTACCAAAAGTGACACCAAATGAGAAGTTCTGTAGTTGAGAATTATCAGCAAGTTCGTAGATAAACAGTGACTTTGAAGCTTTGCCAAGTGAGTTGTTTTTACCCAAAATACATTCATTCTTGCACTATTTCATTAGTTGCCTTCACTGTTCAACAGAAATGCACTTGCGAGTGAATCTAAAAGTGCATAAAGGTGAGAGTTCGAACAGGCAGAGCACAGCACGCTCTCACAGGAGATGCGGGGCGTGAACTCAGCTACCAGATCCTCCGGGAAACCTTTGTTCCCACCAGAACTGGGATACCTTAACCTTGAGTTATAGCCAGTTCATGTGAAAAAAACCTTATGAGTAGCATAAAGGATTTAGTTTTTAGAATTTAGAAAACTTCTACAGTATTCAAAAGTGCAAGATTATAGGCAAGTGTTCTAACGTACAACGTAACGTTGGAAGAAAGGAAGTTCTTGAGTAATTCACAGTGGAGGTTTTATTTTCCAGTTCTTCTATTATCAAGAGTAATTTTAAACATGCTTCCTTTGTAGATACACGTCCTCTGCAAAGTAAGATGTCCTTAGATCATCTGCATGCAACTACCAGGGTTCATGATAGCAACAGTCTTAATACTGCTGTTGCAAAACACCTCTCTTCTCTCAAGAATTATGGAAGAGGTGCTCTCCTTGAAGTCATTGGAAGTAACAGCTCTTTCATTTGCTAAAGGAGAAACAAACATGGCACAGTATTCCTGGCCCAGATGAAATTTACCCTACATCTTCAGAGTAAAGCGAGTTGCATCAAGAAAATAAGCTATTATCTAAAAAGATATTACTATGTATTTTAGAGGTGGTTATTTAGAACTGTTTTCAAGTTGTTTTCAAGTTCTATAAGCAGCACCATGGATGGTACTATCTTGCATCTTTCAGGAACTTAAGCTTTCAGCAGGTACAGTTAAGTCTAGTATTCAATTAAAAGGTGTTCATGTTCCCATATCAATCTCATCAATTTTAATAGGCAGTAATAAAGCAGAGAAGAGGACACCTTTGCTCAGCTTTCCCAAGGGAATTTCTTGGGGTTTGAGGCCAACCAGAACTTCTGTAAAGACCATTTACTAAAACCAATGTTTTACATGCGATAGTAACCAGTAAAAGACTTCCACAAGAATGCAAATGATGAGTAGAAAAAAGGAGCAAAATACTGTACATTTTAGCCTAGGACCTCACGAGCACTGAGCTTCTGCTCTGGTAGTGTCTAATCAGGTTAGAGCACAAAGAGTTACCTAAAAAGGAAATGGTGGTGTCAGTTCGACTAACATGAGCACTTGGAGTATTTTAGACTTTTTAGAAGATGGTTGCTACCTACAACATACACAATAGACAACAAATTTGGACAGTTAGATGCCTGCATTAGCATTTCAGTAATCGGGTGACTACTCAGCCCCTACTGTTACCAGCTTGTGCAGTAAGACACACAAGCAGCTTTATAGGCAGTCCCAGGTACTGTGTTGGTTTTTTGATTTGGTTTTTTGTCGGTTTTTGATTTGGGTTCGGGGTTTTTTTTGTTGTTTTTACAGGCTAGAGAATTTTGACTTTAACTCAGTTCTGAACACTATTACTGGTAGGTACATTCTCTGAATATTTGTTGTTTTGGTTAAGTTATTTTTAAGTCTGCATGTTCCAGCAGAACTACCAGGATATTAAGTAAGCTAAACAACATCAAATTAGAGTTCTTCCACAAGATCTTATTCTTAAAAGTTAACCTGAATTTACATCTGTCAACAGCTAAAGCTATAGTGGAAAAACCTTGTGTTCAGGTCAAGCAACTTGAGATTCCTATGGAACAGTCCTTCTACAAGTCAAACTTGGGGCAGGGGGACTTAAAGTTCTCAGATAACCTCTCTGTTCAGGTCAGAACACAAGACGACATCCATACCTTTGCAGCAGGTGTTTTAGAGATGCAGAGCAAGAAAGAAAAGCTACTTTATGCACAGCAGAAAAATCAAATTTGAAGATAGCAATTTTTTTCTGTGCTAGTTACAGACCAATAAAGAAATTGAGACTCAGATGAAGACAGTGGCCCTCCAAGAAGATATTAAGAGTGAATAAAGCTTCAGAAGCATGACAAGAGAGGACTGAGCAAAGGAAGCTCATTTTCTAAACTCCAAGATGCAAGGAAAAAGTTGTCATCAATCAAGCTAACCCAGATATTGCAGAGGAAATTAAACAGACACAGGTCTGTAACTTTTCTCCTTTTCTCTTCATGGCTATGCCATGTGTGTAGATTATCAAAGTTAACAAAACGAAGGGAATTGTTGGGCAGAAAAGTTAGCCAATGTGATAATGCTTGTGGATTTCAGAAGTTGCTTAGAACTAAAGAGTAGTTGCCTACAAGAGTAGGCAGTGAGTTGTTCTGCAAGAGAAGCTGCTGTGCAGGGAGCTTCTATCAAGCTTCTCTTTGAGAGAAGCTGTCATGCTGGAAAGAGGTCACTTGTCAGCCTACTCCAAGGCTAATTTTGGGGATAATTACATTTAATCAGTCAAAACCACAAGAGAGGTGAGTGGCCATTAGTTTGGTCTTGCTTACTTTAAAGACTGGGGAGCTACATGCGGCTTACAACAAGCTTCAGTATTCAAGAGATACTTTAATCCAGTCCTCAGGAACATACAGATGTTAACTATCCTACAGGCAAAAACACTTAACAGTGCATTTCAGGGATCAGTGCAAAAAGCATTGCAATAAATCAGGAGCTCCGCTAAGCCAAAAGAAAAGCTTGGATACACTGGTCAATCCCAGGAGGGCTGATTTGCCAGCGAGATCTAACTACAGAACTGCAGTGCTATGATAGATGCAGAGATATGCATAGTATAGGTGGATCAGTAATTAATAGGCAATTAATCAATCACATTAACAGACACACAGCATCGCTAGTCTCACAGTAGGTGACTAGAACTGCACACATTCACGAAAGATTTCTTGTAGCCTTAGCTGAAACAAAAGCAACTGCTGGGATTACAAACATGAGGAAGACAAAAAC
Source organism: Rynchops niger (assembly GCA_013400035.1). NCBI lineage: Eukaryota > Metazoa > Chordata > Aves > Charadriiformes > Laridae > Rynchops > Rynchops niger. Next base: position 384,077 of record VXBH01008985.1, read on the forward strand.
TCGATTTGCCTGGTCCTCTTAACGTAAACCTGAACAGCCATAGTCTATGCCTTATGAAGTTAAGCCACTTCTTTCTTGGGTATATCGCTGATTTAAGACAAATTTGATGACACTGAAAAATATCTTTGTGAATACTCAAATAATTAATTAGAAGGTTCTTAACTCCAAGAAGTTCATGGCACAAAACACAGCTTGTTTCCAAGAGCAGCCTCGATCAGATTGTGAATGGAGCTGCATGCCACAGAGACAGCTGGAGCCTGGATTTTAATGCATGTGCCCACATTCATTTGGATGAACCAACTAAGTGTTGTCACTAACGAACAGAACAGATTCCTAGCAGAATGCTCGACAGACTCCAGAGAACTAAAAAGCAGCAGCCAGGATTATGCTACTGCAGGAACAGAGTATACAGTTTAGCAGAAACTATGTACACAGAAGGTTCAGATGCACATTCACGCACAAACCCTGTGTATTTCAAGAGACAGAATAGAACTGTTATTGAGGCAAGGAATAAGAAGTAGGTCCACCCAATAAAATTCACTTCTCCCTGTATGAATAGCAGACAGCCACATTATTCAAAGCAATAACGAAGTGGCAGAAAACTTAGGCATGGGAGAGCAAAGGTGCCTAAGGTTGCCTGTGGTCCAAGTTAAGGTCTCCTTGGTGAATTTCTTTTTGCTTCTTCAAATGGCAAAACAGAGGCCTGATGTTTCTATTCCCTCTAACAATCCTCATATGCAGCCTTGGCGAGAACACAAGAGAAAAAGCACTTTGCCTAAAATAGCTCTTCTCCATCTCCATTTTGTACCTGCTCACTTAATGTCAAAACCAAGCAGCTTCTGCTGATAATGCTGAGCTAATAAAGCTGCATGTGACAAGTGTGATTTATTCTTATTCTGCCTTATACTTCATAGCCACAACTGTCAGCTAAATTCCAAGGCTGAACCTGTATCACTGGTTCCCATACAGCACTGGACAAAAATGGCCTTTCTACAAGATTCACTCATATTCCACCCTTTCCTCAGTTGTTCCCCAAACTCACTTGTGTATTTGCTAGCAGCTTGTCACCATAACCTGGACTTCAAGCCGGTTATTTCTGGTATACAATATTGTGTCTGATTTATGAAAAAAAATCAATGATACATCTGGGGCCTGAAAAAAAATAAATCTCAGGCAGCAGATAAATTAAATCTAATAGCCTGACAAAGTTGAATACTCAGCTTCAGCAGCTACTGTTCAACATCAGAATTTTAAATAGGCAAGTGCTGTAGCTCCAGTACGCCAGAGGAGCCTTCCAAGCTGTCCCTGAAACCCAAGTCCAAATCCAAGCACTTGATGTGCAATAGGTTTTCTAAAAGCCAATTCAAACAATTGGCATTTCTCAAACTCAGATTAAGTTCTGAAAACTACCTATGAGTTCCATATGCCCCAGGTTTCCAACAATTTAGCAAATACTATAAAAGCACCAAGGTATCTTACAAGAAATTTGCCATCATTTTTTTTCCAGCTAACAGCACATGACTTAAGCCCCACAAGAAGCAGCGGTAAGGCAGATTCAAAGGAGGAAATTGAGGCATTGGTTCTGTAAGAACTTGATATATCAAGCATTAGTGTTCCCTGTTTGGGGTTTTGAGACTTTGGGGACTACGTTTCTGCTCATCTGTTGGTGATGTCACACATCAACATTTCTCTGCTCTCTCCAGAGTTTTAAACTCCTGTCTATCAACTGTCAGTCAAGCTCAAAACACATTTGCACACATGAGAAAGCGCTGAACAAGGCTTCGGCATTTGAGACAGTTCGGAGGACACTGGAGTTAGAGCTCCTTATTTAACATCTCTTAGAAGCAATTTATGTACAAGGCAATAGCGCAAATGCACATTCCACTGCACAAACACATACTGTGTCCACTCTGCATGCACTTTCAGCCTCAGAGATTGTGACAACTTTACGAAGAAGTTCCTTTTGAATTTTCCGCTCAACAAGTCTTGCTGTTCAGAGGAAAAACAATCCCACTTAGTTTAACACTGAAGCCATTGCATTTGACAATGCACAATGGCAATTCTACTCTCTTCTCCCAGTATCATTATTTGCAGTTCCTGGAGTTCCAGAGATTTGACCATTAAAGCAATTTTAAGACGTGAACATGAGGTGGCAGAAGTTACAGCTAAACCAGATTCTTACATTTCAAACAAGAATAAGCATCTCTCCTCTCAATAATCCCACTGCTCAAGGAAGATCCTGGAATTCCAGCACTTTTGTCAGATACACCTTGGATAACCATGACTAGTAATCCTATTTGTGGGCCACCAAGCCCAGTAGATCTGTTAGGTAATTCGTGGAATATTTCAAAAACAGCCATCAGAAATCTCCTTAGCACAACTGACAGTCACAGCTAATCCTTAGAAGAGAGCAGTTACAGCTTTTTCTCCCTCCTACCTTTGAGGCTTGTTTCCCTATGTTAATATTTGTTGAAGTTAAAAATATCTTTGGCACATCATAATTCTATTAGTATTCTGGCACACAAGTGCTTTTTTCATTTTGTAATGCATCTGTTCCTATAACAATTTACTAACAGCTCTAAACATATCAGCTGCAAGCACAGCTGATCTTGATTTCTAGGAGAACAATTTAAACAAGTAAGAAATGTTTTCCCATTTATATGCCCACGATGTAAAGCTATCTGTATTCTTCTACTAAAAGCCCAGAGGCCCGTAACGCTGGCTTCTAGCCAATGCTAAATTAGAAAGATTTACGGAATACATACTGACCTTTTGCTCTAAAGTGTTCCCAAAGCTGTTGTTCTTAATTCTGTGCACCCACAGTTCAGTGTAATGCCCAACAAAAGCAGCTGCCCATTGTACAGTTACCTAGAGAGAAGCATCTCTTCCAGCGACGGCACAGAGACATGGTGTTCATTCCTTCTTGCACTGGCTGCATGAAGATGAAAACAGCAGTAGTCCTTCAAAGATCTCTACAGCATTAGCAGGTCTCAAAGCTGATTACAGTGATCCCCATGGTAATCTGTGAAATATATGTTTTGCACTTTCAGACTGCTCCATGTTGGATTCACAGCAGGAAAGTGTGCAGCAGGTGCCTGCGCGTACCCATACTCAAAGAGAGAGCTGTGACTTTCACTGGAGCATTATAATACATTTCAGCAAAAAAAGGAGAATTCAGCATCATCCTGTATTTCAGCACTTGAAACAACTATCTATCTGCCCAGTTCCTGGACTCTGACCCCCCCCATACCAGGTTTCAAAGCACAAAGTCTCAAGTGAAATCCTAATACATACCATTCTGTGATCCTGTAATAGAAAGATACAGTAGAACTCAAGTTCTGTTCCCACTAGAGATGCTCTGATTTTAGGAGTCATCTGTTCATCTTTGCAGGTATAAAGGTTTTTCTTAAAACTTCCTTTTCCTTGCCTCTGAACAGGTTTAACAGCAAAGTATTTGGGGTCCCAAATGAAAAGGTTAAAGATTAATTTGACTATCACTTCAGGCAATAGAAATCCCTCTCCTTTAAGAAAGAATACTTTTTGTTTTCTTTCCACCTGTTGTAACCCCATTAGTACAAGCCTCCCTTTAGAGTCACATCTACTAATATGACGCTTATAGCGGGTTTCCTGAGTCCTTCTGCCCTAGCAGTGTGTCTCTCCTCCTTCACATTGCCCCCTCTCCAGACTACTTGGTTGCTTTCTGGATGGGGAAGAGGAAAGGAAGCATCAGCAATGTGCGTGAAGCCTCACAAGAAAGCCATGGGAAGAGACAAGGATTTGGCTTTTTGGCCTGTATCTGAAGTTACTATCCCAATGCAGAACATGTCCCTGTGGCTGTCAAGCCCACTTCAGTGATATGTCGGCTATTTTTATCAAGGGAGTAGAGTTATTCAAGGACAACTGTGTGCTCTGAGAAAGCCAGACCGCATTAGCGGGGAAAGAAGGCAAGAGCCACCACTGGTTGTTATCCAGTTCAGTCTTTCTGAAGCTACCAGCACACTAACATTACACCACCAACTTTGGAGTTTAGTTCTGCTTATGCCTGCGCAAAGCCAAACTCCAGATGTGAGGAATGTATCAAGTCCATCTCTTGCCATGAGCTGGAAGCTGCCTGGAGCAGAAAGTCAGAACATCATCTGGCAATTGGCACAACTACAGTTGGTAAGAGATATCCACGTAAAGGGTATCAAATATTTATGAGTAAGACAATGACAGGAAACCATGGAAGACACTGCTAGCTACAAGTAAGTGCTTTTTCCTCAGGAGAGGAAGGTAACTCAAAATTTTAGTTGCTCTTATCCAGCTTTCATTAGGGAAGCACGCTGCATAATGCATGAGGAAAATATCTGAGAACAATGTTTGAGAACATTATATATTCCCTACACAGATGAATCCATGAGCAGACAGTACTGTATCTGTTTGTCCTCTGCCTAGAGCTGTACTTTGGTTTTCTTATGAAAAGTGGTAGAAGCTCACCAGCTGACAAGGACAGCCTAGATTAGCAGTTCCCTAATATGTGCCATACGAATGGCCTGTCTTGAACCAAAACTGCATATTTCACCTTCCCCAGGCTAGTGAGATCTGACAGCAGAAGCACTGTTATCACATCCAAAGATGAGTGTGACAATAGCACCAGACTGGTCAGGCCCAGAATCAGCCAGGCAGGGTGTTGACCACTTTCTGTTCTGGGCTTCCACTCACGCCCTACAACCTCATCACAGCCATCATGGCCACCCCTGAATCCACCGTTTTCCTAAAGTCTCAGCTGCTGCTGAAGTGTATGGTCTTGGTAACATCCACCTAACCTCATTCTAGATGAAAGTGCAATCCAAGTTAGCCACAGTATTTATGGGAAGGTTTGTACCATGTGCTCCCTAACAAAGCATCCCTCAGGTCTTCCCAAACGTAGTACCCGATACTCATACACACCAGCCAATATGTCCATCTTTGGATGAGTAAGCCCGAAACGTGTATTTAGGACAAAGTCTCCTATAAAAGGTACTTGATCAAAATAAAGGATGATACTAGGATATAATCATATCACTCTCAACTTCGTTTGAGAGTGCATCAACTTTATTTCTTTACAAAGACAAAAAGCCTCATTAAACACTTACACTGCACTGATGCTAGAACTTTTTCCAGTTAGCTTATATTTTTCCCCTCAATAGATGTAACAGACATGACAAGGATATTCAGTGGAGAGGGTAGAGACTGACTTAACTGTGCTCTCATGACATTTTCTATACTTACTCATTTTATTTTGTTGTCCTGAAGCCAAGTATGAACTTGTTACACATTATTTAGAAAAACATCAATAAAACAAGAGTATCTTTCAACATATACTTAGCATTAACCAAAAATAAAGGATTTTTGTGACTATTCCAAAATTGTTGGAAGACACATAAAATAGAAGTATGTTATAAAAACACGTTCCTGTACCCAAACTGAAGAGCAAAGTGATCCAGCTCAAATTCTGTCCAAGCTTGTCTGTCCCTACAGCTCCTTACATCCTTCAATGGCTTGCATGGGCCTCTCTGAGCTCTTCTCAGAGCAAGTAGAATGTACATAAGCCATTTTCACAGTATACTCAAGAACAAGTAGGAGGTATTTTAAGCCTGTGCTGTTGGCATATTTACCATCAACTGTGTTCTGTCATGTACCACTTTTTATTATTGGAAATCCTTCCATGCATAATGCTGAGTATCAGCAGCTCAGTACTGGCAGCTCCAGGCATTGACAAAAATGAGTCAGACATCAAAACATTACAAAACCTTTTTTTAGGCATCATGATTTTTCAAGTCTTGGGGTTTGAGGCTTAGTTTTGTTCTTTAAAAAAAAAAAATTATCTTCTCACCTCTGATCCTTTATAGTAAACACATCACATTTTCAGAATTCCCTGCAATCACAGCTTGATTGTTCTGCAATGCAGGTTCATCTCCCCACATGCTACCTTGAAAGTGAGCTGGAGGCTCAACATAAGGCTGATCACAAGTATTGCGAAAGAAGGAAATACTTGGAATTTGCTTTAATGCTGCAGATAAAGTTCAGCCCTGATGTAATAGATATTTTCACATCAAGTTTAGTGAAAACATTCAAAGTACAAATCTTTGAGTCCAACATTTATTCTAATACAATAGCAGACTTGAAAGTAAGTTTCAACTTCTTTGTGTATGCTTCCCTAACAGCTTTTTGCCAGTTTAGTATTCAGCAAGTATCCCACTTACTTAGTGTGCATATGAAAGGACTAGAAGGACTTGATTAAAAACACAAACTTAGAAACAAAACAGAAAGATAGGTAATTCAGTACCTGAAGAGGGCCTACAATAAAGCTGGGGAGGGGCTGTTTGCAAGGGCATGTAGCAATAGGACAAGGGGCAGTGGTTTTAAACCAGAGCAGGCAGGGTTAGATTAGACATTAGGAAGAAGTTCTTTACAATGAGGGTGGTGAGACACTGGCACAGGTTGCCCAGAGAGGTGGTGGAGGCCCCATCCCTGGAGACATTCAAGGCCAGGCTGGATGAGGCTCTGAGCAACCTGACCTAGTTGAAGATGTCCCTGCTTACTGCAGGGGGGTTGGACTAGATGACCTTTAAAGGTCCCTTCCAACCCAACACATTCTATGATTCCAATTCCTTACCCCATTCCTTCCCCAGGAAAACAACTCGCACTTGAACAAACTTATTAACAACCGTATAGAGTGACTGAATATCAGATCAGTTGTAGTATTATATATACACACTTATGTCTGCTGCTAAAGTCAACTTGTGATTTTCATCATCTTGTTTATCCTGATAATCAGAACTGCATGCTAGGATAAGCCAGGAATGCACAGCTAAGTGATTTACTAATGAAGTACCAGCTAATCACAAATATTTTAGATAGTCACCAACATCACATCACCAGGAAATCTCCAGCCACCTAATTCAGAAGTGTTCATTCAGTCTCAGTACACCCAGCCACCATCAGGGGTTTCCTTTTTTGCAGCCAGGGAATTAGGCACAGCTGGCTAAGGTCAGAGTCAGAGCTGCGCAGCACTCTGACAGCACAGGAGAACTTCTTCATGTAACAGGGACCAGACCCTTCCCACTCCCCTCCACAGCATTCCTGTGTCTGAGATCAGTACATCAGAGATGCATACCAAGACATACCATTCACTAAACTGGGTTATTCTTCAAGTCATAGATACCATTAAGTATGTTATTACTGAATAGGTCTTCAGGTAACGATTTCACCAACAGCACTTAAAAACTTGTTTCTGAACTCTTTGGTTTCCCAGGAACCCAGCCCCAAGGATTTCATGCAAGTCTTAATCCTTCCCTGTCCTTTGTTCCCTACAAACTCAACCATATCCCTTAGTAATTATTCCATACCCTTTTTGGATACACCTTTTTTTGTAAAAAAAAAATTATTACTATTAGATTATGCACCAGAACAGACCAAATTTTAAAGGCTGATTCTTAATTAGGCAGAACACAGGCCTCTTCGACTACCTGTTCTCCACCTCCCAGGTTTTGCTCATTAAGGCAGCCTACGTTCCTCAGAAGAGCCTCCATCAGCTCCTTTTTGGCCCTTGTGGGCCAAACCTGCTGGAGCAGACAGCGCTACATCAAACAGCAGTACTGCTGCCCCTAGTTCTGCCTTCAGACTTCCACTCCTGTTGCATTCATCTGGCATGCTGACAGCTGACCCCATCAAAAACACGAAACAGAGTAGGAATTGCACCTATCCTCTAATATCACTGCACAGTTACTATAAATTTCTAACATAACTTCATATTCGCACAGAAGCGTAAGCTACCCATGACCAGACTTTAACAGTACTAAACAGAATGATTTTCAAAGCTTTGCATCTGTCCTGATTATTAAATAATTTGAAGTTAAATACAGGATCTCCATCAGTCTTCCATACATTCTGCATTTTCAAGTCTACACCTGTTTTTCCACTCCTAACGTTCCAAGTCTCCAAAGGAGAAAATAATTGTTGAAGAAATGCAAAGCAAAACTGTAGTCCAACTGCAAATGTGTATATAGCCAGAGCTAACACCACTTTAAAAAAAACTTGAAAGTAATTTTTTCCTACTTGCTCAGTTTAAGTTTCTCTCCTGCCCCACCCCAAATCAGGACAGAAGGTTACTACAATTCAGTGTCTTACTGTGCTGAAATGAATCTTCAAGGGCCCTGCATGTTAGGAAGGTATCTAAAGATGCTGGCCCAACAGTGAAACAGGGGCCTGAACTCCTGCTCCTGCTGGTCTAGGCACATACGAGCAAAAGGAGGCTGTTTGTGAGGGACGCCCAGACTGGATACCCCTGCCCTGGCCTATCCCCAGCATACACACTGCTCAGGAATTAAGGGTTTTTGAGTGGAGCACCGTGGAAAATCTTCAATTTGAAGATAAGGCTTAGGTCTTAATCTCTCAAGTGTTGACAGGTCCCTACACAGATAGCAAGGGCACAGGCCACAGCTGAACACAATTGTTTAGTTTTATGCAAGCCTTTTTCAGAGCATATTGTTCGACCACCAAGTATTCTCTCTTTAACAGTCTGCTCTCAAGAGAATACAGTTTTGCTGTGATTTTTTGAAGTTTCTTTCTTAGCAACTAATCAAGCTAACAAAGTCTAGGACTAGAAGTAGTGAGCTAATCCTAGGGACCAATGGCTGCAGAGACAGATCTGAAGACACAGACTGAGCATCAGGATGTCAACTTTTTTTCTTCTAATAAGTGTTCTGCACCCTCATGCTTTGCTATTTATTTGTGAAATGCAAATACTTCTGAAGGCCAGAAACATATTTCTGACACAGTTCAACATCACACTCACTGTTGGGAGTCCTAGTAAAAAGAGCTTTTCCTTCTGTAAGCAGCAAGAGATTTGTGCTCCTCAAGGAAGAAGACTCTCTAGAGAAGCTTGAACTGCTTGACACTGTTTGAGTTCAGACTTTAAGCCACTCCTGTGCCTATGCCTTTAAATACATTATCAGTTCACTGTATGCTGAGCACCTGTAGCACTTCCATTCCACACAAAGTGCCTGATTAAATGTGCATCTACCATTTGGTGACCAGCAAGGCACCTTCCCTTCGCATGGTCACTGGGACAGGCAAAGAGAGAGACAGCGTAGACTGGAAGCCAGTGCAGCACCCACAGCCACAAGCATAGCTCAGAACACTGCAAGTTGATAAAAAAAACTCATGTTCCACCAAATGAATAATTAGCAATAAAGAAAATGTCTCTTCATTCTTTGTACTTAAGTGTGGAGAGCAAGTAAACACATAGGCCAGGTTTCTGGCAAGCCAATGAAGAACTGCAAGCCAGAAACCAAATACCATAATTGGCTTAAGTGCGTTTGTTCCTGCTCTGGTGCCTTTATGAGTACTGGCCACAAACCACACTAATTAGCAATTACTCAAGTCTTGTTGCAGATAATGATTTCTGCAGTCTTGAATGTAGTCCTTTGAGCAATATTTAGATATAAATTGTATTTATTATATAACAATTCAGATTCTTGAGACCTTACAACTGAAATACAACATTTTGTTTAAACACTAAGTTAGAAAGCCTGCATGAGTAATTTTGAGATAGATTCAGTGATACTGAATCTCAGGGGAGTTTTGCTGTGATGAACTCAAAACTTTTCCACCCTTTACATCTCACCATCCCACCCAATAATAGCTTACCTGCTATTTCATTCTAAAGTATTAAAGAGCTTTAGCATGTTGACTCAAAACTTATCAGATTGGTGGGGGGGTGCATCTAAGTAAAAGATTTAGTCCCTTTCCCCTGAGGCTGCTGTTCAGAGAACATTGAAAACAGCTCTTGTACTGTCAGTTTGCCACACAGTGTATTCCAGTAACTTAAGATCATTTTACTGGTGTATCAAACTCCACCAGTTCAAGTTCAGCTCTGCCCAACCATAAGATCAACTTTTCAAATGCAGGTAATGACTGGGGTAGTAACCGCTACAGCCACTGGCATTTGAGAGTATTGTCCAGCCACAAGTTCAGGCATAACCAATTTCTGTTCCTTTGTTCTTAGTTGAATGTTGTTCAAGTTCAGAAGCCTGCTCTTTGCTCTCCTCTAGGATTTATCCCTTCAAGATTTATATAAAGCACGTATTCAAGAGAGCCCTGAGATAACACTTGCATCCAGCACCGGTTTTATGTTTTCATGATAGCAAACATTGACAGATGTGCATAGAACTGCCTGCAGGGTCAGGAAGACAATTCTTATAACTGACATTTGTTAATAATAAAACAGTAGCTGTAGGTTCTCTTTTAAATGTATTTCCCTAGCTTATATAATCAAAGATTCATGTTCTCTACCATAGACTGGCAAGGGAATTAATTCTCAGAGACACTCAGCAGCTAGGGAGACCATAGTGTAATCTCTAATAACTTAGTAAGAGAATTTGCAGTTTCCAGTTAATTTTTATCAGATCATATCCAAGCTGATGATAGTATGCCTCAGGGTCACAAAACAGTAAAGACATACATGCAAACACAGGCAGTACAAGCTAGAAAAAAATCAATTTCCAGCCTCTTATTCTGTGCTCTAATGTTATTTGAGTAAGATTAAGGTTTCCAGTGATGAGTCAGTCAGTTCATGTTTATGGAACTTCATTGGGAAAAAGTAAGTATAACTAACAATTTTGATTCCATAACTGTGCACCAAGGCCCATATTGCCATGACATCTACCAAAGACTCTGCTTTTAACAGTATATATTTAAATAAAGTAATACATATATACTGAAATCAGTAGGTGTGATATTAATCACCATTTAGTAACCCTCTGAAGGAAGCCTTCCTATTTTCCCCTACTCTGTGAAGTCTTTGACCCACAAAAATTACTTCAAATATTGGTTTGGGTTTTCCCCCCCAAAAAAGGTGAGAGGGACAAATAAATCACAAGTTTTGATTTTTTTTTTCCCAGTACAAAATAGGAGTCTTAAGAGACAGCCAGGCTGAGCTACCTCCTGTTTTGTGAGGCACCCCCTCTACAGGCACTAAGGTACTTGGTCCTATCTGCTAAAAACCTTTGTTTCAGGTCAGTCTTACAGCAGACCTGACTGGAAGTCAACTTTTCTGCTGCTCTGCAACCATTTCAGTTGCATCCTACAGGCAAAAGACACTTGCAAACTAGTTTTTTTTTTTTTTATTCAAGGTTGTCACAAAACATAGTATCCCAACTTTTGAAAATAGAAGGGTTTATTTTAAACAGGCACAACAGAAACCAGCTCCTGTATCAGGGGCTTCTCTTTAGTGGATAAAACCAGCTATACTTTCAGAGTCACATTTAAATCTCACCTTTTTTACATACCACTTTTGTCCCAATGAAAGTGAGGATTCTGATTGCACCCTAAACTGCCAAGTTCCAGCTGGAAAAAGACCTGGATTGTCTCATTTCTCACAGCTGATAAAATATGCTGTAGTATTACACCATCCTCTTCCTTATTTCAACTCCATTCATCTTTCTGCATGAGGCTTTCCCTTTAGCCGCTACCTCAGGCTCTTTGCTATCTAAACAAAGCAGTCAAATCTGATAACCAAAAGCTATAGCTGTGATAAAGAGATGGTTTCCGTAGTTTTATGTAATGGCTACAACTTCTCAAGGCAAGATAGCTTTTCTCTGATATCCTTTTGTTCCAGAGACTAATGGCTCACCTCATTCACCCAGATACCTAGTAAACACAGCCCAGGAGAAACCTGACGCTGTTGCAAGTTCTGCCCATAAGAAAGAAATAGCCCAAAAGCATAAAATGCAGCCCCAACCTCCCTGACTTCACATATGTAGAGAACAGCTTTTGCTCTTTCAGTACACACCCTTGAGCCAGCAAGTTTCATATTAAAAGCCACACAAAATGACTGCAGCTTGGAAAAGTTTCCTAGTTTCAAAAACTTAGTTCTTCAAGTTGCTGATGTCTCTGACCAGAAGGATGCGGAACGATTAATTCATCTCATGAATTTGACTTTGATCTTCGGGTTTATGCCCAAGGAGCACACTGAGTCCTCCAGAGATAGCACTCTGGCCTGAAGCCCCCACAACTTCTCTGAAAGAGCAGCTTGCTCAAGTAAGTAAGATTTTTCATGATTATTCTCAGTTAAACAGAAGCGCACCATAAATTAAGCAAACTCTGAAGATAGCAACAAGAATAATCGTTTCCCCTACTACCAGGTTTGTGCTGGTTACTTATCACTCACTGTGTAAGCATGCATCGCTAGGGGTGGCTTATCATACAGCTCTAAACACTGTCCCATCTATGCATACTCAAGTGATAATATCATCTTTTAAAAAAAAATATTTAAGACACCTTGCATGCAAAGGGAGAGAGAACAAGTTTTCCCTAAAGCTACATTTCTTACTAAATTATGTTGGCACTACCTACTGCAAGTGCCCTTAATGTTTACGAAGTGCTTTCCTTTCCAGAAACAGTTATTCATCAAGGAACTGCTATCAGAATTAAAACACAAACCATCAGTTTTATCTTTAAGGAAAATCTGAAAGAGGGTTAATCTCACTCGCATACTAGTGACTGGAAAACCTCAGTGGTAGACGTGAACAGTTATCACAGAGTGAACCTGTGTTCTTCACATACTCCAGAGCAGTCTTCCAGCCTCAAAATGTAGGAGGTGCAGGATCACATCGATTCTCACCATAAACATGTTCCACGTCTGCAGTGTTGCCAACATAAAACATAGGAGCTAGTTGCACCTCCAAAGTTGCTTTTGTACTTGTACAGCAAAGCCACCCCTGCTCTGTATACCAGAAATACAGCTCTGTCAGTTGCAGCCCTCTATGACCATGACTTCCATAAAGACATTCAGGACTACCAGAAGACAGTTCTTCAAATACTGATTTACANCACTATCAGGACAATCAACTTCTCACTCACCTTCATCCCAATGGGATCTGCCCTCCAGTTAACATAACTAATGCACAGAAACCACGCCTTTAAACAGGAGCAGTGCCTATATACACCTATGATCTGAAGATAACAGTGAATAATTATAGTGAGCAATTTTTGATTTTTGTAAACTATTGTTGTGACACCTAGCGTGTGCTCTACTACTAACTTGGGCCACCAAAATGAAAGCTAAAGAAGGACTGTTATTAATAAATAATCCTTGCAATACAGTTATCAATGCTTTTGTCTCAATGTTATCAGTGCCATTGCTTCCATGTTAAATAAGCTTTCTAGCTTATAAAGCTAAAATATTGATGTAGATAAAGATGAAGTACTAACAGAGAGTGAGATACTATCAATAAGAAGAACATGCATTTTTTCCCCCCATCCTTTTATTCATAATATCCTCTTGAGTAAACAGCAGAAGTCAAGCATTCACTATGGTAAGATAATTCTAGTTTGTTTAAAGTAGCCCGAAGGCACTACAGCTTCTTGCATTTATTTGCACTTATATTAACCCAGCATTAACAATGCTACAGAGCTGATTTAGTTCATTTTTTATTTCTAGAGGCAAGAATATCAGATTGCTGTAAAGGGAAAAGAAACATTTTAAAACTATCTTCTTGGAGCCACAGGATAAAGCAAAGAAATGCATTCCTCATACCCTGTGGCAGTAGCACTTGGGCTAAGCCTGAGACTGCTGCCTTCTAACAAGCCAGAAGAGAACTCGTTTACCAGCTGAAACACTGTACAAGAGTCCCTTTTAAAACTAGAGGCTACACATACGCTAATCCAAAAGGGAACCGCATCACTTAGCAATTCTTGGCTAACAAAGCTCTATGGCCTAACTTATGGCCTTTGGCCAAAGTCTAACTGAGAAGTTAAGGATTCAAAGATTATGCACTATAGTTAGAAGCAGAGACCAAGCACGGTCTTTTCCCTGCAGGTTCTCGAGACAGATTTAATGCAGCACTGAGACTCATCTCATAAAAGTTCTAATGATTAGTGGATCCATAGGAACTCCCTTATGAGCAATCCTCATTACATATCAAAACCAATTGTTTAAAAAAATAAAAATCAAAGGAATCCACAGCAGGCAGACAGGCTGTAAGGTGAGGATAGCTCTGTTGTGGCAACTGCAGCTAATCAGTCTGACCAAGCCTTGGAGACAGCTGACTTCAGCTACCACAGTGCAGATCTAGAACAGCTCTAACAAAATCCAGATTTGCATTAAATGGAAATCTAGTAATGTGTATGTTATGTCATCATTTAACTTCAGTTTCCCTCACCCACCCTAACTCAACTTGTTTGAAACATGTAAGCCCTATTAATTACTTACACAGGCCACCTCCTCTAGACATGCAGGGCATTAGCAGGTACACTCATACCTTAAGCACTGACCAAGAGGCAGGGGAAGATGAAAGCACGAAAGATACACCACTAGCCTCACTAACAGCACAATGGCCACTGTTCAGACTTGGTTAATGAACTAGGCTGCAGGTAATTCAGATCATTCATTGGATTTGTCAGAGACAGCTTAGACCAGCCATGCGCTCACTAGGCAGCGCTACACAGTGGCGGTGAGATACATCTCCAGAATTGTTCATAGACTTAATGGGGCAAGGTGAGGGTCCTGTAGCTAAAAGCAACAGGCATGATCAGCAGAGCTGCTAAACTTCCATGAGCCAACATCAAGCAGATTACAAAGACAACCCCACTGCTTTATTCAATTGCAAAAGCACTGGGAAAACAGCAATTTGTTCAGGAGCTCAGGTTTGTTCTCTTCTCTTGCCTGCATATGTGTGCATACCGGTTTTGTGGAAGAGCTCAGCAGAAAGAGAACACACATTAGAAAAGCACTGTTTCTTCAAATCATCTAATTACTATGCAGACACATGGCTTAATATCTTGCCCTGATCAGATATGGGCGATAACTGTATTGGGGTGAATTTTAATAGCTAAGAACAAAACAGAGCAGACTGTGGCCCTAATGCCAACCAAACCAAGCCTGAGCAGGTCCCTCTGCATTTTGTGACAGATCCTATCACAAAGTATAAATCCAGCGCTGTCTTCATCTCACCACTACCAACTGCTGTCACTAGAAAGGGCTCAACCAGCAGCAAGCCAGCCATGTCCCACTGAACCCTGTCTCCTTTCTAGTGCTACTGACAGCTGAGACAGAGCCACATCTTGAATGCTGACCTGAACTATGGCATGGGGAGGAAATGGCCTGGCACAAAAGTGGAAGCAGCTTTGGAAAAAAAAAGAAAAAACCACTGAGGCTCCCTCAACACTCTTGAGGGCAACCCCCAACTCACCCCTATGAAATTCCCTAGATGTCTCATCTTTTACCCCTATTGTGTCTGAAATAGTAACATAACATCCCAGCCCCCATCAGTCCCTGCACTAGAGGATGTCAGCAGAACACCAATCTTGAGGAAAACATATTTAAATAGCATGACAACATGGGCATACCCTGAGCATGCCAATATACCACACAAGACAGCTGACACTGCCTTTTCAAAGGGACAGTTGATTACAAAGTAGGGAACTAAGATTTAAACAACCTCCATTGAATCCCATGGTTTCAAATCCATATATCCCATCTTTTGCAAGGGGGAAGAAGACTACTAACACTCATCCAGAAGCACCTAGGAAGACCTCTTTGATCAGCAAGAAATGACCGATCAGCATTAAACTGATCAGATTAAGCCATCAGCCCCAATATTCCGTGCCAGCATTTCTTCAAACCACTTCTCTCAGCTTGGACGCTGTATCACATGTAACATAGAAGATGACGGGGAAGGATCACAGGTAAAGAAGAAGAGACTAGGACCTTCTAAAGTTCATTTTGGCTCAGCTATTGCAGAAGCAAGGCCTAATTTTACCTCATCCTGCCTCTGTTAAATGAAGGACCTGCTATTCAGTGCAGGTTTATGCAGCCAAGTGCTCATCTTAGGTACATAGACAGGCCTTGAGATGGGCATGGAGCAGATCCTGCCTGCAATGCTGAAGGGTTACACTGCTCACATAAGCCACCAAAGAGCCTCTGTAAGGCACTGATCCTACTGAAGAAGGTACTCCAGCAACATGCTACAAGTTCTAAGGGCCGAGTGTTAGAACAGCAATCCAGCAGGACCTGAACAAGCTTGAGAAGTGGGCCTGTGGGAACCTCATGAGGTTCAACAAAGCCACATGCAGGGTCCTGCACCTGGGTTGGGGCAATGCCCAGTATCAATACAGGCTGGGTGATGAAGAGATTGAGAGCAGCCCCACCGAGAAGGACTTGGGGGATGAAGAGCTGGATATGAAATAATAATGTACACTCATAGCCCAGAAAGCCAACTAAATCCTGGGCTGCACCAAAAGAAGCATGGTCAGCAGGTTGAGGGAGGTGATTCTGCCCATCTACTCTGCTCCAGCTCTGGAGCCTGCTGCACAGGAAAGACATGGACCTGTTGGAACAGGTCCAGTGGAGGGCCATGAAAATGATCAGAGGGCTGAAGCACCCCTCCTATGAGGACAGGCTGAGAGCGTTGGGGGCTGTTCAGCCTGAGGAAGAGAAGGCTTCAGGGAGACCTTATAGCAGCCTTCCAGTACCTAAAGGGGGCCTACACGAAAGGTGGGGAAGGACTCTTCATGAGGGAGTTCAGTGATAGGACAAGGGGTAACAGTTTTAAACTGAAAGAGGGGAGGATTTAGACTAGATATGAGGAAGAATTTTTTTTCTCCAATAAGGGTAGTGAAACACTAGAACAGGTTGCCTAAGGAGGTGGTAGATGCCTCATCCCTGGAAACAGAGCTCTGAGCAACATGATCTAGTTGAAGATGTCCCTGCTCATTGCAGGGGAGGTTGGACCAGCTGACCTTTTAAGGTCCCTTCCAACCCAAACTATTCTATGAACAGCGCATTATTAACCCACTATACCTGTATTAGTGTGATACTTCTGCCTTCAATAGGGCTTAACACAGAACAAAGTAGATATGAAGTAAATAATGGGCAAAAAAATAAGTTATTATCTATTCTCTTCACTGAGGCAGCATTTTTTAATTAAAAAAACATACCAAGTTGTTGATGAAGTACTTAGTAAGTCAGATTGTAAACCTGACTGCATGCTACCATTATAGAACATAGCATGTACCAAGCCATACAGGCTTGTGTGGGTTATGTGGCTTACTGTATTCATTAAAGGTTCACTACAACCATTAGTGGGTCTGTTAATGGAACCATTCAAGACAAAACTGGCAACTAATTCATTCTTACTAATTGCAACATACTTTCAGCTATCTTATGCAGCAGGCAAATGCCTTGCAGAAAACAGCATCTTTAACTGCTTAGTGTAATAACTAATAAATGTTTTTCAAGAACAGCCTGATTTAACTCTCATACTCATTTTTCTAATATAATACCTACTAACTGTGTTGAAGTTTGACATAAAGCAGGAACAAGATCAATCCTATCTTGTTAATCAGGCAGAGTACTTTAGCCATCCACCTTCAGACCAAAGACCATTCAGGCTGAACACTCCAAATGCTTGTAGAGCGCAGCACCGAATCCCATAGCTATGACTAACACATGTGGACCATCACTGTGCTCCAGCAAGAGAAACAAGAAAGAGTGGACAACACAGAATTGACTATTAACAGCAGGAAGAAAATGTAAACCTCAGACTGTTTCAAAGCTCCAGGAGTAATAGATACATTGCAAAGTGGCTCTGCTATCCTGCATCACCATCACAACATGGACAGGGCATGCAGAGAGGCAGCACAATTGTCAGATTCATTTTCTGGCACTAATAGACATTTTCTTCCTTTTAATGTACCTTAGAACAAGAATATTTATGCTGACATGAGAATTAACAATCCTTCCCACCACCTGGCAGTTTCCAGAGCATTTGGAGGCTGGACTGCAGCCGCCACCACCACCCCAAGAGAAGAGTTACAGCGAGGGGGTGGAGGAGTGGGAGTCTGCATTTCAGGTTTCTTACATTTGGGACCTAGAAGAGTAGTTCCTATAATTGAAAGCCAGATGAAGAATCCAGTCCAGAACCTCTTATGATGCTCATAAATTATTTGTATCAGCAAGGACTACCAAAACCAGCAACACAGCTAATAACGTTAAAGGCAGCTTAACAAAGACATACATCTTCACAAAGCTTAGGAGAGACTTGTGAATTTAGTCTTTATAAAAATCTTCAGCGTAGGACAAGTTTATTTTTAGCTTAATGGATGTACAAGATAGACTTCCAAAACATTAAATTCAACAGCAGTTCTATGTTTAACCAAGGACAAGAGAAAAGCTGCCATCACACGCCTCTGCCTGTCCCCTGCAGGAAGGAGCGCTACTGACAGATACAAGAGGCTTACAGGTTTTGCAGTATCAACCAGTCTTATCTCTGCTCTACAGCCTCAGTCAGAAAATCAGATCAGGGATGAGAGGAAAGCTTATTGAGCTAGAACCTCATGTGGACCCTTCCTCTTCCCTCTGAAGCCCATTATATGAGACATCTAATTATCAGTTATTTTAGCACTGCAGTAATAAGTATTATTATCATCCACCTGTTACTGTTATGTTGAAGTCCTGCACTGTAAGTATAGCTGGAGAAGGTTTTCCCCAATAAAGTATTTGTGTTAGAGAAGTCCCAGCCTAGTAATTTTTCTTATGCTAGCTGTTCTTCCTGGAACAGCTGTCTTGTCTGCAGCATCTGACTAGATGAGTTTTAGGAGTATTCTTTTCTCTTTCCCTCCCCCTACCATTTTTTTTTTTTCTTCCTCAAGAGTTGATAGTCTCAGTGGCTTGATCTCTAAAAGATATGGAACTTCCACAGATTTTTCTGGGAATCCTTTAGATCAGCCCCTGAAACTGCTGCAGGCTGGTGTCAGGAAATTTGATTTAGGCAGAGTTACCCTAACTGGACCAGCTGGGGCTATGACCATACAGATGTCATGCTAGGTCTCACACAAGGCTTGTCATTGCCAAAACATTAAATGTTTGTTTTCCATCAGATCAGGATTTAGCTTGACCTATTCCATCGTTGCTGAGGATTAAATATATTTGTACTGTATGCATCTGTTACTTTTGAGACATTCCAGTACCTGTCTGCAATAGGCAGTTTTATTGGAACTGCTACCAGGATGAGCATAGACACGAATCACAGACCTTTTCAATATTTAATTATCTAGTATTGCACAGGCTGCTGTGGATTTAGAGGAAATCATGCTTATGACTCATATGCTAGTACTGGAGCAGTTTTTCCCCTAATAAAGTAACCCAAGGGAGGGGAGGAAAAGAGCCCAAACCAACCACCCACTGCAGAAAGCTGAACATCACCACCTAGCTGATTCGGTTTCCAATGACAGAACATCCATCCAGGTACAGCAAGCACTGCTGTTTCATTCCCAAGAAAGTCTTATCAGCTAGGCATCAGTCAGTCTTCTCTATCCTTCTGTTTAGTGCAGGGAATGGTTTAAGATGCAGAGTCCAGAAGTGGTTCCAAACTCCTCAGGTCAGTTTCAGACAGTGCTGAGCTGTATCCATCCCTGGATTAGCTACAGGTTGCTCTAGTCTCTCATTCCTTCATGAAGAAGGAGACACCTTTTGAAAGCAAAATACTCATTCCTACCCCCAGTATAAGCATCACCTGTTTCTGGTGGTTGGTTTTTTGTCTTTTTTGTTGTTTTTTTTTTTTTTAAAAGAGATAGAAGCAAGCAGCCAGTTCTCTCAAATAACTACCAGGGACAAAGTTGATATAGCATTTTTTTTTTTTTAAAAGCCTTCTTTCTCTTCCCTGCACAGACTATTACAGAAGATATTTGCTCCTATATGAGCAGAAGTTCCCCACTGGAAAGCATTACTTTGCTGTACCACATTTAGAGATCTTCAGAAGTATTACTACTACATTATTTCCACACAGCTGTTCTACTTTGCTGTGAATCACAGAATCTTTAGAGTTGGAAGGGACCTCTAGAGATCATCTAGTCCAACTCCCTTGCCAAAGCACGATTGCCTGGAGCACATCACTCAGGAATGCATCCAGGCGGGTCTTGAAAATCTCCAGAGAAGGGGACTCCACAACCTCCCTGGGCAGCCTGTT
>VXBH01008985.1:424810-451641 GCA_013400035.1 Rynchops niger
GAGGCAGAGTTGGTGACTTCTTTTGGGCTATCTGGAAAAGCAAAGCCCTAACAGGGAACTCAGATGTCCTGAACTCTGGGCCACGGTGCCTCTGCCGTGAGGAACGCCTTGTTGCCGCCGCTGGAAACCACCAACAGGCGCCGGGCGAGCAGCGGCGGAGCGCCGGGGCGCCGGAGCCGCTGCAGCACCTCNTGAGGACACTGCGTGCGAAAGGGCACAAGGAGCCATGTAACAGCCTGAGAGCCGTGCCAGTAAAAATTCTGTCAATTAAGTTTGCGGTTGGCTTTGCTTGGTTTTATTTAAAATTGAGTTAGTTTTAATTTTATCTCAGAATTACCGTTCCTTTCAGGTGCTGTCACCACATCGGTATTTCCGCGCCCAGCGAAACCGAGGGTGCTGTGTCATGTCAAAGAAACCGCCGCCTTCCCGCCTCTGCGGTGCGCGGGGAGCAGCAGAGCAGGAAGGGAAACCTTTTTTTTGCCCCAATTCCTTATTTTTTTGCCTTCCCTGTGAGGCGAAGGGAGGGCAGCGTGTCTCCCCCCGCACTCCCTCCCCAGTGCCGTATTCCCGAATCACCTTCCCCTTCTGCGAGAGGTCCCTGCTACGGGAAGCACCGCCGGGTCAGTGCTCGCTCCGTGTTGTCTGGCGCCCTCTTCTGCTGCGCGACACGTCTTCACCTCGGAAGATGAAGGTTTAATCTTAAACCAGTCCAGGCAGCGCACAGGGATAAGTCCTGGGCTCCTGGGGGCCCCTCTGGCCCCTGGGCTCCGGGCAGGCTTTTGCCCTCTGCAGGCTTCTGTCCCAAACAGCCCGTCTCACACAAATTGGTCTGCCCCCAATCCACATCTATCACCACCGAAGTTAGACTGAATCACAACACAGTGTTTTCTAAAGTTTTGGGTGTCTCACATTGCGTTACTCTCAGAGGCATCGCACAACCTGGTTCATATAGTGAGGTGGGAAAGGAGCTATAACTTAATTCATGCGATGAGCCTGAGCACGCTGTGGACCCAAGGGAATAATGTGAACCAAGTGAGTGAGACCAGCCAGGAGGCCAGAATCAGTGTCTGAGATCCAAGCACAAGAAAAAAAAAAAAAGTTAAAAAAAAAGGGAATCTGTAGACTTGTAGATGCCTTGAAAAAAGAAGGGGCTAAATTTTAGAAAACTTTTGCTGAAATAACCCCAAACATCAATACCGCATCCAACAGAAAACGTCAAGAAAATAACACTAAACAAATGGAACAATCTAACTAGGAAGAAGGTCTCAGCTACCATGATATTGGGAATAGGCCCCAGCTGTAGTGTCTCTATGATGATAAAGTAGCCCAACAAAAGGAGCTGGATTCAGACATGCAATAATTCTAACTTAGTCATTAAACTATGATGCTGATATTTTTTCCTTATGATTACCTGATTTTTCCCGCAGCATTCAATTTATGTATGTATATGTGCATGTATCTATATATACATAGACAGACATAACCTATGTGTTAGGCAAGAAATAATATGATTCGTTACTCTCACTGTACACATATTCAAGTTAACTGCTACACATACGCACATTAACTACACACCGGCTCTATGCTCATACACATACTGGCATTCCCTGTTCTTTTGCTGTTTACATGTACACTCTTACCATTGAACAAATGGAATAAAATGCATGCAAAATGTGTTTAAAAATCAGTAAAAGGAACAGTACTGTTAACCAAAGCGCTCTATTCATGCATCACTCAGATAAGGGCAAGACCTCTGTATTAAAATAGTAACAAGGTGTGCTTTCCTGAGCACTCATGCTTGAAGGTAAAAGGATGAGCCATTATTAATGTAGCTCAAACCTGTGTGAACTGCAAAAATAGCTCACAGGCTGTGTAAGGTATGTCAAATGTTCAGTAGAACCAATGTTGCATAAGGAAATACATTATAATGGAACAGGCGTAAAAGAAGGCTCAGTGCTAAAGATGAGACAGAAACATTCAAGATAAAAAATAAAGTGCTTTTCTTGGAAGCAGGAGTAAGCAATAGACTGTATCTATCCCACTTTGCTCAGGACAAGAACCCCAACTGTGGGTTATAAATGCCTGAAGTTAGGCCTTTATAAAAGACTGCTTAAAATAATGAGACAAAGCAACCACACATAGCTGTTCAACCTGTAGAAGAAAATCAGAGCTGCATTTGTTTTATTTTATTGTGTATATATTTCATTCTTGCACCTCAGGCAATTTACATTACACTAAGGATAAATTTAGTGGTGGGATAAACACCTTCTGGAGTAAGTGTGAATGCCAAGGAGCAACTTGCACTGAGCTGGAATTTGGTGAACCTGCTGCAGGTCTCATTTAGATTAGTCAAAGTCCAGTGTAAGCCCAGGGAAAGAAAGGAAACGGGAAGAATTTTGCTTTGAGGTACCTTGTGCTGCCCAGAAAGTGGGCTAGCCCCATTCCCGCTGGGAAGGAGAGCAGGCTGGGGAGGGCTGCAGGATACTGTACAGCACTCACCTGCTGTTGATGTTCTCTGCGTACAGGCTGAATTCAGATCAGCTGCGCAGCATCTCAGGAGAGCAAGTGATAACGTTTCATTTTAAAGACTCATCTCTCAGCGCTTCACTGTGAGCGCGCCCGTTTCTTTTGTTGTGTGCTGCTCTCATCAAAGCTGGGCGTGCACAGCTCTATAGTTACAGCCACATTATATGACCAGGAAACATTTGGTGAGGCTGCGACAGTTCTGGGCCCCCAGTTCAGAAGGATAGGGAACTACGGGAGAGAGTCCAGCACAGGGCTACAAAGATGATCAAGGGACTGGAACATCTATCTTATGAAGAAAGGCTGAGAGACCTGTGTCTTTGTATCCTGGAGCAGAGAAGACTGAGAGATCTCATCAATGCTTGTAAATATCTAAAGGGTGGGTGTCAAGAGGATGGGGCCAGACTCTTCAGTGGTGCCTGGTGACAGGATGAGGGGCAATGGACACAAGCTGGAACACAGGAAATTCCATCTCAACATGAGGAGGAACTTCTTTACTTTGAGGGTGGCAGAGCACTGGCACAGGCTGCCCAGAGAGGTGGTGGAGTCTCCTTCTCTGGAGACATTCAAAACCCCCCTGGACGCGTTCCCATGCAACCTGCTCTGGGTGACCCTGCTCTGGCAGGGGGGTTGGACTAGATGATCTCCAGAGGTCCCTTCCAACCCTACCATTCTGTGATTACTGAAGAGCTTTTTGCCCTTTGGCCCCTCTCCCCCTTAAAACGCTGCAGACTGCAGTGATGGCTGGGCAGCCAAAAGGAGAGTCAGGTCTAAAAGCCTTTTTAGGAACTGGAAAATCCTACAAACCCTGAATCAACTTAACATGAATGTTTCATTTCAGGGGTGTGTCTGTTGCAAGAAGTAGTCCTTAAATTTTGAAGGAGTGAGGAAACTGGCAAGAACGCTTATTATCATTTGTGAGCTGGTAATCACGAAATCTCCTGAACTGTTTGTGCTGTGCTGCGTGGCTCTTCCAGCAGATATCAGGCTGGTTGAATTCCTGCATGAGGGACAGGGCCTGTGAACACAAGGCTTCTTCCAATTATCTGAAGAAGGTCCCATCTACTACTTTTTCCTGATCAGGTGGTCTATATTAGACACCTACATCATCAGCCATGTTGGTCTGCCCACTAGTTGCAACCTGTGGGCTCTCAGGTGGCTCCTCATCCATCCCAGCGCAGAGCTCATGCATTCCTGCTGCTCTTGCACATGAAAGGCGGCACCTCCCTGTCCCCCTCCTGGTCTGTCCTTCCTAAAGAGCCCACATCCATCCATTGCAGCACTCCTCCATGTCTCTGTGATCCTGATGAGCTCATAGCCCTGTAACGGCACACAGACCTCTCGTTCCTCCCGCTCGCTCCCTGTGCTGCGTGCACTGCTCTGCAGGCGCTTCAGCTGATGATTGCCCAGGGGAGGTATGACAGCTGTCCCCACCACGCTGGCCTGTAGGCACTTCCTTACTTGTGGGCACACACCTGGAGTGATCCCGCCTCAACTCTCGTCTGTTGATTAAGAGGTTTCTCTTGTCCCCATCACCCTGCACACTCTGCTTACCAACCCCATCTATCGTTTCCTCGCTTGGTGGCAGGTTCTCATGACCCTCCCCACACCTCTCCTCGTTGGCCTGGTGGTCAGGTTGGTTTCCTCACCAGTGTGGTTGGGCTCTGATCAATCACTTGGTAGTTACTCCATGACCGCACAGGCTTACTTCAGCAGGAGCTTGGCCATGGGGAAACACACCTGCTTTTAAAAACAATTATTTCCCACCAAGGCAAAAGCACGAAGGGGCAGGATGTGACCTGCTATAATTTACCATTTCCTTTCATACTTCCAAATTTGCACATGGTGCTAATTGTTGTGTCAGTAACTCCAGAAAACTGTCCTCTCACACGTGCCTCTGATTCCTTTATGTACTTAAATATTTTTCATACTGTCTGCCTTATATTAATAGAACTAGGCTGTGCAACTCCGCTTGCCTATACAAATTCAGCCACGGTTATGCCAGAGCTAAGCCAAACCTTATTGTCATATTATCGTAATTTAACCACACCTGTGGCTTAGCAAGATGCTTGATGCCAAAACCAGCCTGATAACCCAGCCCATATGTTCCAAACTATCATATTTCATGTTCCATTTTCCATGTAGCTATTGTTTTTAGATGAAAAGGCTACATTTGTAATTCAGTTGTATATCAGACAACAAGACACCTGATTAACTAATTCCCTCCTTGTATTTCTAAAGATCTAAAAACATGAGCAGAATGACCACTTGACGCTGAGTCAAGCCAAGAGAGGTTGTGCAACCTACCATGGCAATGCCACTGCACAATTCTTGCATTATTTTGCTTAATTCAGATTAAGAGTGTCTGAGAAACCTCTCAGGTCACACAGCGCTGGGAATACACGTTGTTGCTTAACAGTTCTCTGGCATTGCTTTTCTGGTTTATGGTGCAGTATAACACACACATCACCGTTATCGTACAAGCATGTCAAGGACCTATTGAAACACAAAACCAGTATGATGTCCTTGTATTAGTTTAGGAGCTATTCTGGGATACACTGTGTCCAATAAACCCTGAGGCTATGAAAACCAGGAGGAGTGGTACCCCTATTATCCCAAATCTCTCCCCATTTCTAGACACGTACATGACTCACATGAACTTTTCATTAGTGCCAGGGGAAAGTACTTTGCAAAAATAGTCTGCTCCTAAGATGAATGAGTGGAAAAAAAAAAAAAGCTTGGAAATAGTTACAGGTGTACCAAAAGATCAAATGAATACAGAAGGGAAGGAAAAGGAAGTTGCAAAGAGTCTGAGGAATGGGATGAAATTAAACCACTTCTGCCCCATTTGCAGTTATTTGGTAACACAGGAACGCATTTCTACATCATACATTTTTAAAGAAGATGCTATTAGAGAGGCATACAGGGCCATAATAGCAGCCAGAAAGTCACTGATAGCATCACACAGGTAAGAAATGGAAAAACTTATTATCTCAGCCTGTTAGGTCTCTGTATCTTTCCAAGGGCCCTGTCCCAGCTCTCTGGGTCGTTCTCAGCATTAAGGCTTTCTGGAGAGGCGCTGGGTTAGTGCTGACAGTTGACCTGAATTTAACATTTCAATTGAAGTAAATTGCTATTTTTAAAACTTCTACCCACATTTTTCTATTTCTTATCATAGAAATAAATTACTTTTCTTAATGTCATCAATAAAAGTCATTTAACGTGTCACTCACACGATCCAGAGATAAAGCCAGCCTGATGCCAGTACCAATAGCGGTGCACGCTGGAGCAGGACGTTACCAATAGAAAATGTCTACTGGAGATCAACCAAAGATGGCTTAGAAGCTATTTCCTGTAGTTCGGGGGTATGATGCTGCTCATCTTTAACATCTCTTCATTTTTGGCCTTCTTCCAAGCCATACAATTGTGTTTATGTAAGCTACATCCTATTAAATACCTGAATAGAAGACAGTCAGATGGAGAAATAGATGCTTATTTAAAAAAAAAAAAAAAAAGAGAAAAATTTCTAAGCACAAAGCAGATCCTTCTCTCACAAAAGCATTGAGAAAAGTCATGATGAACAATAAGCATCATGAAATAACACATGAAGATGTAAATTCTTCCTTTAAAGACAGGAATTTAAAAGCATGGAGTAAAAAACACCCCAAGGCATATAACAAGAGACAAGGAAAGATTTGTTCACAGGTCAGTAAGTGAACCTGACCCAGCTGCTGCTCTGAGAGGCCACCTTTGCAGGGAGAGATAACATCAGCAAGGAGAGGCACTAGAAAGCTGACTTCAGGTGCCACAGCCAACCCTCATTCTCACATTTCCCAGCCTTGTCCTACTCAGCGACACAACTGCAGGAATGTTTTGTTTCCACACAGGTGCGTGAGTGCTCCGCTGTCTTTTCCCTTATGCTGCACACCAGTGCCACCAGTGGTGGTCTGGCTCTGTTTGAAGAGGTTCATTACCCCATCCTAAGAGCACCCTATTCCCTTGACTGTAATTAACTATAAGGTTTCAATTCTTTTACATCCAGTAAGTGTCAAGTCATTACTTATGTCATGTAGTCTTTTGTAAGATCTTCCCTGTACGTTAACCTTCACAATAAGATGAATCAACAGGCTGCAAAAGTACTCCGGCCACCCAGAGTCACACAGAATTGGATGCAACCTCCCTTTGACTGCTATGACAGACACAAAAGCTCCAGACTTGCTCCGCATAAGCCTGTGCCCTGACGAGTAAGTGTTCCACGCCAGACAGGCTTTATTGTCACTTTGACTAGATCAGTGCACGTATGTGCTGCCGATGAAAATCTTCTACCTTCTGCTCTGCTGGGAGCTGGCCCCCCCACACTGCCACAGCTCCCACTGCGCCTGCCGACAAGCGCCGCTTCAGTTTGAACTGGTAGCACTAAACTGCTCAGCAAATAAAACAGCTGCTGTCACATGCGGAGATGTACCTCCCTTCCCCTGCTCTAATCACACTGACGCTGGCTATAGCCAAGACATGGCACAGTCACCACCCATTCATCAGTGGCAACCCTAACGACCTGCTGGGGCCTGGCTATACCCCCCACTGCTGCCGCGACCTGCACTTGCTGGAGGAAAGCCACCACAAAAATACCCATCATATTATGTTCGTGCCTTCCGTAGTAATATTATAAGGCTGTCCTGTGAAGGAGGATATAGGCAAAGGCTACCTGCACCTTTCCATGAAATATGTGAAGAGTAAGTATTACTCCTCTCCTCACCCCTTTTATAAGCAAAAGAAAAGATAAAACTTGTGATTAGCTCATCGGATCAGATGGAATTCAGCAGTGACTAAAGGAACATAATAACAAACCAGCTTCATTCTGTCAGTGCTCTGCTTAGCCCCCCCCCACCCCCCCCAGAGGAGAGGAAGAGATAAGGAGATTTACAAGTTTAGAAAAAGAACTGAACTACTTTAATGAAAATAATAAAAATTAAAGAAAAAAGCATACAATATATACAAAACTGTATCCAGCTCCCAGGATGACAATCCCGGGAGCCGAATTCTGGAACTAGAGTAACAGACAGGGTCCTCCTCAGAGGCTGGCCATTGAACAATAAGCGCGCCAGAGCAGCCTTGCCCCTTTGATCCCTCAGCTTTTTTACTGAGCGTGATGCAGATGGGATGGAACACCCTGTTGGTCAGTTTTGGGTCACCTGTCCTGTCCGCTCCTCCCTGCAGGTGGGTCCCCTCTACACTTCTCTGCTTCCGACCCTCTAACGGGGCAAACAGCAAAGTTAGCTCACCTTGGTTGTTATAGCAATAAGTATAAGCAAGAGCCCCTCTGCATACCACTCCTTGGTGTAATCAGGTCTTATCACTCTGAGAGTGAACAGTTTCTGAACAATATGGTGTTAATTTCAGACTTCAGTCAGTTAGAAGAGGCCCAGCTAAAAAGTAAAATTACAAATCAGAAAATTGGTTCTGTTTTACCTCAAACCAGGACATTACCATATTTATTTTATTCAATTCTTCATGTGTTTACCTCTAGTCCCCTTTTACTGAAAAAAAATTACAAGGTTGCTGATTAAGTAGCTAGAAATAAATGGTTAAACTTTCAATTAGAAGGCATTTCTAGTTACATACCTGTGGTATGTGACATACTTAAAAATAATCAGAAAAAAGACATATGTAACAAGTGACAAAATCTGCAAATGGTACAGAATTACTGCGCTATTAGAAGCAAAGACAAATCACAGGAGGCAGGGTGTGCAGGATGGCAAAAGGGCAGAGAAAACATGACTTACACAACATACAAAATAATCCAAGAGCAAGAAAAATATACACAAAAAAGAGCATGCAACAATCCATTCTAAATTAGCAATTAACATTCATGAAAGTGATTGTGAAATCTTTTTGCAAAACTTATGAAGATACCAGGTCAGTGTTGAGCAGCAATCAAAAGCAAACCCCCAAGTATTAGAAATTATTTGGAACATCACAGAGAAGAAAAAAAATAAAACCAGTTATATCATCACATAATGCTGAGTGCATCCACGTGTTGAATTCTGCAGAAGCAGTCCTCCCATTTCAGAAGAGCAACAAGTACAGTTTAAAAATAATAGCTTCTATATAAAAAGAACGAGGGATCTGAATTTAAGCTTCTAAAAAGCAAGTATAAAACAAATACTTCTCACAAAAGACAAACTGTATTATAGCTCTGCAGTGGGAAGCTACAGAGACCAAGGAAACAGATGGGTTTGAAAAGTGATAGGAAATGCACGTTTCCTATCCAATAGCCTATGATTTCTATAGAAAGCTCTCACCGTACTTTTGGATATTCCCACACAGCAGCTCAGTTACACGTACCCTGTCATACAGGATCTTGTCTTGATCCACGTACAAGATCTTGTACAAAAAAAACCCCATTTGAATGAAAGGCAGCCCAGGGAATCTCCCTTTACCTCTAGTGCACTAGCGTAGCAGTTGAGCAGGATTCCAACTAGTCATTGAAAACACACAGTAGAAAGAAAGAAAGAAAAAAAAAAAAGTCCCTTACAGCAAGGACTTAAGTTAAAACTGACCGTTAATGAGGTGATCAGCAAGGCAATGGTGAGCCAAAGGCAGGTTTCTATAGATGTGGCACTTGAGTCAGGCAGCTTTGAAATATAAGGGAAAAACATAAGGAGACAAGGAAGTAGCAGAAGGCACACTCATCTAAATCTCATAAGAGAATTTCATAGAGCTACTTTTAGGAATAAAAAGCACTTCTCTGGAAGTTTTGACACAAGTTTTTCCACGTGTAAAACTGAAGTAGACATCCGGCAGCTTAACATGGGATTTTATAGTTTCCCTTCAAGGACGTCATGAGCAGATGTTTTAACTGAAGCACCTGGCACAGAAGTGCATTTGTCAAGGCTGTCTATAGACAGAGAAAGTCAGCAGGACTTCTTCACTTTAAGTACTCCTTCTACCGCTCAGGACATACACACATAAGAGTATGGCACAACTGCCTTTATCAAAGGATCAAGATGCACATTGCTCAGAAGATGAGCTTTCTAACTTTCAGCTTACTTCCCGAAGCCCCAGGAGTGCTTTGCCTTGCATTTTTATCTACCACAGCAGCTCACACACACATTGTGGAAAGGTGGGTACACAGCCGGGGAAAACCAGGGAAAGAATAAAGTGAAAACTGAGACTGAGCATCAAGAATTTTCTCTACAGGATATGGTTCAACAGTAATTCACGCAAAGCCTTAATTATTTACTTCACAACTTTATTTCTTTATTAAGTTATTGGTATAAAGTTTAATGTCTAATTATACAGTAATCTGGGGAGTTTAAGGGAAGCTTATTTTGTCCTTTTTAGTGTCTTTTGCCATTCGGTCCTCAGACATGTTTTAAGAGGACTAATATTATACATGTACCTTAAATTTCTCTACAAAAACACTTCAAGCCTTTTTTTTGTTTTTCTGAGTAGGATGCAGAAATCATGCATATTGTAGACAATATAACGGTCGAGGAAATAGTTTCCTCTTTAAACTAAGGCAGTTAAAAACCCATGAATATCAATTGAGTAATTTGGAAGAACAAAAAGGCTTCCTCAGTGCTCATTTATTCTTTGAGCAAATATCATGTTTGGTAAGACACGCCCTCTTGGAATTATCATTGATTTGATTGCTGTCCGCATTGAAAAGACAGCGATTGTCAAAGACAGCATTTAATCATGTACATTTTATAATGTCACTAACCCATCCACTTTTGAATATGAACTCATCAGCCTTAAGCATTGTGTAAAACCACATGCAAAAATTGCCATAAATTTTTTTTTAAACAGAACCAAATTGGCAAGTTTTTTGGAAAGGATATTTCAATGTCAAAGAAAAAATATACTGTCTATTAAAATGAGCACTTCAAGTAACTTAAATATCTTTAGCAAACATTTCCAGCAAGAGACTCTCTGTAAAAGAAATTGTTCTTAGAACAAAAAGCTAATGAATGGCTATTTAGACACTAATTTTTCAACACAGTGGTGGGTCTGTGTGAAACAATTCGTAATCTAAATAAAGCAAGTCCATTACACTATTAAAAAAACATACATTAAGCAGGACTGATTAACTATTGCATTTCTGTATTTACAAAAGTGCTTAGCATAACAAAATTACCTAAAAAAATATAAACTTTACCGATATTATTTGGTTCTATGTGTAGTCCTAGGTCTGCACTTGGAGAAAAATAGTATTTACATTGCTAGATTTAGACAAGTTCCCTATTATCTTTAAAGAAATTTAACAAAACTCCCCACACAAATGGACCCCTATGCAAGTCAATTAATTCCATCTGGCTCATCATAAGTAGAGCAAAAGCAAATCCTTGGGTACTGAGCAGTATAAATAACGTTAGCCATTGTCTGTGGCATTAGACCCCAATACAGGCTGCCGACAAATTGGGCAAGTAGAGTTTTCAGAAAGCCAGCGATCAATACAATGAATATGAAATTCATGCATACAAGGTAACTGCCTTAGCTTATTCCCTGTCACATACTCATTAATGCAAACACTACACGTTTTACTCATTTCATTTTCAGCGTGAGTATCCCCATAGCTCCGGGTAGAAAGATTGTCAATCTGCTCTTTGGTTAAACCTCTTAAACGATCGTCATCATCATCTTCATTCAGCAAGAAGAAGTGGGCAAGTCGAAGTATGGGCAGCGTTCCATTTTCCACTAGGTTGTTAGCATCTTGAGACTGCCTGTTATCTTGGTTTTCGTTGCTGCGACCATAGCGTCGAGTATCATAACTCTGCCTGTTTGTTTCCCTGCTGCCTTCTACTGCATGCCCATTTCTAGATGAAATCTCACTTGGATCACTGCTACGGTTTGCTGAACTGAAGTTACTCTGCTCTGACTGTAGATCCGCTAAGCGATGACCACTTCTTTGCACTTCTGAGTTAGATTCAGTTTCCATTAAAGAACTCAGTTCTCCAAAGCCTGTCATAATTTGTCTAAGGATCGATCGAAGAGCCACTGATGAAGGTTCACCAAGCCCAGTTTCTGAAATCCGACGAAGAGGTATCCGTATAGTGCTAACGTAGGTTCGAATACCCGCACGTTCTGATCGTGATATTGTACGCCGAAATCCCCCACTGTCACTTTCAAAGGTAACTGTGTTTTCTGACATTCCTACTCTAGAACGAGTTCTACTGGCAATACTGTCCCGATCTCTGTTTTCTCCAGGACGAATTCTTCTCACCTGAAGATCTAACGTAATTGTTGGATGCCTTCTGACAGCAGCTACTGGCCTACTAGATTCCTCCTCTTCCAAAGTTACTCCCGAGGATGAGGCTACACTGGACGGTTGAGAAGTCTGAGTGTTACCTCTTGCTTGTTGTTCGTCAGGCTGTGAAGAAGGCCGAGCTGTTTGTCTTCTACTTCTGTTGGCTTGCTGTGCATTTCTATCCTGCCTCTGCACATGTTCCTCAGTATCACCTTGCCTTTGCAGCGGAGAGCGGCTTCGACTACTTAAAGTAGACCTCAGCCGCAGAATTTCTAGTCTTTGGTTTGCACTCATCTGAACAGTCGTTCTAGCTCTACCTCTTCTGACTCCTGTAGAAGTACCTCTTTCTTGTGTTTCTCTTTGTTCACCAGTAGCTGCAGAATTATTATGTGCACTATTTGTTTGGGAAAGGCCTGTCAACTCCCTTGTTCTACTCCTGAGCCTCCCCAAGACTGGATGAGAGGCTGCTTCAGAGCTTTGTGCCACAGAACTTCTCACAGACCTGGTCCTTGCAGTGCTTGAAGCCTCACTGTTTGCCTCTCTTGCAGTCCTGCTCCTCATTCGTGATGTTACTGGACTGACAGCTCTTTGATGTCTTCTATCTGAAGATGTTCTGCTACTATCATACTCCTCACCAGCAGTTTCAGAACTGTTATGCTCATGATTTATGTTGATTTCAAGACTAAATCTAAACTCCCCACTGTTTGGATTTGTTCGACTCACGGCTCTCCAGGTTTGGTTCCCATTCTGTCCACTGCGCGTGGCATTTCCTGTGCGACGAAATGTGTTCAGCCATTCAAGCAAAGAGTCACCATTTGAGTTTTCTCCAAGAACATCAGAATCTGAAAGAAACAAAGAATTGAAAGCATTCATACAACTGCACACTCGGCATACTACAGTGTACTCCAAATCCTCTATGTTTACTGGGCTCTGACTTCAGAAACATTACAGTAGCAGGACAGCTACCTTGCTATGCTAAAGCAATTTTGATGAAAATATGCTGTATGTAAAAACATCAGCAAAACTCATCAGAATTTTTGTCTAACCAGCAGATACAGACAAATTGAAGTGCCCAGATGGCCTCTTCTGACAAAGTGTTCTGATCTAGGCAGTCCAAAGTTAGTTGTATTTGTCCAATATCCATCCCTCACTTAAGCTATCAATTTGAGGGTATCCTAGTCAACTAATTTTGCTAAAGCAAGGAAAAGTATAACAGTTTGTCTTCTTCTGGCAAACATTTAAAAGAATTGTTTTGTATAAGCAGCAGAATAAGTGATGCATGGTTTTGACAGATTTGTTCCTTTTGTGCAAATATACTCTTTTCCTACTACAATATCCACACAGCTCCGTTCCCATATCTCCTCCAACTATAAGCTCAAGAACAGATGCAACGGTTGTGGTTAATGCTAACTAACTTCATGTATGAAGAAAGCCAACGGTCATGATCACAGTGAAGGTTTTCCCTTGAAGGGATAAGATTAAGCTCCATCAGCTCCCCACTTTCATGAAACCTGCAAGAACTTTGGTATCTTTATTTCTGAGTTGCTTATTTGTCTCCTAAATCTGACTAGAGTTGGCCAAACAATTAGGCCAATACTGCTGGGGAAGTGAAGGCAAACAGCGCACAAAATAAAAGCCTCATTCCGTTAAAACAAATGGAAATGAAACAACAAAACGGTGGAGACATTAACTGTTTCACAGTTAACTTCTTTCCTGTTCCAACTTCTCTAATACATTATAAAACTTCTTAATAATTAGAAGAATGAAAATTATTTTTGTGATATCAAGTTTACTAGAAAAGGGAAAACAGGTAAAGAGAAGAAAGTAAGTTGCGGCTGATGTAAATAATTTCTCATGAAGTATTTCAAGTTTGTTTTCATATCATTAGGAAATCTCTCTTACCTTGAAAACAATCCATAGAGGGACAATGAAAAAACAAGACTTGAAATGGCTGGTACTGAAATCCATCAGTCTTTCTTTTAACTATCTGTACAGAACAATATTTATCACAGAATCTTCAGAGTTGGAAGGGACCTCTAGAGATCATCTAGTCCAACTCCCCTGCCAAAGCACGATTGCCTAGAGCACATCACTCAGGAATGCATCCAGGCGGGTCTTGAAAGTCTCCAGAGAAGGTGACTCCACAACCTCCCTGGGCAGCCTGTTCCAGGGCTCTGTCACCCTCACCGTAAAGAAGTTCTTCCGTGTATTTGAACGGAACTTCCTGTGTTCTCACTTGTGCCCATTGCCCCTCGTCCTGTCACTGGGAACCACTGAAAAGAGTCTGGCTCCATCCTCCTTCAGCTCACCCTTTAGATACTTGAATGCCATGATAAGGTCTCCCCTCAGCCTTCTCTTCTCCAGGCTAAAGAGTCCCAGCTCCTTCAGCCTTTCCTCATAAGGGAGATGCTCCAGTCCCTCAGTCATCTTACTTGCCCTTCGCTAGACTTGCTCCAACAGTTCCCTGTCCCTCTTGAACTGGGGAGCCTCTAAACTGGAGACAGTATTCCAGTTGTGGCCTCACCAGTGCAGAGTAGAGGAGGAGAATGACCTCCTTCGACCTGCTGGCCACACTCTTCCCTATGCAGCCCAGGATTCCATTGGCCTTTTTGGCAACCAGGGCACATTGCTTGCTCATGGATAATTTACTGTCTACCAGGACCACCAGATCCTTCTCCTCACAACTACTTCCCAGCAGGTCCACCCCTAACCTATACTGGTGCTTAGCATTCTTCCTCCCCAGGTGCAGGACCTTGCACTTGCTTTTGTTGAACCTCATTAGGTTCTTCTCTGCCCAGCTCTCCAGCCTGTCCAGGTCATGCTGGATGGCGGCACGGCCCTCTGGAGTGTCAGCCACCCCTCCCAGTTTGGTATCATCAGCAAATTTGCTGATGATACACTCTGTGCCCTCATCCACGTCGTTAATGAATATATTGAACAAAATTGGACCAAGGAATTATCCATCACGTACTATGTGTATCAATATAAACAAATGAAGAATGTTTACCTCCAGCAGTTCTGCCTTCACCTTCTCTGTTATTCAGATCAGTCTGTGATGCCAGACGCTCCTTAGCCCCCTCCAAGCGCTGATGCAGCTCTTCTGCTGTTATTTCCCCTGAAATAATTTAATTTTTGTAATGCTAATAGATAAGACATTATTATTAGCTCAACACAGCCATGCAGATATAACAATATTTTCTATCTGAAGGCAAATCTTCATAAATAAGGTAAAATTAATGAAACCAAAAATAAAACAGCACTAGTGTGAGACTGTAACGCAGGTACACAGATAACAGAGGAAGTAGGTACTAGCGTGGGGGAAAGAAAAAGATGTTGAAAACATGTTAAGAGCATGCCAACTTCCAGCAAAAACTCAAAGCAACTTGCAGCAACAACTCAGAGACCCCCAGAATTGCCACGTACCAACAGATATACTTCAGTGTACCAGATGTTAATTATTCGGGTTTGGATATTACCTGTATACGGAGATGTTGCATCTGAAGGAGTTAAATAGATAACAAAGACAGACTAAAAATATAATTTGTTAATTTTAACTGGATATCATTAATTTTTGAATGGAAATGGAAGGTTTTTTCCTTTCTACAAAGCCACAGAACTCAGGCTGCTCA
This sequence comes from Rynchops niger, assembly GCA_013400035.1. NCBI lineage: Eukaryota > Metazoa > Chordata > Aves > Charadriiformes > Laridae > Rynchops > Rynchops niger. Next base: position 440,213 of record VXBH01008985.1, read on the forward strand.
AGTCACATAGCCACATGCAGTGCCTGACAGCAGCAGTGTTACTTCCCACTACATCTTTCTACTGAAGGTACCCACATCTTACCAGGTGTGCCAAGCAGGTTGCTGTCTCTCATTAACCTGTAGTCATCTTCATTGAGTTCATTAATGAACTGGTAATAGGCCTCCTCCCTGCTGAGGCGCTCCAGCTGTCGTTGTCTCTCATCTTCCCCACGACTGGGCCCTCTCGAAGATGCCTGCTCATTGCCATTTCCTGCACGGTGCCGAAAGCGATCCATAATGATAATGCCAGGCTGTCCTGAACAAAACCAGAAGGTTAGACTGCACAGTAATTACAGTAAGAATTTACCTAGTTTACAGTAAAAAGTTCCCAGCCTTTCCAATGAAATTAGTTTATTAATAACTAAAGATGATTAAGATGAACGAAGCTCCATGTTATTTGCCAAGTCAACAGTGTAGTCTATTATGCAAGTATTTTGCTTCTACCTTGCTCAAAAATAGCTAGAAGTCCCCTTTGCTCACTGAAAGGACATACCAGTTGGTACAGCAACTTTAAAATAGAAGAGCAATGATGTTTTTGGGTTTTTAGCTAAAAAAGGAATAAGATAACATTTATTTCCCTTCTCCCAAGTAAAATACAACAGCAGCATGGAGTACTTTAAAAGCTAAAATGTCACTGAAAACATTGTTCTCTAATTATTGGACTGAAATAATCCTACGTAGACTTCTGACAACCACAGACACTGCTTTTGAGATTACCATCTTCCACTTGAAACACTTACTGGTAGGCAAGTAAGACTGCATTAGTATCTCAGTCGGTACCACCTCTCCTATGTCACAAAACCTACAGATACATTTTTGGCAGAACGGACTCTTTCAACATGATGACATTACTGGTATATTTTCCTTGCGATCTCTAATCCAAGGATTAGCTAACAAAAGTATATCCATCTCCAGGAAACTGGTGTAAAAGAGAAAGAGCTATACTTTACTCACAGTTCTTCAACACTTTCCAAATATTTAACTAGTGGGACCACACTATTAGAAGGTGTGAATAATCTTCCAGTATCAGAGAGAGGCATCATCTCTGCTGATTTCCATGCCATTACCAGCTCTCTCTAGCCCAGGACAGGGTCCTAACCAATCGGCTCTCAGACCACTCCCCAACTTTTCTATTTCCTAAAGAAAACCTGTTTTTCAACATTCAATTTGAAAGAAGAGTGTCATCCTTTCAATGGGGCTTCCCATTTAGCAAAAGCCACTTGTAACACCTGCTGAGGCAAACACCTGACAGAAAAGATCACTTCTCTAAAGAGATCATAAGGCCAAAAAAGCCAAGCATATGGCACCATTCTGCTTATGCATGAAAAGAAAGTTATTGTGTAAATACATTTTTTGTCAATTCACCAAGGTATCAAAATCATTCAAGTATTAATTACAGGGAATACACAGAACAGCATTCTCAGCACACTCCCAATCAGTTATTAGTCTTCACAGGAAAGGTGATGAGACAACAAACAGACCAAACCAGCTAACCATTAGACATACATTCAATAAAGAGTAAATCTTTATCAATGCTGCCAACAGATATGAAGAATAAGAAAAATGTATTTGCCAACAGCAGAAGCTGGCATACATTTAATATACCTTTCTTATGTTCTTTGTGGGATCCACTCTGATGCATCCTTGGTCTCCTCATTTTCCACCCCATATACTACTTCTTCCCTTCCCCACCCCCAAACCCCCCCCAGGTAACCACTTCTAAACATCTCTTCCCAATAATTTTTCACACTTATCTGCCTCCTGTGTCCAACACCGAGTTTCAATGTATTTAATACTTCCTTCCTAGCTCTTTAACTCACTGAACCTGAAGTAAATCAAATCATAGCATCTCCCTTTCAAGACATTTTCTATTCCCCTAGTATTTGTGGGGGGTTTAAATTTACTGTGACTCTTTTGGTTCAGCCTCCCAAGCTGTAGGTAATCACTGACTTCCATTTCCCACAAGGGCTATGCTCAAATCAGGTCCCTTCTCGTATCACATTTCTAAACATAAATTCCTCAGCCAGCTCTTTGTCTTACTACCCTGGTTTCCTCAAAACAACGTAATTCCTCTCCCCTCAACACACATTTAGCACTTGTTACCCTGATGACACCCATCACTTGACTATTATCATTAAAATAATATTAATTGCAATATGGATTGGGTAAAGTGCCTCTGTCCCACACAGCTTACAACTCGAGATAAATAAAGCTGGGAGGGGAAACTGGACAGAAAAAAAATCATTTAGTTTCACGTAAGGTTTCTATTTAGATGAAAGCCTTAAGACAACTAACATGTTACTTAGTCAGTCACCATAGTAAGCTAACTGACTTCCTGTGTATTGCTGCACAGAAAAAAAGACACAGAAATTCTTAAGATGAAAAATCCATCACATGTAGTCCCCCTCAATCTAAATTTAAACTGTTGTTCAAAAGAGAGGTTCTTTACTTTTCACTTCTAATCCACAGAAAATCTGGAAATCTCTTCTTCAGATTTTGTGGGTGGTAGAAAAAAATTACTGTTTTGTTGATAACTGTATGGTAGGATGATTAGTCACACTCTTTAAATGACTCACTTAGAAACAGTAAGAAGTGTGAAGTGTTCGGTTGCCCCATCTGTTTAACATAACTGCACGGATGACAGCTACTATCCATATTTATCAAAACGCCATCAAAACTAAGTACTTTGGCACTTAAAATATTTCAGAGTAGTGAAAGTTGAAGAGTATTAACTATATCAAAACAAAATACTTTGGCACATAAAACATTTCAGACTATTGAAAAGTTGAAGAGTTTTAACTACCAAGATCTAAAAAACCGAGATCGAAAACCGGTTATGACTCAGGATTACTTTTCCTTTGCAAAGAAACAGGTGCCATGTGCCAACAGTTTATCTACATTTTCTAGATTTTTCAACCCAAGACTAACTCCTGTAGTTCTTAATTCATAGTTACTTCATCCCATTCTCAAAAACTTATATTCATTTTTACCTAAGCAATACGTATACCTCATGCTTTTAGGTTTTGGCCTCTCTCCATGAATTACTACTCCCAATTCAATTAAGTATTCATTTTCTGAAAGACTACCACCTGATTGCAAGCAAGACGACTACGGAGTTTAGATGAGTGAGCCTCCCCGAACGACAGGGCTGTTTAGCATTTCTGTCACAGCCTGCAGCCTCCAGCCGAGATGATCTCACTGAATTTGGAAAAAAAAAAAAAAAAAAAAAAAAACACAACAAAAAAAAACCAAAACAAAACCCAAACCAAAAAAAGAAAAAAAAAACAACCCAAACCCAGAAACTCCTCAAAAACCTGGGGACGGAGAGGAGGGGGAAGGAAAAACAGACAAAGGAAGAATCAGAAGGTAATCAGGAAACAGGCCGCAGGACATCGAAAGCGATCCAAGCCCAGGGCCCGGGGCGCCCGCCTCCCCCCAGCTCCCAGCCGGGCCTGCAGATCCCAGGCCCGCGCCGACCTGCCGCTCCCCCGGCCCTTCCCCAGGGCAGCCGCGGGCCAGGCCCTGCGCCCTGGGGTGGGGGGCTCCTTAGAGTCCCCGGCGGCGCCGGCAGCCCCCGGCCCGGCCGCCCCCGCCGCCACAGACAGCGCCTGTTGCCAGACGCCTGGGGGAGGGGAGGCTGAGGGGAGTGACTGACAGGGCTCCCACCCAATCACCTGGCCAGCTCGCGGTCACCCACCAATCACAAACGGGCAGGGCAGCCCATGTCCTCCCGCTTCTCTCCTCCCCAGACTCCCCGGTCGGGCCCCGCCACTAGCCGCCACCGGCCGGACCGGCTCCCTCCAGCGCTGACCGCACCCCCGCCTCCCCTGCCCGACAGGGAGCGGCATTGCCCGCTGCGACACACTGGAGAGGCGTGCATGCCACCGCCTGCCCCGCGGGAGCCCGCTGAGAGCCCGTCCCTGCCTGCCGTCCGCCGCGCCGACCGGGCCAGAGCGGCCCCGGCTCAGGCCACCCCTCCGCGCTCCCCTTCCCCTCCCGGCGGCCAGCCGGCCGGACGAACCGACCAACCGCCGCCTTCACTCCAGCACGACACCGACCCCTGGCTGTGCGAACGACGCACTCCGACCCCGATTGCGGTCCGACTCACTACCGGCAGCCGCCAGCACGGGTTCCGACCGCGCGAAGGCGGGCACCGCCCACCGGCACGCCCCCTGCCCTCCCCGCGCATGCGCGCGGCGACGGTTGGGCGGTGCGCGCGACTGGGTAGAGCGGGCGGGCTGTGGCTTGGTGCACCCTCAGTGAAACTTTGGGTCTGTTTGGGTCTTTTTTATTCCTGTTTTGCCTAACTTGCCGTCCTTCCTGCCTTTAAACACGTAGAGGAAGCCGTTCCGGGTACGGCGTTGCGTTAGCGGAGCCGCTGTGGGTCACAGCTGGCGCGAGGATCCCCGGCCTGGGAGTGTGAGGCCTGACGGCAGTGGTAGGTAAACTTACACAGAGAGGGTTTCACAATGCAGTGCTTCTCAGCTGTAGGACAGCGTCAGGATCCTTAACCTCATCAGTGACCATTATTATATTTTGTCAAATCGGCATAAGATCGCAGCTTCAGTTACCCGTTTGGTACCTTTTAATAATTTACATGAGGAATAAGATAATCACTTTTTCCCCCCTGCTCTTCTTCTTAGGCCTGCATTTTTAGATGGGTAGCTTCTCCCATTTCCCAGGTCTCTGCTTCTCCTCCTTGACCTGGTTTGAGGTAAAACAGATATACAATCAGCATCATTTTGGTTGGGAGGGATCTTTAAGATCATCAAGTCCAACCATCAATGTAACACTGAAAAAACCACCACTAAACCGTGTCCCCCAGCACCACATCTGCACATGTGTTAAATGCCTCCAGGGATGGCGACTCCACCGCTTCCCAGGGCAGCCTGTTCCAATGCTTGACAAGCCTTTCAGTGAAGAAATTTTTCCTAATATCCATCCTAAACCTCCTCTGGCACAACTTGAGGCCATTTACCTTCCCTTCTGCAGAAACCTCCCTTCACCGTCTCCCTTTTCTAAAATAAACGAGCAATTGCTCAGTGTCCTCACAGAAACTGTTGTGTTTCAGGCCGTGATTTTAGTCATTTCAATTTGCAGAGCCTTAAAAGTTTTTCACACAAGATGCGAACCCTTTGACAAACTTGACATATGCTAATTGCTGATAATGTTGATAGCATCCACAAACTTTATTTTCTGAATAGCTTCTGCAGATTGTTTCAACACACGGCAGAAGCTGGCAGGCTATGGCAGAGGAGCACGTTTCACATCTTAAATAAACTATTTGCATCAGCAAGATGAGAAGACTTTGTGAGAAGGATGCTTTAACTATGTGAAAGTACCTCATCCCTAGAATATCCAAACTGCTCGTACTTCTGTTCAAACTTGCTTGCAGAAATAAACAAAGTTTGGGTATTTTTTGTGCAACTTGTCTTGATGCGAAGGCAAACCCTCACTAATGAGTGAGGTGATAGGAAAGGCTCGTGACCGTGTCTGGGAAGATACCTTCACTCCCCACTTCAACTACGCACCCCAGGATTTCTTTATTCTGCCTGAGAAAAAGAGCTTATACAAATGTTACATTTAGGTTTTGTGTTAGTTTATGCTCCTTTTGTGCCAGTACGTGGTTTCCGTGAGACAAATTGACAGTGGGGACACACGCAGCACTGAGGCCATTGCTGGGGGCTACTCCTTACTGTTCACTATTAAAAAAATGGAACTCCCGTTGTTATTCATGTTCCTCGCCACAGTATGAATAATTAGTATTGTGAGTTCCTTTGCCTGGAGCAATTCAAATACATTCTTCCAGAAGATCAATTTTACTTTTTTAGTAAAAGTCAGAGTATATAAAGTAGTGCCGGAATCCCTTGAAAAGTCAGTTTCTTCCCACAATTATTTTGTGTTGTATTTTTGAAATCTTTTCCTCTCATAGTCTGTTTTTAGTAATCATTATCCCACAGTCAAACACAACAACTTTTCTGGTATCAAGCCCACATATAGGCTGCTCACCCAGGAGCTGGTTGTAGTGTGTTTCAGACAGATCAATGAACCTGTATTTCCTTACTCAAAGCTTACACTGAATTAATTTTTCCACTGATCTGTCCTCGAATGCAGAATTTTGTGTTCATGTCGTGTTCATACTGATGTTTCACAACATTACACTATAACTAAGTACCGTCTTTGTTTATTTTATGCTGTGTTGTTAATAAAAAATAAGTATAGTAGATCTTTCCTGGATGATAATGATGATGATGATTATTATTGTTATTGTTATTATTACTGTAGCAATGCTTACACAACAACATACAACAACATCCAAAGATATTTGGAACGATAATCAAAATAGCCTATGGAGGGCAGCAAACCTCAGGCAATTACACAGTTTTGTAAAATAACAAAAAATCTGTAATTCTGTTTTTAATTTGATTGTTCAGTCATTTAAGTTCTTTATAAAGTAACCTTATTCTGTTTTATTACTTGATATTATATAAGTAAGACAGAACCTCTTAATCGGTTTATTTAAACTGGATCTTAGTGCAGGTGACACCAAAGTGGTGACATGGAGTTGATATACTTGAGAGGAACCTGGGCAGGCTGGAGGAATGGGCCATCAGGAACTTCATGAAGTTCAACAAGGACAAGTGCAAAGTCCTCCATCAAGGGCTGACTGGGACGATACTGAACAGGGCTTACTGACTGAGTAGTGTCTCTGCTGGAAAGGATGGAGGGTCCTGGCTAAACAGGAGTTAGGAGTGTGCCCTGGCAGCCATGAAGGCTAATGGCATCCTAGGCTGCATCACAGGGAGCACAGACCATGGATGACTGGGAAGTGATTATTTCCTTTTACTTGGCTCTTGTTTGCCTACATGTGGAATACAATGCCCAGTTTGTGTGTTTCCAGTAGAACAATACTGATATGGAAAATTATTGATAAACTGGAGTGAGTTCATCTGAGAGCACCAAGACGGTTATGGGCTGGAGCACTTGCTGCGTGAGAGAAGCTGTGGCCAGCAGCACTTCTTCAGCTGGGAGAAGAGGCAGCCAACCAAGGAGAAGACAGAGACAGGATTTTTATCAAAGTGCACAGAGGGAGAAGAGACAGTGATCAAAAATTTAAAAGAAGCGAGGTTCAGAGTAGTCGGACAAAAAATTTCACCCCGAGAACATTCAGGTCAAGAGAGGTTGTGGAATCTCCCTCCATAGAGGTTTTCAAGACCTGCGTGAACAATGCCTCAAGCAACTGTAATTTAATAGTATCCCTGCTTTGAGCAGGATATTAAACGAGATAACTTCCAGAGGTCCCTTCCAACCAGAGTATTTCTATTATTCTGTTTACTAAAATAATATAAAATAATGTTAATTGTCAGGGTCTATTTCCCCTCAGGTAGGGCTCTTTTCAATAATAAAAGTTACCAGGAGTTCATGGGCAGAATTTTCAAGGTCTGTCGAGGCTCTTGAGAACTGATTCCTGGCTTCTTTGGGAGCATAAAACAGTCAGGCTGTAGGTGGTCCTGAGTGTGGCAAACAGATGTTCCACTGAATGGGAGCACAGCTCTCTCCAGTACAGGAGAAGAACTGGTTTATGTCTGCTAATAACTTGCACTCCTGCCAGAATCTAGAATGCCTTGTTAGATCAAGCGCATCACCAGTCTGATGAACTTTACAGTAGTTGATCAACTTTGTAGTAAAGTACACCTAAGTGCAAAGTAAAAAAAAAAGAACTTCCCCACCTCCCCCCTGTTGCTTTTCATACAAAACTATTTGTAGAACCAGCACTTTACTTACTTACTCTAAGTAAACTGCATTCTTATATGCTGCCAGCATTCAGCTAACTCACTCAAGCTTTCTGGAAAATACTCAAACTGTGCAAGTACGATAGTTTGTTTTTCTTTACACACAGAAAAGAAACAAACCCCACATTATTCTCTTGCCTTCAGGTTTCCCTGGTGTAAGCAGAAGTGGTGGGGGGGTGTATGACTTAGCAGGACTGGCCCTTTTTTGCTAAATAACAAACTGGGAACACCTTAGTCACACTGTTAAAGAAAGTCCCTTTGCGGTTATGGAAAACTTTTAGCAGGCAGCTACACTTAGATGAAAAATTCTCTGAAAAGCAAAAGGCAAAAGTATGTTCAAATTTGGCAAATTACTAAATGGAGGAAGTGGATATTCTAATGGCACGGGGACGTGATTGAGCATTGTAGGTTATCCACTTATAAAATACAAAGACGAGAAAGCAAAAACATTAAAGATACATTTTCCTGTATTTTTCTTCTCTATTTATGAAGACTGCAAAACACAGAGCAAGTAGCTTGTACATTCCCCAGCTGCAAGCTTTGCTTCACAAACTCCAATTCTAGCACCAACGCCGTGGCTGTTAGAGTGCAAACAGGCATGCAACAAAACCGACTTTGCTTTCGGTACTGCTGCTCCAGCTTGGGTACAGAACCCACTTTATCTGCTGCTGTACCTCAACAGGCAGCGTCTGCTTAGTCCCACAACCCAGCCGGTTCCCAGACAATACCGGCCTTTCACCTGAAATACAATTCCCTACATTCAGAGATGTTTAATGATGTGAACCTTCCTTGACTACTTTCCTCTTGGGACACAGCCCGCTTTGGTAACTGTCTCCAACCCTCTGCACGTTATCGGTGCTAATGTGGTAACAGTCGCTTTCCTGTGGAGAACTCGGATTTTATACACAGGTGTGGTGATTCCAAACAAAAAATGTCATAAGTGTGTGTCTACAGGAAACGTTGGAAACAACACAAACTTGGAACAGAAGAATATTATAAAGTAAGCCATGAATGTTAGAGGAAAAAAGAGAAAGAGGAACGCTCCAAAGAGTCAAATTCAGCAGGACTTGTTAAGCATATAATTTAAAATTGATTTCTGTTACAGCATGAAAGAAGGGAATACAAAACAAGAAGTAAGAGATAAATGCTACCAATTAAAAGGGTCACTGTGGGGACCTGATAGTCAAGAATAGCACATCATGGCCTGGTTGTGTCTTCCATTTTAAGAATGGACCCCCAAATTATACTTTTTCTTGAAATTACATTATACTGTGACAGATTTTTAAAATAAAGCACAAAAAGTATGCAACTATCCATGAAACAAAATTAAAAGTTGACCTTGAAATGTCAATATTCCTTTCTCATCTTTAAAGAGATCAAGGTCTGTTTTCTGTTTCAAATCTCTTAACAACTTGGGGACCATCCATCTGAATTGGTAAAATCAAACTTGTCTGCAATACAAGTACCTGAAGTGAAAACAGAGTGAAGAAGCAGCAAATTTACAGCTGCACTGGATCTGGAAGGCATATAATCCAAATGTTATGAAAAACTAATGAAAGAAACATTTGCAGAAAAGCAGACCTCTAAACACTGTTACAAAAGTACCAAAGTCTGAAAGAGAAGAAAAGTTGTTTTCTATTAGTGGTTTTGACTTCTCAGAGTTTGTTTGTCAAAGTATGGAATTCTTTCCAAGCGGTTTATGTAAACATGTAAAACATAGCACAGGTCCTCAGAAAATGAGTCTGGATTCTATATTCTTGTTTTTATTCATGCCCTCTTTTCAGACATTGTTCTTCCTCCACTCCCTGCAGTGTTTTAGGTCAGGACAGACTAAACTCACCCATTAATTACCATGCAATAATTGGATCGGTGTGAAGGAATTTGGATATTTATTGCCTCCGTGAAAGACTGCTTAATAATAGAAAGAAGAGTACAAAGTTACAGAAGAGTGGTTATTTCTACTTCCCCCCGCTTGCTGACAGGACTGAGGGTTGTCGGCAGGCAGGAGGTGCTGAATGTAGTGGGTTTGGCCGTGCAAGCGTCGTCCCTGCTGCCCCTGGAAGTCCCCAAAGCCAGGTGACCCCAAAGGCAGAGTCGCGCTGCTCTGCTCTGGGCTGAGGTGGATGAATTTTATGAAGTGGAGGGACCCTCCCAGACTGCTTGATATTTATGGGCTGCTGGTCTGCCCTGAGCTCTTTCTGGTTGATTGGTGTAGTGAGGCGCTGGGCAATATTCTTGTATAATTGAGTTGAGTTGCTGGGCAAATAAAATTTAGTTTTGCTGCTTCTACCAATTGCACGTATTTTTTGTAAGACCTGCCTAATTGCTTTATCTAACATACAATAATATCCCTAACAACCACATAGCAATAAACCGAAAGTCCAACTGTGGGCATCCGCCATCAGTTTGACTGAATGATGCCAGCTCAGGAGGCTGGCACGCCCAATCCTATCCCCAACTTTCAGGAATCAGCCTTAATCATAGAATCACAGAATGATTTGGGTTGGAAGGCACCTTAAAGACCATCTAGTTCCAACCCCTCTGCCATGGGCAGGGACACCTCCCACTAGACCAGGCTGCTCAAAGCCCCATCCAGCCTGGCCTTGAACACTTCCAGGGATGGGGCATCCACAGCTTCCCTGGGCAACCTGTTCCTGTGCCTCACCACCCTCCGAGTGAAAAGTTTCTTTCCGATATCTAATTTAAACCTACCTTTTTCCAGTTTGAAGGCATTGCCCTTCATCCTGTTGCTACATACCCTTGTAAAAAGTCCCTTCCCATCTTTCCTGTAGGCCCTCTTTAGATACTGGAAAGCTGCCGTAATGTGTAAACAAAAATGGGTATTTGTAAATTAAAATAGAGATTATTTCAGATGGTTCTAGAAAATGTTGTTTCTCCTTTCAGGACCCCCCACATTCTATGATATTTTGTCTGTAAGTCAGGGATTTGAACTCTCGCTCACTTACCCGCATTGCATTCTTGAGGTGAAATGTGAAGCGTATGCGCGTGATTACTGAAAAGCCAAAAGCTGGGCTGTCATCTTTCTAAGATTGCTGCAGCTTTACTTTGACTTCAAGCTCTCTACTCTATAAAATGAACAGCTGGCTTTATGTTGGGTTCGCCGGGCCCCGCTGCTACCCCTAGCCCCCCCGGGCTTGCTCCGCGTCCTGCCCGGGGACTACAGCTCCCGGCAGACAGCACGCCGCCCCGACGGGTGAAGACTACAACTCCCGGCATGCATCGCGCCGCGCTCCCCGCCTCCCTTCTTCTGTACTACATGTCCCAGTGCGCCACGCGGCCGCAGGGCATGCCGGACCGGCTGGGGGCGGCGCTCTGGCTCAGCCCGCCGCCTTCCACGTGGTGCGCTGCCCGGCGCGCCCGCGGTTGGGGAGGTGCCCGCGGTTTGCGACGTTTCTTTGCGGCAGTGCGGCCAGGCGCGGGCGCCGTAATCCGCCGCGGGAGACCGGCTGTTGTGCCGCTAGCTGGCGGGTCGGGGAGGGAGCAGCTGGAGGACGGGGCTGGGGAGGGACGGCAGCAGCCCCTGGATGGTCCGCGGGGCGGTTCGGGGGCCTCCTCCTCCTCTTCCTCCTCCTCCTC
>VXBH01008985.1:451707-484836 GCA_013400035.1 Rynchops niger
CCCCGTCCCCCCGCCGTACCGCCGCCCTGCCTCTTATCGCCCCTCTCGGTGCCGAGGCTTCTGCCGCTGCCCGGTTAAACCCCGCGTTTTGCCACCCGGGCCGTGTTCGGGTCCCCCAGCCGGTCCCTCCTCGGAGTGTTCCCAGCCCCTCGGCGCAGGGCTGGAGCCCCGCTACGGTCCGGGGAGGCTTGGGAGAGAAAATGATGGGGTTAAGCAAAACGCGTAACTTAACGGGGTTTCATTGTGGATAAATGAGTAGTCACTTAGAATGTTCAGCTCGGCCTTCAGCTTCGTAGAACAGGGTTTAATTTTTTTTTTTTTTTTAGTAATGCTTTTTTGTCTGATTTATTACTTGTAGTCACCATTTTGGGTATTCTTGCTGGCTGCTTCGGGAACCTGAAGTCTGCTGGTCCTTTCGGGGCTTTAGACTGCCTTAAAAGAGCTTTCTCTGTGACCAGTTCTCGGTACAGACCCGAGTAAACGAATTGCTTTGCATAAATGTTTTAAAGAAAGATCCAGCAAACTGTCATTTAGGTTTCCCTCGTCCATGACATGGCATCACGGGCTGAACAGCAGAACAATAGGAAGTAGGGAGCAGAAGAAGCAGGAGACGCTCGGGCTGTTCTTGTAACAGGTTCTAAATTTTAAATTAAGTTCAGTTTTCCTCTTGCAGTCTCCTCACAGTAGTGCTCTGCACGTTGTTGTTCAAATAACGTGTATTTAAAAAGTCAGGTTGTTATTTTTACAATTGATAAATAGAAACTTCTAAAGCAGGCGGTGGTCAGTTACGGCTGAAGCATGATCTGCTTCTGTTTACATAAACTTTAATTCTAGAAATAGTTTAGCCATTACCTACAGAACGGTTGTAATGGGACTAGTCACACCTTATCTTGTCTGTGTTTTAAATAATCTGATATTAATTGTGGCACAGTTACTTCAGCCTGAATTTTGCTTGCTCGTATGAGTCAGCTAACTATTCTTCTCAAATTTTACATTTGGATCCTTCAAACTGTTCATAGAAGAAATTTTTATCTTGACTGAATCGTTTTATTTCTAGGAGGGGAAGGGGAATAAACTGTTTTGAGTGAGATAAGCTATTGCCTCATGTCTCCTTACATGCAAGTACTAATTTTGTTAGTGCAGCCAGCCCTGGTTTCCGCTCTGATAAAGAGACCTGCAATATGAAAAATAGATTGGGGTACTGAAAGATATAACTACATTTCTAATGTTCCTGTCAGGCTCTTTGCAGCTGTTCAGCATGTTGGACTGCAGCAGTGTGTAGGGAATTCAGCATGTGACACTGGTGAAGCATATATGCAAACATATTTTTGGTGAAATCATCAGTCTGCTTGACAGTGTTTGGGAGAGTGTTAGAGCTGCCGGTGGTACTGTCATTTTGAGAAACTTCAGAGAAGTGGAATTGTGTGCTTTAAAAATGGATAGTTACTCAAAGGTGGCTTTAAAGTAGAATTTCTTCTCGGTTCTGGAGTGTGTACAATTTTAAATCCTATCTCCTCTTGGTGAGGGGGGAAATCACTGTATGGTATGTGATCAGAGTTTGCAAAATGAAAATAAAAAAGGAGCGAGCAATGTATGTTGTCTCTCTTTTTTTTTTTTCCCTTATTGTTCATTTAGTGCCTCCTTTCTCTTCCTTTCCCTAGTTCTTCCCTATTTCCCTTCCAGATTTCTGAAAACTTTCTCTTTTAAATATGCTGTGTAATTGCCCTTGGACAATCACTAAAATATGTAAAATAGGAACATCTGTAGATGCTTTTGTAACTTATAGTTTACTGGTATATATGTGATCTTAAATTACGTGGATGGAATTAGGATTGAAGTTAAAGGTTCCATTTACATCCCTTTATCCAAAGGGATGCAAAAGCAAATGGTAACATTTTGCTTTCCTGAAGCTATGGTAATGTATAGGTGGATGTTGTATCTTGCAGTGGGGAGTGTGTGAAACAGAGTTCAATATTTGTATATTGTTATATGCAAATATTTAAAAAAATACTTATGTTGTTTCAATATTCCCCAAATGGTACCTATTGATGGATGAATGAATGACCTGCTTTTTGTTTGTTGTATTTGTTCAGCTGGAACTTTCTTTATATATGGAGTTGTTTGTGATTTTTGAGTTAACTTTAATAATTTTTCCCCTTGAACTTCTAAGTTTAAAGCAAGTGTTGTTACATGACCCTAATTCTTATTTTAAGTAGCATAAATCTTTTAAGTCTATTAATATACATCATGATTTTTTTAGAGTACTTTGATGAATGGGCTTCAAGACTGCAAATGTTTTCTTAAAAATATTGGGACGACTTTTTGTTATATGACATCACTTTCTACATACGGATGTCTAATGAACAGGGGAAACACAGAAAAGACCTAAACTTTAATAATTCAATTAGTGAAAATGTATATTCAAAAGCCCTCAGTGATAAAAATCCAGGTTAAGAGTAGTAGAGGCTACTGTCTTTAGTGTGACTGCCATCTTCACCTCTTTTTTTCATTGCTCTTAGAGCTGCTTTTGAGGTGCAGTATGGCAATTCAAAACTAGATAGCAGCTGCGGGTCCTAATTACAGAAGTTAATTGTATGCCATTAAAATTACAAGGCAACATTTTGGGGGATAGTCACATAGAAACCTTGATGGAGTGAGAATCCTTCTATTGAGTGAAAGAGATGTTCTGTGGTGTGTGCTTTAGTGACCTAAACGAGGATGTAACCTGGATTTCACACCCTGCTCCAACAAAAAAGCTGGTCCAGCCCTGAGGTGCCCTTTGCCACAAGGTGAGGTTTGGGGTCTCGACTGGTCCATCTTAGAGGATCAGTAGGTATGGATGGCTCCACGGAGGTTTTCTTACACATTTGCTGCCAAACTTGACTCAGCTGAACATAAAATCGGCTGAGTAACAATGTCAATGTCAGACAACGCAGGTGAGCTCTGGTGCACTGCCTGCAGCAAAATTGCATTCTGTTCTCATGTTTTTATTTTAATCCCTCTGACTTTTAAGTTTTTGGTCTCTGTGGTTGAAAAATAATCTTCCTGGCTTTTTATTGAATGGTGTGCTCTCTTTTTTTTTTTTTTTTTTTTTAAATCAGTGCAGTACTTGCAGTAGGCTCTAAAACCTGCTTAGAACAAACTCTATGTGAATCAATGGGGTTTATTTTTAAGCAGAAAGGTGTACAAGGCGGCAGTTGACTCATGGCAGGTACCAGGAAGGGGATGCAGGCATGGCATGTTGAACATCAGTCTTCAGATAAAGAAACTGTTGCTCATCTCTAGTGGTAGTAGGATAGTTTACTTTTTTTTTGTGTCTAGAAAATGTCAGTTATTTCCTGCATAAAAGATGCTTTGTGTGCCATTTTGGTGCTCCCTCAGAAACATTGCACAACCCAGATATTAAACCTATTTGACTTATGCCAAACTTGGAAAATATGCCAGCAGTTTTTAGTTTGTTTGGACTAACATAGACATTTAATATTTTTTTTAATTTTCATTTTTTAATTGACCAAGCAGACTCCTTCGAAGCTCATTTGGAATGGAGTGCCAGGTATGGGCAGACAGGTGGGAGGACACGAGGAGCTGGCTGTGTGAGCCTGGCTGCTGGAGCTGGGCTGTCTGTGCTGGTCGTGTGCTAATGCCTGGGTGGTACCCAGTTTCAGTGGGATTGATCTTGCACTGATTGCTTTTGTTCACTGTCCCTTCTCTTTTTATGGTACAGCTACAGTCAGAAATCTGAGAGAGAAGCCTGTTTTGTGGAGCAAGGCTGCCTGTTTCAGTGGAAAGTTGGAGCATTTCCAAATATTAATTTTTCCTGTTTATTGGATGCGGTTTGGATGAGAATAAGAAACTATTGAATGTCACTACTAGGCACTATCTAACTTCTAATTACAACAGCAAAAAACGGTATAGTGGAAGATCTCAAACTATAGTTACATCCCCTGGTGCTTTATTGGAAGCTTTTCTTAATCTCGCGGAAAGACTTACATGATGAGACTGTTGGTGGGGAACCAACAGTCAGCAAACTAGTGCTCTCCTAACTGCTCTCAGAAACTGCAAGAGGTGATGTAGATCTCAGACACAAGTGCAGCTGATGAGTTTTTTAATTTCAGCTATTATAGTTCTGTGTGGGAAGGGTTGCTCTAGATGGAGGGATGGATTCTTTCATTTGGACATATTGAAACATCTATGTGCTGGACTTTTCCTGGCACCCTTCGAACAATCAAATCTGTATCCACTTTTTTTCCTTGAAGGTCTGAATGAGTTGTACAAGAAACAGAATGGTGGAAGACTAGTGTATGTCCAGTAGGCTACTGGTTTGCTTAATCTCTAATATGGTATGTCATAGCCTCTACTTACTGGTAAAAGAATATTGCAAGAATGATGATCATTCTCTCAAAAACTTTAGCGTAAAGAGAAACTGAAGAGACTGAGAGTATTTACCTTTGAAAAAAGGAGAAGACAGAACATGTTTCGGTTAGATAAAATAATGAATAGTTTGTATAGTGTAAAATATGTCAGTGCTGTTCTTGTTTCATAGTATTTGAAGAGGGGGACATGGAATTCTTTTGGTGAACAATAAGGTAATATTTCAGTGGAACATAGGTAACTGTGCAACCTGTTGTCAAAGGAAAAAGATAAGTCAAGAGCTTTGTGTCCGTTCTGTAACGTTGGCAAGAACAGTCACTTCTGACTTAACTGCTGTAACAAGTTGAATGCTCATATGCTCTAGAAGTCGGGCTGCTCTGTTAGAGATCAGACCAAGCTCTGTAGTGCGTGCAGAGCCCACCTTTGTTTACTCTAGGAATTTGGGTTTCTTTTTATTTATACACTTGGCCCTTCATAAGATTGATACAAGGTTAGTTCCAGTTTTTCTGCGTTTATGGGTATGTATTGATTGAGTTACTTTAGATCATAGATGACTTATTTTGTCAATGTTTCTATGAAATTTTTTTAGTGAGAGGTGCATTGAGTTTGGGAGTGTCACAAATAGAGGTGATGAGTTCACCGAGAAATGTTACTTGGCAAGAAGTGAAGCAACATATGTGGACTTAAAGCTTGATTCTTTCTGTATCGAGCCTTTGCAGGAGTTGTATCATGAAGTTCATGCTGTTAGTTTTCACTAAAACTTCTGAACAATTCTTGATGTGTCTCAGTTTTAGACATGAAGGTTGTTTTTTTTTTTGGCTGAATGTTCATCTGTGTTGCTTTTAACTCTCTTGAACTGAAGCAGTTGGTGCAGATTACAGGCAGGCAGCGAGAGGTGCCGAGTAGGCATGCAAGCCTTTGGCTTGTGACTCCTGTGAACAATAGTATGTAATTCCTAAATGCCACAGACTTTATTTATGTATGTAATATGTGGCATTATCTTGTTAAAATATATGCCCTGAGTCTCTTTTGGATCCATTACCATAGTAGTTAGAAAATTCCTAATTAAGCTATATCTACATAATGAGGTATGCATGATGTATTGCATGGAGTCTTGTGCTCTTTAATTTTTCTGGTAAACCACTCACATAATTGTTCTTCCCATCTGCTTCCTTCCCTTCTCACCTGGTTAGGTGGCTCCAAGCTTTATGGGTTTTTAAGGTCACGCTGTTGAGAGAGTCCTTCCGTGGCTCTTCAACTTTATTTGGTGTGATCTTTTGTTATCTTGTCACTGATGTGTTGATTTATTTTCATAGCCAGCAGCAAAGGCGGAGCTGGTGTAGCTGTGAGTTAGTGTTTTCATTCCTGCCTGAAGCCTTTGACAGGTGCAGAGAGGAGGGTGTGAGGGTAGTGTTGCAAAACACCAAAGATCCATATCCACTTCTATTCTGGATTTATAAATCAGAATAATATCTGTAAACTGGGGGGCATGTAGTGCTATGCTTAGTTTCTCGTGAGAGAATAGGGGATAGTTTTTGTGGCTGCTGATTATAGAGAAGGTGTACGTCACCAGAGAATGCTGCTTTCGGCCAAATGATGGTGAGGTAGTATGGTCATTAGCTCTTGGGTATTCTTTGATTCTTCTGTTTAAAAAAAAAACCGAAATCCACCCAAATAAAAAAAATCAGAAAAACAACAAAAACCAAACCAGCCACAAAGCAACAGAGGTGTCCTCTATTAACATTGGCATCTGAAGAGCTGTAGTTTGCAGACTGCTGTAGCACAAACTCCTGAAAGAAATCTCTTGTTTCTTAAGAATAGATTCTTTTAGTTATGCTGAAATTTGGAAACTGCAGTGGAAACATAATGAGGGTACAGTGGCTCAGATTTGTGTTTGGCGAGGTTGTACTCCAACAGTGTGCAACAGCAGCCAACGTGTGATACGCACTTCAAAAGACCCCGCGTTACAGCTCGGATGTGCCTGTTTTGGCGTTGAAAGGTGATTGTTGTGCCACTGCGAGTATCAAAATGGTTATAAAAATCTGTCTCTCTGTTGAGCGTACTGAATTATAAGCCATTCATTAGTGTGCCTGAAATATCTATACAAGCAGGTCATTCTGAATAGCCCGTTAATACCAAGATGCTTCCATCTTCCACCAAAATAATTTTCCATACACGAGTAGTGGGACAGTGAGAAGCAGGACATCAGTTGCAGGTGTCTGGGTAGCAGCATCTTCTAAACAAAATACATCTTCGTCTCCCCGCCTGCCCAACGGCTTTCTTGAGAACAGGATTCTTTCTTTGTACTGTGGACCCTTGTCATTATGGAGTCGTGATTACGTGAGATGGAGACTGGGCTGCTGTTGTTGAATGAACAGAGGTATGTGAGGCAGCACACAGGCTGCTGGCATGGACCGTGTCTTCCCACCTTTGCTGTGGTTAATACTGTTAGGTGCAGCTCCAGTTCTGTAAGGGTACAGTCTCCTTTCATCTTCTTTTATTTGGATTTAAACATAAAACTTAGATTAGTGAGGACTGGAAAGCAGGATCATAAGGTCCTAACAGTTGTCACCCAGTATCTTTTTTTCATTTAGCAGAAATACAAACATTTTTAAAACAAAAGTGGCATTGGTTACAGACAGACAATTGAAGTTTTCCAAATAATCCTTTTTCCATCCTAGTTCTTGCACACATTATGCTAATATGTAACTGAATTTAAAAAAAAAAATACAATAGAAATGTCTGGCAAACATGAATGACTGCAGAATGTCAAGACTGAAAGCAAACTGTAGGGGAGAGTTGGTACTTACGTTTGTTTGGATTTAATTGTCCACTCTTGTATGTGCTAAAAATGGGCTGTTACGCATGTACGTTTCGGTAAGCAAGAGCTTTTTTGATGGACTACTGCAATATGCTAGGAACTATTGTGTTGCATTTTTCAGTCACCTTGGAGAATGCTTCCTGTGTGGTTTTGTATCCTGTTTATGTTCACAAACTTCTGAAAAATTCAGAGGAGGAACTTCGGGGCAGAAGAGACTGCTCCATTTCCTTGCCTACCCACATGAAGGCTGCATACAGTCATCAGCAGTGCCCAACTTCTCGTTGCAACTTTTTGTAGCTTGCGCAGTAGTTGCGTGAGTAATGGCATTTACGAAACCTGATTTTATTCTCCCCCCCCTCCCCAAGGCTCTTTGCTTTATTGTGGAATTATCCACTGCCTAAATGCAAATTCAGAATGAAGTGTACTTGTAGCTAGGGCTCTCTCCTACGATGAGGTAAATAGTGTGTGCAAAAGTTATAATCTGCATGTGTTCTGCCAGTCTGCTGCCATGAAGAATCTTAGATTTGATCAGCTCAAATGATTTGGGGTAAAAATGTTGTGCTTTCTGGGCACGTGTTGGGGGAAGAGGAATTGCCAAATCTTAAACATTGGAAATATGACAAAAGGGCCCATGCTGAAGGGATGTCAAATCTCATTAAAAATTCTCATTTTGAAATTGAGTAAGCCCATGAGGATTATTTTTAATCAATATATAATTGTCTGTATCCTTTATGCTTGTTTTAAGTGTTAACAAAGTAAGCCAGCAGTTCGTTTTGTAATATTATAAAGTCCTCAGAATTGTGGGTTCTGCCTTTATGTAGATGACGGTAATCCATTCCCCCTCCTCTGTTAATGTTAGTTTTGGAAATGCTCTTTAAGGTTCAATACAGACAAAACTTATTCAAGTTTGTTCAAGTAAGGTAATGAAGCTGGGGCAGGAGCATCATGATGTTTAACTTTGCTGCTAATCAAAGGCTTGCTTTCTTTTGGGTATCCTTCCACTGCAAAAGAGTCTCGAGTTTAGAGTAGAGAAGCCCATCTTGTGTGAATGGACGGGAATAAGGTTTCAGTTTCAGACCTCATCCTGCCAGTGTTCCAACTCTCATGCTGCTCTCCACCGCCCCCCACTACCCCCCATCTTTTCTTTGCGAGCTTGGCAAGTAATGCTGCGTGTTAATGCTACGTGCAGGCTGATAACCATGCAGGAGGGTTTTGTGTTCTGGCTGGCTAGCCTGCTGTTCTCTCTTGTCTCCTCTGAGGCTCAACAAATGGTTTCTGAGACCTTGTCAAGCCCTCATAATAGCACACTTGGGATTACAGCATAGCTTTTATTCATAGCTACATTTTTTTAAGTACAAGGCCGCTTGTGAATTAGTTGCTAACTTTCATGTATTGTAGGGTTTCCATTTGAGAGATAGCAATTTGAATAAATATATTGAATTTTGTACAGAAGCATATGAAGCCTTTAGTAGCTTATATAGGAAAGGTACTGGAGAGACAATTTTGATATTCTGCTTTTTTACGGAGAATTCTACTGGTGTTGCCCCATTGCATGTGTTTTGCACGTCCTAGTGAAAGACTGACTTAAGCATATGAAGATCAGGGTGCGAAAAAGTCCTTGTAAAATTATATGCAATACTTGAGAAAAAAGATGCTGCTATTTAGGCAGCAGTTTCTATTCAACTGCGTCTTAACTACCTTGTGTGTTAAGTGGTGATATGGCAAAACATATTGTGCAGTCAGTTTAGAATTTGCAGCAAAAGAACTATAAATCAGGATTGAAGTTGCAGCTATTTTTTTTAAAGGACAAAATGTTCAAGAGAACATAATGATTTTTCTCAACTACAGATGATAGCCTAAACATCCAAAATTAAAATTAGTCTTGAAAAAATGCACGTGTTTTGTGAGCAGGGAAGAACACAACTAAAGGTCACGGAAACAATCTGCCTGTTTTTCTGGGAAAGCTCCATGCTGTGTGCTTGTAACACCTTGCATACAAGATGCTGACATTTGAATAAAGGACACTTGAGAATTGCTCTAAAAGAGAAGACTCAATTCATTACTGTGTGCATAATATCTGCGGCTGGGAACTTGGACTACAAAAGGATCTGAATTGCAGCAAACCCCTCATTCCACCTTGTGTTTCTGGCCAAAGTGTGTTTTCTGGGAGTGGAATAGCCTTGCCCTGTGAGGGGGAGCCCTAGCTGCAGGTGTACTTGCTACTACAGTTTGCATTCAGACACTGGGTAATCCCACCCAAGGAAGCCTTGGCAAATCAGGTTTCATCAACTCTGTTGTTCTCACGGAACTATTGTGCAAGGTATTGGAGCATAACAAAGGCAACTGGAGCAAGCTCTACCTGGGTGGACGTCGAGAAAGCAAGGTGGCAAATTTGTCCCCTAGTGTAATTTGAATCTTATCTAACTTTTTGTATTTGAACTGCTTGGAGTTCAAATTCTCTCATATCTTTTTCCATGAATGTCAATCCTGTTTTATGCAGCGTTGAAGAGAACAACCCCTCAAAAGTAAATGTGCTAACAGTGCCATTCACTGTTATGTTAATTCAATTTTATAGCAGCTCAACTAGAAGCTTCTCTGACTCTGCCAGATGAGTGTCAGATACTGAAAGACTCAAAAAAAGAGTAGCTGTTGTGACACTGAACACTCTATAGGTGGAATTCCCGGCATATGTAAGGGTCAAAAATAGTGTTAGGGCTGCATTTCCATCTGCCGTACTGGTTTGCCTGTGCTGTGTGAGATCAGAGAGGCTGCAAAGCAGAAAATGAATGGCTCATTAGCCTCATTTCATTTAGGTGGATGCTCTGTCAGGGAGAGATGCTAAGGCAAAACTCGGGGCAGCGAGTAGCTACTTACTGAAACAGCCACGACAGGAGAGTCCACTCAGGACTTGGCCTGCAGTAGGATGAAAGAGCAGATTCAAACTGTTATTACTGAGGGCGGTCTGTGACCAACATGGTTTGTACTTTACTCCTGGAGGGATGCTGAATCTATACAAGGTTAAGAAATCTGCTTGAAGTACCACTTCAGTTTAAAAAAAAAAAAAAAAAAAAAAAAAAAAAGAANGGGAAAAGGGAGGTGGTGGAAGGAGGATTCTTAAAGCTAAAAGAGAACCAACAAGGTGAAACGTTGCAGGCTGCTTGGGAACCATTTCTGAAGCTTCTCTGGGCTCTCAGTAGGTATGTATCGCTCATCAAGACGCGCTGTAAAACCATCAATTAAAAAAATCTGATGTGGCCAAATAGTAGAACAGAGGAAGCCCTTGGGGAGTGAGAATATGTTCTTTGAAAAACTAAGTCTTCTGTGAATGACGAACATAGAAGAGAAGGTAAGTGGTGGTAGGTGAGGTGTAGAATTGTAGTGTGACAGCCCCCCTTGACAACGTCCCCCACATATAAGCCCTCCAAAACACAAAAATCTCCCCCCACCCCTCCCCAACCTTGAGGAACTCTTTGAGAAGAGAATGAAATTAATCTTCCTTTCCCCACCTTCTTTTCCAGTGCATCAGTAGCACAATACTATCTGTAGGACCACGGGATCACTAAACCGTAGGAGCGTTTAGAGAAGATGAAATGACAACAGGAGAAAAGCTTTGGTTTTCTCTGTGCATTATGAAAGAACTTAAAGAATTGGAGGTGAAGGAAAGCTTTGTGGGATCTGTCTCAAATGGCAGTGTTTGGGGAAGGAGCTGTTAGAACAAACTGAAGTGAAAGGCAGTCAGTTGACAAGATGAGATGTGTTCACACATCTGAAGGAGTTCAAGAGTGAAATAAGCAAATTCCTCACCAGAAAGTATAACCCGATGCTTTAAATTGTCTCAGTCATAGAAGACTGGAAAGGTGGAGTGATAAAATCAGTTTTTCAAAGGAGTTACTGAAAGAGTGGAAACTACTAACTAATAAGCTGAACCAAGAGCAGAGATTGTGGACAGATGAAAGGTGCTGAGGTGAAGAGACAGCAGCCCTATAAAACATGTTCAGCATCTCCTAAGTCTATTAAAACCATTTGATGGCGTTAACATATAGGTTAAGGCAACATAGTTGATGTAATCTGTCTAAATTTCCAAAAGGCATTCTGTGAAGTCCCCTACCAAAGACTTAAGCTGAATGTAGAGATGGTCCTTCTCTGGATAGAGAAGCTAGTTAAGATGCAAATTAGTGGCGAGAGGTCCTTAGTGATATTTCTTGGGAATCTGTGCTGCTCAAAAGTTTAGTTTGGAAATCACTTGTCGTAAGTGGGAAACAGTTTTGCTGGTGAGAGAGTTACTTGGGATAGTGAAGGCAAAGACTGATTGTGAAGGCTTGGCCCTCAGTATCACAAAGTCCTTCCCCAATTATGTATCATCCTCATTGATGTGAAGTGATGCCTTTGGGAAAATTGTCCTTTCTTTACTCACACAATGGTAGCCTCAGAATTTATTATTACTTAAGAAAAAGATTTTTGAGTTTATAATGACAGTTTCGTGGAAGTGTCAGCTGAGTGCAAGTAATTGTTGAAAAGCAGAGAGAATCACAGGACTTACTAGCGATGGAGCGGAGCGCAAAGCATTGTGTCATTGTTATTGTAAATCCTATTTTCAGTATCGTAGGCGATTCTAATTCCTTCATTCCAGGAAGGGTATAATAGACCTAAGGAGGGCTGACATGGATGCTCAGATGTGTGGAGCAGCGTCTGTATGAAAACTTCAGTCATTCCCATAGACAAGGACTCTTCAGTATCAGTGACAGTGAGGGACAGGGACTCAAATCCTGAGTGTCATTGAGAAGACAGGGGACAGTTTTTCAGTGACTGGATACATTTATGACAGCTAAATCTGTTAAGGGCTATTAAATAAGAAAATATCTATGAACCTGTAGCTTCTACAGTAGTATGTTTGTGGCTGTTAGGCAAATTTATGACTTTAAAAAAGTTTCTAATAATTAAAGTGTGTTTTTTTTTAAGCAGCAAGTGTGTTGTTTCCTCCATATAAACCAAATAGTTTCAGAGATTTGACTGCAGAAGAAAAATATACCACAAATACAGGTTAACGAAACTATGGTTTTCTGAAGTTTAGGCCAGTGTTGTAATCCTGTTAGTTTGCTTTTCAGAACAGATGCTTTGAAACCTTGTGCTACCTTTATGCAAGTTCTAGTTTCTGAAGTGGTACAAATATTGAGGTGACTTAAGAGCAATCTGAGAGAAGGAGGAAAGTGCAAATGAAATACAGCAATCTTTTCCTTTGTAGGGAATTTGCATATGTACCTTGTCTTGTGCTTTAAATAAAGTACTGGTAAGGCTGCTGTGTGCTCTAATAAAGCAGCTCAGAGCTTTGAGTCAGGAGTGAGGTATTGCTGCCCATCGGTGTAAAACTTCTTAAAGTATTGCTATTGGTAACTGCTCTTCTCCTAGGAATGACCTTCATAATTGTACGGTTTAAATTGTACAGTTTTGTTTCTAGGCTGGCTGTCAAATGATAATTTTGCGGGAGAAGAGAGGGGAAGATGTTGAACTGAATCCCAGGGATTCTTGCTTCTGTGGGACTTCTGTGCTGGAGTTAATTGCAGGGCTAGGTGGGTAGGGGATTGGTTTATTTTAATTTTTCTTTTTTAATTATGGCCAACTGTATTCCCTGGGATTCCACCACCACCAGAAAGTGAGGAGTGAAGTGAGGGGCATCTTGCTTTTCTTCTCCATCTCGTGTCTTTCCCCTACCCATCCCCTTCTTGTCTTTTGCTCTCATCGCGTACTTCAGTGCTGATTTTGGTACTTGTCATATCCCACTGTAGACTAACAGAATTTGTTAACCCAGGCAAAAAGAAGTGGATAACTATTTGCTGAATGCAGGAGGTGAATCATGTCATGGAGGAGCGTGGCACAGATCAGAGCTGGCATAAGGGGAGGGATTTTCTGGCTGGGAAGAGGAAGGTAGAGGTGTCAAGAAAAAGCCTTTCTCTTGACAGCAGCAAATCCTTAGATCAGAAGAACCACATGTACAGTGAATCATTGAATTTACTTGCTTACTTTGAACTTCTTGCCAGACTACATGTTGTGGTGAAAGGTGTTAATTTAAAAAAGAAAAAAAAACCAAAAACCAAAAGGAATAAAGTGAATCAGTAATTGCCATTCACCACATAGTATCAGCTGTCTGAGAAGTGCTAGTGTTTATTGGCTTGCTGCTGGTGGTTTTTCCTCCAGCTGTGGGAAATGACCTTTTCTTTACCCATGAAAAGGTCCGATTGCTGAAGGATTTATTTTGAAGTAGAAAATATTTTCAGCATAAGCTTTGCTATCTGATAAGAATAATGATGCTGTTCTGGCACAGCAAACGTGCCGTATCCTGTAAGTATTTTGGGGATGAAAAAAGTTAGACCCCTAATAAAAATTAGACCCTTAATAAATTCAGTCCTGTTAGTGCATCTTCCCCTGCAATAATTTCTTTGTGTTAGCATTTTGGTGAGTAATATGGCTTTTTATTTTCACATGACATCTTGTAAATGTAGTTCGGATTCCGTGAAACGTGCTTCAGTCACACACTGTGTTCCTTGTACTCTTCTATCCTTTTGTAAAGGCTTTTTTGTCTTAAAGCCCACCATCTAAAAATTGCATATTAAAGTGGCAGCAGGACTTAGTCACGCTGAAGCATTACTTTTCTCTCAGGATAAAATGTATGTTTCTGAGGAGAGGGGCTAGTAGCAATAAGAAATAGCACAAACTGGCTTTTTCTTCCTGCTTCTGAATGCTGTCTTTTACCTTTTTCCTTTTTTTTGTGCATCATGTACATATCTTTGAATGGAAAAAAAAATCCCTAACCATGCAAATTTGTTAAATGTTACCTTAAAGATAAGTCTTAACATTTTTTTTCTTCTGCTAGGTTGTTTAAATTTAAACGGGATCTTTCTATCAGTCCTTCTTCAAGGAGAGAACAGCAGGAAAACTAAAATTAGATAGGAAGTTTCTGTCAACTTCTCAGAGTTTTGCAGTTTATTGAAATTTAATGATATAACTATGCAAATGCTTTCTAAGACTCACCAAAACTTCCTGTGATCATGCAGCGCATTGATTAAAACTTAGATCGATGTAGCTGTAATCTGCGATGTGACTTCATTAAATTAAGGGCTGTATTGATTAATAGGAGTGGTTTCTCCGGATCCTATGAAAGGTCCTTCCAGCTGTCTTTGACAGTTAACTCCAGTGGATCTTTAGGAAGCAAAGTGAGATGGGCAAGCATGTAGTGGGGCTTTCCTACTAATGTGTTTCTGCTTATTTCTGTATCCAGATTTATGATATTAAGGTGAAATTAAAATTTGGGGTCCTGGATTTCCGCTGTGGTGTTCACCTGTAGTTGTTCTTGCGTTCTTTAGAAGCAAAGGAAAAGGAGCCTTAGGAGTTCAAGGGGATGTGGTGCGTGGTGTGGTTCTTTTCTTTTTTACCTTAGACTAATTTTACTTTATTTTAGTCTGTCTTATTCTCTCTGTGAGACCGGGCAAGATGTAGCCTGTCTTGCTGATAATAGCTACATACCAATATCATTTGAGAGTCCCTGCGCATCAGCAACACCTACGGAAATGAAGACATACCCGTGGAAATTATACCTGTTGGAGAAGACGGTGGCTTCTCAGGGCTTGCGCTGCTACCATAAGGATCTTGACCAGCACAGACTCCCTCGGTGGCTAGTGGTGCTGGCAGGGGGGTGTGCTGCCTTCTCCCTCTTCCCAGCCGCTGCCCCCACACATCTGGATACCCGTGTGCCAGATCACCTCTGCACCGGGCTGTGCGCCGAGCTCTGGGACAGAGTGTGCAGGCGGCTGATCCAGCTCCTGCTGATTCTAGAGAGTTGCTCCCTACATATCTTAATGTGCTTCCATGCATTTTTTGGATTCAAATTTTTTTTTGTGTATCTCATGGTTGAAAATAGAGGAGGTAAATGACACTTGGTACTGTAAAAATACGGAAGCAGTCTGAAATTTCTCCTTTGTGGGAGTGAGCAATATTACAAGCGTGTGAAACTGTAAAGCATGTAGTGATACCTGCCAACTGCGTTAGAACAGGTGCAAGGCACTGCATGTGGTGGCAAGCACAAATATATAAGAAGTCATGCTATTTTATGAACTGTATTTATCTCTGTCTGCAGGTTAACTAGTACTGTCTCTTCTTTATTCTCTTCACCTGTTTCTGGAAAGTCTTCAAAGGTAACTTCACAGGGGAGAGAGGAATAGTTGTGAACTATTCTTTTGAGCTGAAATCCTCGGCAAAGTAGCTTGGACTCCCAGCTTTTCTGGCTGGGTTGCATTATTAAAATCCTTTCTCATTTATTTATGTCTAAGAGGCTTTCATGACAGAATCTGGGTTTTTGTCTGATTTTTGGCAGATTTCTGCTCCGAACGGAACAAGCTAGAGTCTATGATGGGGATAAGCTTTAAGCTGTTTTTAAATACATTTAAATAATCTGGGCTTGAATAAATCTGAACTCCTAAAAATAGTCATGCTTTGGTTGTGTAGCAGGTAGTTTTTAATAGAGAAGATAATTTTAACCTATTTTCTGTAGGTTTAATGTATGTTATAGGACTACCCCATTTTTCAAAATGTTTCTAAATTCATTCAAATGAAGAAACACTAATTTGAGCTAATGTTTATCTTATGGTCTTGCTTCATCCAATTTATTTTAGCTAGTATAACTGAAACATGGTTTGGTTTTTTTTTTGGCTCTCAAACAAAAAAACCTCCCACGACAAGGGGCCCTTGGAAAATTAGAATAATCTCATTTTGGAAACGATTTGCTGATGCTCTGTGCATTATATGTAAGTAAAATGACCCTCAAACAGCTATAAGCGAATGACAGAATTCTAGTTCATATTGTTTCCACGTTTTGAAAAGGTCTACTGTTTTATCCATGGTGAGTGTTTTTAGGTAATAGAATATTTCTTTCAGTGGGTGTAGCACTTAGCTGCAACTTTCTGGCAAAGGTGGGTGTGCTGCCTCAAGCTGACACGGAAAGAAAGTACTAGTTAGAAGATTAACTTCATCCGGAATGTGGACAGAAATGGATGCACCTCTGCTCTGTCTGTTCTGTGCCTTGGATAACTCCACTGCTCATCTGAGCATTCAGCAGGCTGCTTCAACTCACTAATGTGGCAGAAAGCCTATTAGACAAAAAATTGGAAATACTTTTCCACTCTCTGAATAAGCTCATCTCCATCTGAAAACAAGTGCCTGGGCTCTAGCGCAGTGGACAGAGGGGTGTGTGGCGATGAAGACGGGGTTCTTTCAGCAGCAAAACATTGGCTCAAAGCAAGCTACTGTGCAAAACTTCACTGTTAGTTTTCTGCTATTTTTGTCAACATAATTTTAAAATACTGAAATGTTGTACCCAGCAGGTGTTGTAAAAGCGGAATTACAAAAAGATTAAGTGGTTATCATTGCATCACTGTTAGCTCAGAAATTTTTTTTTTGGAGAATAACTTTTAAGACTTTGCTCCTGAAGGTGTAGGGTCAGTGATCAGACTTACTGTGTGTACTAACTAGCTTTACAGAAGTTTTGACCTAAAATGTGCTTTGTGGGAAGTCAGGTGCTTGTAATGCAACTTCTCAGCCTTTGTACCAATTAGTAACAATTTTTTTTCCTATACAACTTATTTTCTGCTGATGGACGTCATCTTTGCTAGTTGGCTGTTACCACCTATCCTCCCAGAGCTGTTACATCTCATTCTGCACAGGTATACCTGTCCAGCTTTGTCCATTTAAATGTATGCAGTGATAACCACTGGGTTTCATACGTTTAAATGTTTTACAATTTGAAACTTTTTTTCAGTCTCAGCCAGTGGGACTGTGACTGTAAACCCGAGTAATCTTAACGCTTTTGTGTATTCTTCAGTTATCGAGGCTGTATATCTTGGATGTGCTCGTTGAGGTTTAACCCCGGTAAGCGGCTCAGCCCCACACAGCCGCTCACTCCCTGCAGTGGGACGGGACAGAGAATGGGAAGGGTAAAAGTGCAAAAACTCATGGATTGAGATAAAGCTGGCTTAATAGGTAAAGCAAAAGCCACACGCACAAGCAAAGCAGAATAAAGAATTAATTCACCACTTCCCATTGGCAGGCAGATGTTCAGCCATCTTCAGGAAAGCAGGGCTCCATCACACATAGTAGTTATTGGGAAGACAAACACCATAAATCCAAATGCCCGCCCTTCCTCCTCTTCTCTCTGCAGCCTTTATTGCTGAGGACGACATAATATAGTATGGGATATCCCTTGGTCAGCTGTCCCAGCTGCATCCCCTCCCAACTTCTTGTGCACCCCAGGCTGCTCGCTGGTGGGGCAGTCTGAGGAGGAGAAAAGACTTTGGCACTGTGTAAGCACTGCTCAGCTATAACTAGAACATGGGGGTGTTGTCAGCGTGATCTTTGGTTACAGATCCGAAACATAGCCCCATAGGAGCTACTGTGAAGAAAGCTAACTCCATCTCAGCCAAAACCAGCGTAGTGCTCTATGGTGTCCACTTCTAGAATACACTGATCTTGTCAGGGTGCAAACGTCTTTGGGGACGTGAGTCAACTTCCTTTAGGGGTGAAAGGGTTTTGTTAGGTCTCCATGGTTCTCTGCGTGTAAGCACAAAGCGCATTGAAAGCTTGTGGAATCTACATGAAAGCCACTGAAATCCAGTAGGTAAAATGAATTTATTCTTGATTTGTATGGGATTCATACAAATCATCTGCAGGCTATACAGAGATCTGAGGGTTCAGATATGAGTATTTATAATATTGAGGAAAAATATAATTCTAAAGACTTGTTCCTTTTCACAAAAATGTAACTTTTGTGCTTCTTTTTTTTGTACTGTATACAAGTAGCAATATCTGTGCAATGCTTTAGTTTTACAACGAGCCATAGAATTATTTCCTTTTCTAAGAGACAGTTACCATTGCACTCATTGCAAATACTAGAACAGTCTCTAAATATTGAATAAAGAAAGATTAGTGTTCCGATAAGAGATGAAATTCAAAGTTGTGTCCTCACACTAATCTAAATTGCATTGAAAATGAAAAGTTTTGAATCTCTCTGTAGGAAATGGTCCTCAAAGTTATGTACATACACACCTAGAATTGCTCTGTTTCTTTTCTAGCTAAGTTTTGGGAAAATTGTCAGACTTGGAAAACAGTATTAAGAATTAGCTGTGTGTCTTGAAAATACATAATGAACGTACTAGACAGCTGTGAAACTCATTAAAGTTTCAGATGAATCATAAGCAATATAGTTTATTTTACAATCCCACATAGAATACTTCAGGTTGGAAAGGATCTCTAGAAGGCACCTGGTTCAGCCATCCATTCAAAGCAGGACCAACTTTGAAATTAGCTCAGGTTACTCAGGGTCTTATCCAGCTGAGTTTTAAATATCTCTGAGCTTGGAGAACTCCATCAAATCTCTTTACTTTTTGACTAGCTGTGGTGTGTTTTCTTTTTTCTTCATGCTATCTAATTCTGATTTATCTTTTTGCCACTTGTGACTGCTGCCTCTGATCTGTTTGCTGAGCACCACCATGAAGAATCTGACTCCTTCCCTGTACCTCCCATTAGCTCCCTGAAGGCAGCGATAGCATCCCTCCTTGGTCTTCTCTGAAGGTTGAACAAGCCCGGCGCTCTCAGCCTCTCCTTATGTGTCATGTACTCCAGACTCCTTGAGGTGCTCTGCTGAACTTGCTCAGTATGTCTTTCTTGTACTGGAAAACGTTTAAAACTGAATATGGAGCTCCTAAATGTAGTTTTATAGTGGTGAATATAGGGGAATAATCACCACCTTCCACTTGCTGGGTACGCTCTTTCTAATACAGCCTGGGATTTGGTTGGCTGCCTTTGCCGCAGGGGCCCATTGCTGCGTTATGTTCAGCTTGTCCACCGGGACAAGATCTTGCTTTGTAAAGCTACTTTTGACCCACTTGGCAGTGTGTCCAGTTGCGTGGTGTTATTCCAAACTAGAAATGTGTCTTTACGCTTGTCTTTGAGCTTTCTGAGGTTCTTGTGTGCCCGTTTTTCCTGTCTGTTGAGGTCTGTCCAAATGGCAGATGGGTTGCTCATTGTATCAGCCGCGGTCCCCAGTTTAGTGTCATCTGTGGATTTGCTGAGGATGCCCTCCATCCCATTGTCCATTTGTATCACTGAAGATGTTATATCAGCTCCAGTATCTGCCCCTGAGGGATGCACTAGTTACTGGCAGCCTGTTGGATTTGTACCACTGATGACAACCAATTAAGTCTGCCAGTCCAATTGATTTTTCATCTGTCCTTTCGTTCAGCTGTCCAAGGCCACTCTAATATGGCTATGAGTGTATTATGAGATCATGTCACAAGCTTTGCTAAGGTCAAGGTAACATCTAGTGCTGTTCCAGTGTCCACAGAGCTAGTCCTCTCATATAGGACAGTCAGGTTGGTAAGGCACAACTCATGCTTGGAAAATCCTTGCTAGGTGTTTCCAGTCATTTATTTTCCTGCATGTGCTTGCAAATAGCTTCCCAGGAGGGTTTGCTGCGTAACCTTTTCAAGGACTGCGGTTAGGCTGATTAGCCTATGGTATCATTGAACCTTTTATCCCTTCTTGAGGAGGGTTCTGATACTTGCCCTTTTCTAGTTATCAGGAACCTGCCACAATCACCGTGACCTTTTGCAGATGATAGAGTGGCTTAGCAATGACATTTGCCAGCTCAGTAAAATATCCTTGAATGCAGCCCACCTGGTCACGTGGACCTGTGTGTCCATCCAGTTTGTTGAAGTCATTCCTGATCTGATTTTCCTCCACTTGGTTTTACCAGGACTGTGCCACTAGCCTTGGGAATGTGGTGGTTGTGCAAGTGGACAGTGATGTGAAAACCGAAGCCAAGAAGGCACCGAGAACCTCAACCTCTTTTGTGTCCTTTGTCACTTAGTTCTCCACCACGCTCTTTTTCTGTGTATGTAGTTAAAAGATATGAAATGCAAAAATAAATAGAACTCCTGGTATAAATATTCTCGCAAGACTATTTGGTGCCATAAATGTGATGTTGGAAGAGGAAAAGACACAATTCTAATCTTCCAAGTCATCACTTAAATGGGTGCGAGTATGCCCTCATCTTGCTGTGTTTTCTAGAAAACCATTTATTCTTTCAGTGTGTTGTATAGAAGTGTTTGCTGTGTATTCAGTAGTTCTTTTGGCGTTTGGTATAAATATATAAAATCTTTCAGCTTCAAAAATTGGATTTCTGTATTTGCATACTTCCAGAGAACTGCATTAACTGCTTCTTCCTGTTGACTTCATTGAATGTCATGTATGTACCAGACTGATTTGAATTTAAACAGCATTGCTATCACTTGGGGGAGGAGGCAGAGGATGATGCTGCAAAGTGAAAATGCCAAGTCAGTCTCCTAAATGTTATAATTTGCTCTTGTAGGTGTTGTGTTTTTTATATTCTAACCTGTAGCTGGGTGTTTTTTTAAGTTCTGTACATCTCAAATCTGCATGTGCATTAAGTCCGTATATTTGCTGTGTTCAATTTCAGTAAAGCATGTAGGGGAGAAGAGAGAAAGAAAACCAACTTGAATACCACAGTTTAACTCTGTGTTATCTTTTTCTTCATTTGTAGTTTAAATTTAAATCTTTGAACACTATTCTAATACTTACAAGTAAACTATAATAAAACGTCTGATTGATCTATTTCCTTTTTCGAAGTTCTGGTCGGTAATAGAGCATTGGGTATGTTTTGCCTTGCCTGGCTCCCTGGCATCTGTGAAAGCTCCTGTCAGTGTTTTGCTGTTAATAGTGAAGACGTGCTACTGTTTGTACAGTTTAGGGGTTGGAGTTACTCAGCGTTCGTTGAGGTGAGTTGTTCAAAGCTAAGGTGCTCTACAGCACAAATTCGTTTTTGGCTAGTCGAAATCAAAATGCTGTATTTAATGTATTCAGAGAATTTTGAGTTAGTACTGCTGAGCCTGAATCACTCACTGCAGCAACAGTGTGACAGTTGTACTGACTCAGGATGTGTGACTTTTACTACTATTGATGATAATGGAATTCTGAAGGGTAGAATTAAAAAAAAACAAAAAAACACATGTTTTATTGGTGGGCTCATCTTTTAATTATCAGGGTTTTTGTATGCTTTAGGGAATAAGAACCATAAACAATTAACAGGTTCCTTAGAGTTTTCTGCAGAAAAGATGCTGCATTTACAGTTCCCTGTGGTATCTGTAAGACAGCAGAGCCTGTTTTCCTCAGATGTTTAACTGCAGTCAAGTTTTGTATTTCCTTGTTTTTAAAGGCAAAACTATTCCTAAATTGTGACCAGTTAATTTTGAATTTGAGATCTTTTTTTTTTTTTAAATGGTAATGTAAATTTAGAATTATGACTGCTGATTTTAAGGCTTAATTACTTTATTCTGCTATTTTTATTACTCAAGTGAATTTTAAACAAACTTAGTGATCTGAATAAAGGATGTATTACAATGTGGTGCCAATGCGTTT
Source organism: Rynchops niger (assembly GCA_013400035.1). Taxonomy (NCBI): domain Eukaryota; kingdom Metazoa; phylum Chordata; class Aves; order Charadriiformes; family Laridae; genus Rynchops; species Rynchops niger. The sequence goes on from VXBH01008985.1 coordinate 473,378, forward strand.
CTACAAAATATAGGATATGGGAGATGAAATGACAGTAGAACCGAATTTTTTTAAACAGCCTTTTACATAACAAGCCTCCTTTTTCTCCATGTGTAGGATATTTTCTCCCACTTGCTGAACATATTTATGCTTGAAGTATCCTTCTAAATAAAGGGCAGAAATACTAGGTATTTTAATACTAAAGCCTTGCAGCGTGCTCACATTCAGCAGGCATCTGTTCCTACTCCTTTTGATATGTTTTTTTCCCCAGACAAACTGAGTGTTTTCTATGGTGCTGTTGTACTTCCAAATTCAGTAGAACTTTTGGAAACAGCGTTATAATACTTAGTAGCTTAATTCTCTGAAAGGTGGTGGTTTTGGTTTTAGTTTATTCAAGCTGTAATAACAAAAGTAGATAGTTATGTTCTTTTATGGGCATATTGCCGTATATTTGTTCTTGTCATTAAAGTACACTGAAAGTTGTGTTGCAGCTATCCTTTTTTTTTTTTTTCCTCCAAGTTTATGCCTCTGATCTTAATGTTGTCCCTCAGGAAATAGCATTTTCACACAGGATTATGTAGTTTCCATTTGACTACAATAAACACTGCTATTTCCAGCAGCCATCAACAAAGTAAGTTTTCTTATTTTATCGCTCTTGCAATTGCCTGTTACTAGGGGGGAGTATTACTGTGTGCCTACTTAAGTGCAGGAAAGTATGACTATATTTGTATGAAAATAAGTTTGCAGATTGACCGGCTTTTCTAAGCCTGCTGGTAGGTGGAGGAGCTGCTGAAGTTACTTAACATCTCGTTCCCAGGCAGCAAAGCCAGCAGGCTTTCCCAACAGGACCTCTCTGTTAGAAGGAAGAAATTTAGTTGAATTATAGAATCACAGAACGGTTTGTGTTAGAAGGGACCTTAAAGATCATCCAGTTCCAACCCCCCTGCCATGGGCAGGGACACCTCCCACTAGACCAGGCTGCTCAAAGCCTCATTATGCTTTGAGTCTTACTGTGTGCTTAAAAGACAAGCTGCTTAGTGGTCAATTTTGTTGGCTGTGGAAGATGTTTATAAATAGGTTTTTTCTTTTTTTTTATTGTTTGTTTTTTTCTGTCTTGTCATTGAGCATCTCTTTATCTTCAGAGAAGGAAATTGTCCATATCTAAAACCATGGGGAAGCCATTTGGGCTGTGTTAAGATTCTAAACAGACTACTGGCAAAATATTTTTGGAAGTTGTGTAAAATAAGCTTGGTGACTCTGGCCTTTCTTTTGGCTTCATAATGGTTTTGTAAACTCTAATTACTCCCTTTAAAACTATTCCTCCAGTTCCCTTGTCTCCCAATGAATTACACTAAACTTTATAAAAAACCTCTCGCTTGGCCCAAGGGTAGAAGTAGGATTTTCCTACTTCTCTTAATGGAAAAGCTGCTACTAATGGTGTAACGGGTAACCATGGCGTGTTATCACCCTTGGTGTAGAACAGATGTTAGAGAGGGTTAGGAATTGTTTTATTGCTTTGTATCTCAACTGCGTGTGCATAATTCAGAGAATTTAAGTTGTGGAAGTCTTCGGTTATTTTTTCAGGTTCTGGATGTAAGAAAGGCAGGTATTGTTTTTGCAGTGGAGAAAAGCTGTTTCCATCAGAGGTGATGTGATAAGGGAATGACTAGACAAAAAGGCTCCAGCAAAGGCTTGTAGAACATCTCTTACCACACAGACAAAAGGACAAACTGATTCATACCAGATTAGTGCCTAGAAGGGTAGATAAACATTTAACCAGGGCTAATGACATTGGGCAATTTCACCAAAAGGGAAAGAAATAAACTATACAGATAGGCCCTCTAGGTGTAGCATAAGGAGAAGTAAACAGAGGTGGACATCCGGAAAGAATTTGGGGGCTCCGGACAGGCTGTGAACCCTGGAGTACCTAACCAATGGGAAACAGGGGAGGGGAAATTCGGCCAGGATTAGGAAATAAAAAGGTGTGTTTCAAGAACCAAAAGTGTGCCTACTTGCTAGGTCACCTGTTCTTGCAAGAATGTTTAAATATAATGTGCTTCGTATCGTTCACTGCCCAAGCCATTGTTATTGGATAAGGAGCATTTCTCACATGGAGGAGAGTGTAGTGTGCTGCTAAAAATGTGCTTTCCTTCTTTTTACTCTGCTTGTTTCCTCTGAAGTGCTTGGGTTGGTTGAGGACAGGGCAGATGCCACTTGCTCTCTGTTCCTGTGTGCAGCACCCAGGCAGAGCAAACGAGCAAGGGGTTAATTACCCACAGCCCTGGGCTGCTGTAAGGACAGGGCAAGGTTGGTCACAGGATCTCTGGATCTTAGTTCTTTAACTGCCTTTTAATGTGAGAAGATTAATTTTCAGGACTTCTTATTTCATCCGTTGTTTTGAGGGAGACCAAATGGTACGTTCTTAAATGCACCTGCCAAATTTCAGTGATAAAGAAGTGATGGTAAAAGAGTTAACATACACGACTGAAAGCGTGTTCTCCCAGTTTTGTTCTAGGAAACAGCTGAAGTAGTATTTTTTTCCTAAAAATTTTCAGAGAAAGTCTGCCATCTGGTATGGAAAATTTTAGTCCAGACTTAATTTGGCAAAAATTTTATCTATTAAAAATAGTTGTACAATCGTATATGCAAGGCAGGCTTCGTTGTAGACGATGCTACCAGAAAGGTCTGTAATAATACCAGTTGTGTGGTAGCATTTCTTGTTATACTGAGTTCTTAACATAACTTGAAGTCTAAGCAGATAAGCAACAGGGCAATGAGAATAACCTTTAGTCTGACCCGTTTTGTTCCATATTCTGTCGGTGGTGATGCTTGTAACAGTAGCAGTGGTGTAGCAGCACTTCTCATGAAATAAAGATCTTTCCAAACACCTCAAAAGCTAAGTTGTGATGAGCACACAGGGCGATGAGAATAACCTCTAGTCCAATCTATTTTGCTTCATATTTGTATCCAGTAATGGGAGTAACCCATTGCTGGCTAAGGCAGATAGAGAGGAAAATGATTTTTAGCTGAGAAAATGTCTCTGTATCTTTTTCTGTCAGCAGCATAGGAAATCTCTGTGCTGGAAAGCGGGTTGGGATTATGTTCAGTAGCTGCTCATGAAGTGGTCCAATACTCCCTTATGCACCATAAATTTGTGTAATTCAATTTGAAATCCATTTATACTTTTGATCCCTATAATATTCTGTCACCATGAGTTGCGCAGTTTAATTATGTGCTTAATATCATGATGGTTTCTTCTTTTTGGGCTTCATGAAACTTGTTTTCCTCTGAGGTGAGAAATAGGGGATTGTTGTTCCCTATGCCCACCTTGTTTTGTCCAAATATGAATCTGTGCTCATCATTGGCTCTTTCTCTTCCAGCCAAGGAATTTTTAGGTTTTTATTATAGGGAACCTTTTTAATGCCTTCTGTCGTTGTCCTCCCTATTTTTTTTTGTGTTTGTGTTAGATCCTGTATCTTTTCCCCTCTTCTATCTTGCCGAAAATAAGTAATTGCCCTCTTACTGAAATCTGCTCTCGCCCACTCGCTCTCTCATTTTTCCTCCTCATTAACCATCTTCAGATTTTGACCATTTATCTCCCACTTTTTCTCTCTTCTCTGTTTTGAAAGTTTATCGCTAACAGTGGGTTGTCTTTGAACCCCATGAAAAATCTCTTGGATGGGACCTGATAATTTGAGGGATTAAAAAGGTAGTGATGAATAGGGGAAAGTGGGTATTTCAGGTAGGAATACAGCAATTCAAAGCCTTGCATGTATTTAGGGTGAGCTTGAAGAAACAAGTGTGTAAATTGTAAATGCTTATCTACTCTTTTGTTTTATTTGCCTTTAGGATGTTTGAGTTACACTTTTTTTTTTTCAAGGTGGCTTTTCACAGCTGTGAAAGCTGAATTCGTTAAAAATTAATAAGGATTCTTACGTAATCGGAAGATTTGTGGCTATATGAGCGCTCCAAATACTGAAGGCAATACTGTTGTTAAGTGCCATGTCCCCCAGGAGTGCTGTGGATGCCAGCCCACGAGTGGGAAGGACAAGCACTCCAACTCTTAAATTTGAGCTCTTTGAGGCTGGGCAAGAGTTCAACGTCGTCTTTTGCTGCAGTGTATCTCTTCTTCATTTTGTGTTTGGTAGCTGGAGTTACTAATCATCTTGCATTTTAAATAAACGACTGTAAGGTGCATAACTAGTTAAGAGTACAGGGTAATGTTGGTGTTATTTTTAAGTGTTATACACGTTTGAATCTCAACAAATATTTCTCTGGATTCTTCAGATTGCACAGATACCTTGTGGGGTTTTTTTACTAATCTTGGTAGTTTTATTAGTTTGGTAGGAACATAATTTTAGAACACAGTTTTCTGACGTAGAGGAAAGAAAAGATGTTACTGTGGTGTTGCTTCTGGGCTGCCCAAGAATTCATTAAAATACAGGGAAGATTTCCTGTGTCCCAGAGTAATACATTTATGGAAGATGGACCCCTAGCTAGACTTATTTCTGGTCTGTACTCTAAATGTTCATTTTGTTTTCTTCTTATTAAGAGAAGGAAGGAATGGAAGAAATGTTGATCATTGAATTTAAAATAAGAAAGTTTCCAAAAAATCCCTATTTATGTAGTGGGAACAAATTTATATTTTAGCTTTATCAAGGTAGTGTGGTTAGCTTACGGTTTAGCTGGGTATCCAGACATGAAACTAGTAAAGAATCAAAAGCAAATAAGGTGCAGAATTTTTATTAATTAGAAAGTGTCCTCTGAATGGTGGTGAAGAGCTCACTTGGAATTCATGGTGCAATATTTTTAAAAAAAACTTCTTTTCTTCTTTCACAGGAAAGATGATAAAGATTATGCTTTAAAGCAGATAGAAGGTACTGGAATTTCTATGTCTGCATGCAGAGAAATAGCAGTAAGTAACATTAGTTCTTTCTACTAGCAAACAGACTTATTAAAAGTATTGATTTGAGTGCATGCTGTTTTTTATTTGCTGAATCGTGTTATTCTACTGTGGGTGCTATATTTTTATCATGGAGGTATAAAATAAGTACAAATGTCACGGAAGATTTTGCGCACCTGTTGTGTTTGCTGTCAAAAAATGACAGTGTTTTTAAATTACAGTTTACTGCCTGCCTCGGGGCAGATTAGCTTTAAATGCAGCACTTTAAAAACATAATTAGAGTCAGTGGCTTAAATTATGTATTTGATCTGACTTTTGCATTATTACTTCAGTTATTTTCCTAAAGAGATTAGTGATTATTGGCTCATAATGATTAAAACAGGTTAGCTTCTCTTTAAGTGAGGACTTCAAACTCAACTGGCATTGTTGTTGCCTTGGAGCCTGTAATATACCCATGAATATTATTCAAAGGGTTTCTTAGGTTATTCAGGTTTATATTTGTATATTCCATGTGTTAGAAACTGGTGAATAACGTGGTCTAGTTATGGTTTGTGACAAGCTTCCGAAGAAATACTGGTAAAACCGGTATTCTGAAGTATGTTCCTACATTATAGTGCTGTTTGGGTTTATTTTTCTTGAAATGTTTTAACTGAAATTGCTTACTACAAGGAAATGTGTGTCACCTATGTGTGTGTGAGTGAAGCAAACGGTTTATTACCAGTCCGTGTTCCTCAGGAGTATAAAACTACCTTAATTTAATTTTTATGGATTAAAGTGAGTAGCAGCCTTTCCTACTTTGTCAACTTCCAGTTGGCTTTGTGATTTCAAACATGTTAGTCCTTGAACTGAGTAAAGTGAAAAAAATCAAATGCAAGGAATATTCTGCAGGAGAAGCTGTTCCTGGCCATAGATGAAAGCTGAGCCTCACTGTCAATGTAGATATCCACACCAAACTAAAGGAGAACAGGGTCTTAAATTTTGCTGATTTCAACCATTTTGGAGAAATTTTCTAAATACTGTGACTCCCTCGGGCTGAATGCTTTTGGGAAGTGTCAGCTACCATTTCAGAGGCATTTGGGAAAATTTTTTGTTTGTCTTTACCTAAAGAGTTTTGAAGAGTTTGTTCTGCTTGAATTTGGTGGGAGCTTGGCTGGTGTTAGGGAGGTGGCTCTACTCTCGTTATGACCCTAACTCAATTTCTGTCTATTAAAAAGAGAATCAGTAATTTGGCTGACAGGAAGGATTTGGCCTCACTGCGCAGCTTGGAGTGTTGTGTGGTCATCCCTCTTGGGCAGCAGGGTCCCCGCTAGCTGTGGGAGAGAAGCAAGAAGCAGGGAGGCTTTCTCCTTGTTCTGAGCTCCTGCAGCATGTGCCCTTTGAAGAGAAGTTAGTGGGGGAAGGAGGGCAACATACTGAAGACACCAAAGATACTAAGAAAACAGGTATCCAGAGCAAAGAGAGGAGTCGAGCCCAAAAGCAAGTGTGGGGTAGAAAGAATAACCTGAAGCAGCATTTCTTGAGCTGTTGTTGACTTTGGTTCTGGCTATGCTTCCAGGCTTGCAACTGCTGATACTGTGGTTGAATTTTCCTGCAGCTGAATTAATAATTCACCAAGGATTTCTAGGGTTTGAATCTCTCTTCCTTACCCTACTTTTGATATTGCTGTTTGGAGTTAAGAGGAGAATTTTTTCCCTGAAATGTGTTGTTCATTTTAATTCTAAGTAGAATTCCCCNATATTGTAAAAGGGAAAAAAAGGAACCTCATATAGAGATGGATCAAATTGAGGATAATAGGCATACTGTTTATATTGATTATATAAGTATGCGTAATGTAGATATGAAAATGCTACTGTGTTGTGCCCTAAAATGTCACCCGTGCATGTAATTAATAAAACTATTTGTTGTCATATATAAAAAGTCAAGACTGAACGCCAGACATTGTAACAATGTGATCTGGACTGCGCCAATTAATGCATTTTATAAGCACAGTGGTCTTAAGAGGAACTAGGATGACTTGGGTTGCGCATGAGATGTACCCATTTCAGTTTCTCTGGAGAGCTGATGCTTGCATATTTTACTCTGTGACTATCTGGGTAGAGTGCGGATTGATATAACTTCCAGTGAAACTCTCCCTTGTTTTTATAACTTTACAATGGCTTTTGTCTTGTTTATGATGACTAACTTAAGTTACTCAATTAGTCCAAAATTGATATATTTAAAAATTACTATTAGCCTACTCTTTTAAGATGTCTGTTTCATGCAGACAGACACCTGAGGTGAAGAGCAGTGTCAGATCTTCAGAAAAAATAAAATAATTATTGAAATACATCAATTACATATTGAAATAGAAATAATCCATTACAGGGAGAGGCTTGAACTAGGTCACAGACCTGAGATGAGCTCAATCTATATATGTATATGAAAGACTTCCTACCTTTCAGTACTTCCTGCAGCATGAGAACTTGGAACTAACTAATGTTCAAGAACCTAGCTAGTCTATTACTCTGTTGAAATAAGAGGATTTATTTTCAATGATTTTTTTGTAAACCGTTTGTTTAATTGGTAGAATTAACATTATTGTGCTAATTAGGCTGATTGAATCAGTGTCTTTAATATCAATATACTTGTAGTGTTATATTCTTCTGTATCTTTTCCTGATTCATTCTCCATGGTAAGCATTTGTGAATGCTGCCTCTTCCAGAACCTTAATTGGACATTTGGCTGCTCGTCTCTTGTTCTCTGCAGACATATGTACTGCCTGGGATTCCGGGTATCTTTTTTGTGATCTGCACTTTTGCTTCTGAGGATTTAAGCAGGCACTAAAAACTGCACACTCATCGTACCAAGAGATGGATTTGTATTAGATGGGAGAGCAGAGGGATAGAATGGTGAGAAGAGTTGTATAAAAATATACACAACATACAAGCCCAAACACTTGATGTCTTCTGATTTAATCACAAGGAAGACAGTCGTTAAAGCCTATCCACCTGGAATAGTGCACCAAATGCTATTTCACAGTTCGCAAAGCAGGAGAATTCTTAAAGGCTGTGGGGAGCTGGAGTAGTTAACCAGGCTTCAAAGACAGCTTCCGGAGTTTGAGTTGGGCAGTTTCCTATACAGGAGTCTTAGGTTTTAAAGCAATCCAGTGACTTCCTGGCATTTTTCCTGCTGGTTAGCGCATTTTTCATTCAGTTTTAGCAGGTTTGCAAGTACTTCACTTGCCTATGCTTCCTTTGGCTAGTGCGAAATTGCTTGGGTTGTTCTTTTTGTTTTGGTTTTCTACTTTTTGCAGGACTTCCATGTATCTTTCTTTCTTTTTCGTGTCTGGTTTGGTTGACAGAAACATCCCAGAAAAGCTTGTTACAAGTGCGTAAAAACACCACTTACTATGTTTTATATGGTAGCATTAGTTTTTGACTTGGCTCTGAAGAGGAAGTGCTAGATACGGTGGCAGATGCAGTGATGGAAATGCTGAATGGGACACAGCGGAGCTGGGGTGGACAATGCTTTACTCTGCCTGTCTCCTGTCTGTGTGGTGTCCTTCAAGCACCATAGCCAGCTTGTACAAGTTAGAACAGCCTTGAGTCTGCCAAGGCTGGGACAGAAAGCTACAGAACAATAAGTAGCTGGCTTCTCTGATAATTTCCATTCTTTAGGTCTGCCTCGGAGGCATTTGGGTGTTCCTAGGATTTTGTGGTTTCCTATTATAACAAATGCAGGCTGTCATCACGAAAGGTGATGTCCTCTGTGTTGGAACTAGTGATAGTGTGGCTGTAGGATGAAGAAGTTCATCTTCACTGAAGGGAAAATGGACAGTTTTGTTAGTTTTCTGTTGTGTGAGCAAGAGGAGTTGAACCATCCTTTGGTCTCACCGTGTCTTTAATGTGGCTTATGGGAGGTGGTGGGCGTCTGCAGGGGTGGTTTGGCTTGGATTGGTGTATTTGGCCAATGCAGGCTTGGACCCTAATGTTCACATGTCTGAGTGTTAACAAAAGAAAGCGGAGTACTGATTTTATTTTCCAGGCAGGAGGCTCAGGGCCCAGTAGAGCTCTTCTTTTGTCAGGAACTTGGTTTGCAGGGAACAGGCAAATGGTACTCGGGCAGCATGAGAATAAGCAGAGAGATAGCCGGTGATGACTCCTCCTCTTAACCGAAAGGGGAAGCCTCTGCAGCAGTCCTGCTCACGTCTGCAACTGCTCCGCCACCCTGGCTTTCAGCTTGTGGGCTGGAAGGTGGCAGAGAGGCAGAGCTAGAGCAGTGGGCTTGTGTTCCTGGGCAGGTGAGAAGGGAGCTGCTGTTGACTAGTGGTCTTGGCCCAGTTGATCTTGGTGGAGGAGGCTGCTGTAGAGGCGAATTTGTCCTCGAATGCTGGGGCTTCCGCGTCCTGGGTGACAAAACCATGTCATTACATGATTATCAGGTCTCTTTCCCCTCTGCCAATGGAGGGGATGGAAGAAGAGCTTAAAGGCTCTTTCAGAGCTGGTCTGAGGGTGACCAAGGACTCTAAAGCAGCATGTAGCAGCTGGAGGATACCCATGAGGCAGAAGCTGAAACTAGGTGACTCCATGATTCACCCTCTTCAGTATCTTCCCCTGGTAAGGAACAAATGACTGTCCCAGTGAGTTTGCTGGAGGAGATCCTGTACCAGATATGCGATAAGGAACGATATTTGGGTGTAGGTTCCTCAGGTTATGGAGGCTGTCATGTCCCTTCGACGCTAACAGTGACAGCACTTTCTCACAAGACCAAACAACGAGTACAATCCTTGTATCAGAAGACAAGTAATGGTTTCTTAGCCATCTTTCCATGTGGTGAAAGGCAGAAAGGTATTGAGGAAGACAAATGTTTGATTTGATACTCTTTGACAAGTCTAATGACCCTCAAACGCTTTAATTTAATAGTAGTATGGTATGTAAAACCTAAGTTGTGACTGAGTACTTTATCCAGCTATGTTACAGAGCTACGAACAGTATTGTTGAGAGATTCTGTATAAAGGGAGGGTAGTATTATTTTTAGTTCTGTGAAAGTGGGACAAAGATACTGATCAAATTGGAATCCTTAGGAAACATCGTGTTTATTCTGAACAGCAGAATTTGACCAAGATTGACTTCCAGTGTCTGTCTCATCTGGGTTCTTCGCCCACCTCCTCACATTCAGAGAACGTTTAACAACACCTCTTATAATACTTGGGACATAAGAGCTGCTAATAAATATTGACTTGTATGTGTGATCATGTTAGACTCATTTCTTTTGGAAACCACAGAAATCAAAACCAGAAATGTGCAATTTTTTTCTTTTGATGTTTTGTGCTGTCAGGCTTCTTTTTTGCAGCATTTAGGGCTTTAAAAATAAGAAAAAAAGAATAAAGCAGTAATTTCACACAGTTGTATGTCTGAAGAACTGGAGCTTCAAAAATGTATTGTCAGCTTCATAATAAATTCATAGAGTGAGCACTATTATAACTTTTTCTGTTACATTGCCTTCGTAAGCTTTCATTTGAACACTTTTGAAAGGAAAACAGCATGTACTTTCAGCAGGTATTTTGTTCTTTTTTAGTACCGTGGAATATCTGACTCATGAGAATATAACACTAAAGTCGTATTTACATTGAAATAAACAGATCTTTAATCTACTGGATAGCAGCTAAGGCAACTTGGTATTTAAGAACTTGTGTAATAAAATTTAGTATTTCGTTTAAATAACAAGTTTAAAGTACTTTGGCGCTCCAGTTTTTGATGGGAAACTTAAGAATAGTGATTTGACTATTTTAATTTTTTTTTAGAAATTTATTTTATGAATATAGAATTGGGTGACACCTCTGGAGTTGTCATATTCTGCTCGTGCTCTTGCAGACAAGCAAAGCGCACCTTCAAAAATTTAGGAAACTACAAGTCAAACTTGTAAGGAAAAGAAAAATTTCTGAAGGCAGTTCCTGAGCCTCATTCTAATTATTCAGCCTTTAAGCCTGAATTAATCATGACTATTTCATATCTGTTGGTACTTATGATAATAATGTCAGTTAGTTAGAATAACTCTTCTCTCTTGCTTTCATTTTAGAGAGAGAGAGGGAGAGACTGTTTCTTTCTCTGGCTTTCTTTTGGCAGGCTGTAAGGATTTTGGCTTGGCTTGCTGGTTTCCCGTTGTGCAGTAGGCTCTCCCTTCCCCTGGATGTAGGCTCGGGCTTTCTTTGCCCCGTTGCACTTGGAATTAATCTTCCTTGAATTGGCTAGAATTGCGCATAGCATTTCGGGTAATGTCTCACTGCTGCCTGGACTCATCTCTTCTAGCAGTAGTTCCACTGGTATCTTATCTGTTACGGGATGACTAAATCTGTCAGTCATCTTCTGGTCTGAATATGAACTTTTTCTCCATCAACGGCAATCTGCTTTCTGTTCCAAGTCCCTGTTTGCCCATTTTCCATCTGAGGGCCATGGTGTGACTCTTAGTATGTGATTTGTTTGTTGCTGGATCACTTGGTGGAAGTGATGTGAGCCTTTTTGAAGCATGAGATAATGATTAGATTTTGAATTTATGCCATCAAACCAGCAAGATGACAGAATTGTGATTTTTTTTTTTT